>ML682018.1:3060034-3077133 GCA_007922195.1 Podocnemis expansa | reverse complement strand
TGTGTGTGTGTGTGTGTGTGTGTGTGTGTGTGTGTGTGTGTGTGTGTGTGTGTGTGTTTTAAAATGAAGCAAACAAAAGTTCAGGTGAAACTGTTAATTGTTTTTTTTTAGTGAAAATGTACATAACAATTTGATGAAAAGTGTAATCAAAATATTATCAAACTTTTCATTTACCAAAATCCAAGTTTTCAATAAATGTAAAGCATCTAATGATTTTGACTGGAAAATGTGAAGGAGTGAGGGGAAAGAAAACAGGATTGTTTACATCCTCTCAAAATGGGAATAACTTTGCTATTTTTTCCCCCCTTTTGGCTGGCTGCATACCCCAGCAAGCTCTCAGAGAAGTTGTTTAGGGATCCCCAACAGTTACTAGAATATTGTCAGGGTCAAATGCAATGGAGGGAAATAGTGATATTCCCACAAAATATCTAAGATCTTCCCACAAAATAAGCTCTATCCAAGGCCATAGTCAGAATGAGATCCTGTTCATTGGAGCTTGAGAAAACATTCAAAATATGATGGTATAAGTCACTTTACTCCACTGGGATCCTATCTGGAGAACTAAGCATGTCTAGGAACTCATGTGATCCCTTGCATATGTATCTTTCTTGACTGGTATGAGGCTTGGAGAGAAGAATTGTATTTCCCAAATGGCCTGTTTGTGGCACCAAAATGAGATGTAGCTCCTAGTAAATTGTGCCTATTTGTGACCCTCACTTTTCTTTCAGATGACAAACTGTTTAAGTTTAGCTATTCATTGTTGGATATCTGAGTTCTTACTTTGGAGACGTGAATGGGGCTCTTTGCACTTTTCAGCTTCACTGTTCCAGACTGTCCGCCAATTCATTTCTGGATCAGTTATAACCTGGTCATACTTTTGAGGTTCTCTTCATAGCCGTAACTGTAAGAGACTTTTTTTTTTAAGTGAAATCTGAGATTCTGTAGAACAAGCTTCAGAGCGGTACAAAAATGGGTAAGGATGCATACCAACTATTTCAAATCCTCAGTATTGTCATTGCTCAACCCCAAAGGCTTCTGGAGAAAACATTCATATGTAGTCTGCAAAAAAATAAAAGTAGACATCCAATAGGGTACTCTTCAAGAACGTGACTACCCTTACTCATTTTAAATTCATCTTACAAAATGAGCAGTCTCATGGACTTCAGTGGTACATTGCACATGAGAAATAAAGTGCTATTCTATCTGAGTAAAAACAACAGAATACAGCTTTTATGTCCTTATTTTCTAGAATACTGTTCATTAAAGTATTTTCAGAAATCAGAACACCTCTTTCTCTGCAAACACAATTTCCTCTGATGTAGGCAAGAAAGACCGTCTCAGTTCTGACCTTAAAATTTTTATAGTTTTTCCAGGGTTGAGTCTTTCACACCTCAGTATATCAAGGATTTTGCCAAATTACCCTTTTTTATTTTTAAATCCAGTTTCAAAATCTAATTGAAAAACTAGCTTCCTAAATAAATGACAGCATCTAGGAATATCATTTCACCAGTCTTCATCTTAATATTTCCATTTACAGAGTTGATATCTACACTGAAAATCCTTATCACTACAAATCATCAAGTTCACTGGATTAATTTACCATTTGAATTAACTGCTGCCTGCTGACTCAAAAACAATTTGGATGTTCATTAATTACACAGATAAACACAGGCAACAGTTTTAGTTCTCTGCTTGAACTTACCAAAGGAACTCCTTTGTTTAAAGATTCAAGACAATCTTATCTTTTGATGCTTTTGATGCTTCTTTTTCAATAAAGTGTAATTAAAAACAACAACCTCCCCCTGTCTAAACAGTGAATTTGAGTTAACCGTCAAGCTTTCAGCTTACTAATTGTGCAAAGTTCACTGCTGGTTGGGTCATAAGAACATTTTATTTAGTCTATTCCTTGTGGATTGACACTCTTGAGTTTCCAGTAAGTGAAAGTCAATTTGAACTGCTGAATAATTGCTTGCTGCCTCGTTTAGTGTTAAAAAAACAAAAAACAAAAACCCAAAACCAACCACAACAACAACAACAACAAACAAAAACAAAAAACCCCCAAACAAACACAGACAACAACAGACAGTTTATGCATGATTTTATTCAAAACCATAAATGAGCTCTGGGGTGAATCCAGGCTTTCTTGATTGCTAATAGCAAATCTTTTGACCAATGTAGTCTGACTTTCAAAGTTGAAAGGGCACACAAAACCAACAAGTGGCATGTTTGTTTTAATTTGGTGTTAATTTGTATTCATACAGAACACAAAGGCACATAAGAAGTTGTTAGAAAATGAATAGAGATTTAAAAAAAAAGAAAAAATATCCCATTTTCCTCACCTTGATGGGAGTGCCACAGAGTTTACTCCTGCCCTGAGGTTTCGTTAAGTGTGGCAGAGCCTGTCCTCAGAGAAGGAGGGGGGAGGGGGACCAGATACTAGTGAGAGAAATTGGTGCTTGGTGGCATGCTATTTCTAAAGCATGTCTGCTTATAGGCATATACTATAAACTAGACTTTAAGGGACAAATCTAGAAAAGCAAAGAGGCTGAAAGTGATGTCAAGGTTCATTTTCTTAGCATTGTTGCAGCTCTCCCATACTAGCAGAAAAAAATTCTGATGATTTTCAGTGAGGAATGGGATCTAAAAGGAGTCACTACTCAGTACTTTCCAGATGACTCAGTTAAAAACAGTGTATCAAACAAAGACCTAGTTGAGGAGGACATTTAAACATTCTTTTGCACAGATATAGGCGTGATCATCATCACTGGTTCCACCACTCTGAGTATTGTGATAGAAAGAAATAATTAAGACTGGAAAATATTACAGAGGTAGCAGAAGGTAAGCAAGGAATTGGTAGCATCAAGATCAGTAGTCCAGTGTGCGCATCAAACCCTTCCCCATGAATCACAAAATAAATAAATGTAAAGCATTTGTACACAGCTAGAGCAATCCAATATTTTGTTGTTGTTGTTGCTTGATTATAATAGTAATGAAAAAATACTCTGTGTAGTTCTTGAATCTTAATAACCACATCAATCTCCCATATATGCATCTCATTTTATTAACATCATCCAAGCTGCATTGATTGCAATTTGCAGGACATATTTCTGTTGATTTTCGTCACAGTTACTCTCAACGGTGGTTTCTTTCAGAATGTTCCTTGCACTCTGCCTGCATGTTAATGCAAGGTGTTAATTAGAAGAGCAGTAATAAAACAGTTTATGCTTATAAACACATCTTGTGTAGGGAACTTGAGAAATGAGAAGAAACAGGCCAGATCATTAATATGAATAGTTGTAATTACTGTTTCTGAGGCTGCTAACATGACCATTATTATTGCCAAGGACACAATATTGGAATTTCAGAAACTCGAATGAGTAATTTTAAACTAATCTATAAAATGAGCCAAATTCTGCCTTCACATATGAACTCCCACAAAAGCTGATGAAAGTTGTGCATGTTTACCTGAAGGTAAAATTTAGCTCTACTTTCATAGGGCCTGGTATATAGGAATACAGGTGATCAAGCATCCACTGAAATCAATGGAATGCTGGTTGTATTCAGCTTTGCACTTCTGCCAAGTAGGAATACAGTGTTAAGATCATAGCTGTATGTGGCCTTTGCTCAGGTTTAAATGATGGTGGAAAAATGATGATTGCTGTGGAAAAATAATACCCAAAGGTATAAATGCAGGGTCATATTCTGTTCTGAGCTAAAACCATGCAATCTAATGGGAATTGATAGGGCTATATCAGGGATGAATTTAGCTTATGCTCAGGAAAATTTCTACTGAAGTACCTTTAGTGCTGGGAGAATAGTGTAAGTAAGAAAACAGCAGTACCAAAAACCTCAAGAAGAAATAGAAAAATGTAAAAGGAAAATGCTGATTATGTGAAATACGGCTGGTAAAGAATAAAGTGAAGAGAGGAACAAGAGGCACTTCTTTTTGTCATATGTGCTATTTACTGTCGCTTACGAAGTGGTAAAATGAATACACAGCTAGTGAAGAACATAGCTAGATTATTTCCCTTGTGCTTTCATTTATTATATTTGTGGAGTATATTATGCTTCATACATCACACGCTGTTAGGTCTGAATAGTAAATATATAATTTTCTGCTATTTGAGTACTATTCATGGTAAATTGCAAACTGTGAGTTTGCTGTAGCTTTGGCTATCAAAATTGAAGCAGTGCAAATCTTTCTCCACATATTCAGACAAGATGCTCAGCAGTTTATTCACAAAGAAGCAGCAGTTCCTTTAGAATTATATTGTTGATATGTCTGATCCTTGTGACGTTCTCACACAAAGTTTGGAAGGGGCACATCTTGCTTCCTTTACTCATATACAGTCATTCAGAGCGACTACTCACATATGTAAGCGAAGTAGGGTGTAACCTTTAATTTTTACTGTCTTTTCATTTTAATTTTTAGAGGGTATAGTAGGCAACATGAAAGAATGTCTCCATAAAACCAAAACACAAAATGCTTGATGTTTAAAATGTAGATACAGTACATACTTAATAGAGAACACTGTAACACAAACTATTATTTGTTATCAACCACAGCTATTCTCTACTAAAACTTAAGGGTGGGATTTTTAAAATTGCCCAGCATTGACTAGATTCTCTCACCCTTGAAATCAGTGGTGAAATATCCATCAACTTCAGTGGGATCATTATTAGGTCAACATTAAATGCTGTTGAAAATCCTACTCTAAGGGCCTTGTTACCCCTTCTTGCAAAGAAAATAGAATACAACTGGAAGATTCTGTTTAGTTAATTTTGTGGCGTTTCTAAGTGTCCTTTCCTCTGTGGGGATGAACTGAAGCTGCATGAGGGTAAAGTTCCAATTTTTGTGCCTACGTCATACTGGGGATAGAGTTCTATTGCTTTAAGTAGGTTGCTACCTATTCGTAGGGTACTTTTATCCTCCGTAGTGGAACCCTACAGAGAGGATCCCAACGTCTGATGACTTTGAGCATGAACTCAGGGAGATAGAGAACAAAGGGTGGGGGTAAGAAGGCGGGTCTGCAGAGTTAAGGGGCAAAGGGATGGACATTTATGGCTCTGGAGCTGTATCTGATGGCATTACCTGGTGCCAGAGAAGCACAGTCTTCTAGCTGAGTACATAGCTTCCAGACAGCCTGTTCATATGCTGCTGTTGAACACAGGTGCTCAAGATTGTCACATTGCTCTTGTTCATACCATTTTCCTGAACCATTATGCTGTATAACCACAAAATTATTTGGGAAGTGTGACTCAGCCATTGCTTCTCTTTGGCACAGCCTTGCAAAGGCACACAAGGTTTTGACTTTTTGGTATTATCATAATATGATAGTAGCAAAAAGGTTGGCAGACTCTCAACTATAGCTGTCTCTTCCATGTCTCTTAAGTCTCCACATTTCTTTAACATTTCACTCTTAATCTTGCATTTCAGTCTCACCTTGCTATTTCTCATCATTGCCCTGAAGTTCTTTGATTTGAGATGAAACTTTGAAATGCTGGGAGCATCAACTAAAGTATATTTAACCTGTAAACAAGTGCTTTGCAAGAACATGCAAACATTTTTTTCCCTTCCTGCTTTATATTATGTTTAGAGTATGTGCCTTTTTGTGTGATAAGTGGTAAATATGAACACTTTCTATTTGCTCTTAGGTAGGCTGTTCTTAATCTTCACAGCTATGCAGGTTGTTTCATTAGATGTGTAATAGTGAGGGTTGAGGAGTACAAAGAATTCTGTAAAAGTACCTTGAAGTTCAAGCAACTATATCTTGGATAAAGAACACAACAGAAGTAAGGAGTCTTCTTATCCATCCAAAGTGGAGTAAAAGGTGTGGGGATAAGGGTAGAAGGAGACACACACACAAAATATCAGTTGAGAGGAAAATGGGTACAACAGATTGTAGTTAATTGTATTTAGAAAGCAATCAGACATCACTTCTTCCCTCCGCTCTCCAGTGCATTGACTCAACTTGCAGAATGAAAATACAAAGCTAGAAAGTGTGTGAGAGTAGTGTCCGGATGATATTAACTTCAGTTTCTGAAAAATAATTATTACACTGTGTGAACTGAAAAAACAGACAGAAGAGAGGGAGCTGGGAAGATAAAAAGAAGGGGTTTGGGAAGGAAAGGTGGGAAAGAAGGGAAGCAAAAGAATAAAGGGGAAAATAAATGTTGATGGAAGTGGCAGAGAGAACGATGCCATCTAACAAATAATCATTTTTGTCTATTCTGTTAACACCTGATTTCCTTATTCTTTTGGACTTAGTGTGAGGTTATTACTCCATGGCTCCAGCAGTACAACTCACTTGTATCTGAGTATTCAGGTGGTATCTTAGGGAGGGGCTACACAACAGACATGCATCCATGCAGTGATATTGGTGCAACTGCAGCACTTCCAGTGAAGATGCTTTAAGTGGATAGGAGGGAGCTCTTCCATCAGCTTAGTATCTCCACTTCCATGAGGCAGGAGAACCCTTTCTGTTGACATAGTGCTGCCTACATGGGACAGGGGTTGAGGCTGGCAATACTGAGGTGCTCAAGGGTGTACACCCCAGAGCAACACAGTTACACCAAGGTAAGTGTGCAGTGTAGGCCTGGATTTAGTTTCATGTAGCTTTGTCCATAAAAGCCCTGGGGGTAGAGGTCAGTCTAATGTGACTTTTTACCAAGTCTGGTCTAGTAGCTCCTGTTCATACAAACCTCTCACTGAGTTCATTTATATGCTTTTAGGAACTTCAGAAACAGGCTATTAAATCATTTTGTCCTTTGTATGAAGTATAATCAGGTGCTGTATTGTAACTTGCCTATGCTACAGACTTCAACCAAGTAATCTGCTATAGACTATGTTCAAGTGAAAGGTCTGTAGGCCTGTTGGATGGATTTCTAGTTGGACAGGTATTTCTTACAGCTACACCCAGCATGAATCAGAAGAACAGAGAACTGAAGATGAGGATGGAGTCTAGCACTGAGAAGAATCTGTGTAGTTTCTCTGAGTTGGCTTTGGGGTGGAGTTTTTGCCTCCTGTCTCTCCTCTATTGGATGCTATTAAATAATTTGGACATTTCTGCAGTTATTCATTATTCAGCCCCCTGTTTTAAAGAGGTGGAAACCTTGTAAAGCCTCCTGATGTGGAAGAAAGAGTTTTATGAGCAGTGAGACACTAGAAAAGAGCTGGGGAGGGCAGTGATAGCCTGCCTGGAAAGACACAGAAGCCACTGCGGTTCAGTGAAAATGTCAGCATATAATTTGGGCACTCAGTGGGAAGGAACACACTCAATGCTAGATCAGGCAGAGCAAAACACTAGTAAAGTAATGTGAAGCAGCTGTGTGTGTCAGACCAACTTGGTTGTTGATATCCCATGTGTTCCAAGGCATTCCTTGGATACCTCTACTAGCATCATTGTGTAGAAGATGAGAAAGTTGCACCTTTTATTTGTGTGTTTGTTGGATGAACACCATAACGATTCATTCCTTACGTTGAGACGTAGGTATCTCCAGCTTTGCTGGCACTCCAGTGTGATTATCATAATATATTTTTAGTGAACTCTGTCAGCAGTGTACTGTGTGGCTAATCAAGCCCTCATTGGGATAAACGGTAGATTTAATATTCTTATTAGGCTGCTGGAGCTTAGAAGTTACTGACCTTTGTTTCACTTATACCAAAACCACTCACAATGTTACTAGCTTGTAGAAAATTCATTTTCTGTTCACATTTGGATGCACTTGATTACTTAGAAACTGAAAAGCCCAGTGCAGGAAGGACTGAGGGCCACTGTTTCCTGGGGTCCTATTGCTGCTGCAGGATATTAATCATGTTGGAAACAACAACCTGATCCTCAGAGTTTTCATCTATATCCATGAAAAGATCATTATAAATGCAGCTTCAATTTTCTGAACCTCAGTGATTCAAAAACTCCCAGTATTCTAAAATAGATTCTGAAGTCAATTGATTAAATGAAGTCTATTAATCACTATCTAACCTTATGCAAGGTTCTCAGTAATGTCTGGATAATTGAAATTGTTGTGTAGATAATCCCTGCCAATGTGCTATCACCTATTCCTCAAAAAATTCTCCAGTGGTGTTCTCCTGTTCTTTCAGTTTAAAGATCCATACCCTCTTCATAGTGATCCCTGTTGACTTTTTTTTATGTTCTTCAAGATACAAAAATATATTTACATTCTAAGAGCCAACCACATGTCATTTGAAAATGCCCCACTGTGGGAATGTCTATAGTAGACTTTATCTTGAGTGAATTGATCACACTGAGGTAGTTCACTTCTGTAAAGGCTAGTGAATGCTTCACACTTAGACCCAAACTACCAAAGTTTGGGCTTTACCCATTGTGAAGCTGAGATAAACAAAGGGTATCTTTGCAAATGGTATGGGGATGAAGCCTTATGTAGGAAACAAACACAGGTTTAATATTAGGCCATGTCTACTCTAGATACTTTTGTTTACGGTAGTTATACCAGTGTGTGAGAGATCAAAGCCAGCAGGCAGTCTGAGAGTAGATCTTTTGAATACTGGTGTGGTGGGTGGGCGCAAGCTCACCCACTGCTAAAACCCCTCCCCCAGCCTAAGGGGAAGTGGCACTAGGCCCAGATTCAGCTGATTTCTGGGGACAACTAATGACAAATAGGGATGGGAGAAAAGGGCTTAAAGGTTCAAAATAAGGGACTAGGAGGGGGGCACCAAGCGGAAAACCATGGACAGCGCCCACTGCTCCCGGAAGGTGTTGAAGAACCCAGTGGATGCTGCCCAGAGGAACTCTGCCCAGACGGGTGCTCAGACCAGGGACTGGAAATAGGCCCTGCCGTTGCAGGCCCCTCTCTCAGCCAATTTCCTCTCCCTGGTCTTGTGTATGGTGAGCTTGGCGTAAGCCAGGAGGAGGTTGGTGAGGAGGTCCGATGACTTCGTGGGGCCACAAGTAAGGAGGGCATAAAGGAATATGTGTGGGGGAAAGTGCCTCAGAACCTCAATAAGAGGGGCTGCAACCTGGCACACTGCAGATACATGTGTGCCAGGCTCTCCCTCTCGCTGAAAAAGGGGCAGGTGTCTGGGTGTGGGGTGAACTACACAAGGTACAGGCCCGTGCTCACAGCTCTGTTCAGGAGCCACCAACTGATGTCCCCAGCAGGCTGCGGGGTGAAAATGGAGTAAAGGCTGGCCTACTAGGGGTCCTCACCCTCCTCAGATGGGATCAGGTCCTGCCATTTGGTGTTGGGGCGGGACATGAGGGCAAGGAAATGGATGGTATGCAGCATGAGCGTGTACAGATGTTGGTGGGGCACAGTTCGGAAAGGGACTGGCTGCAGGTTTGGCAGCTGGCTTGGGGTGGGGTGGTCGGGGGGGGGGCTTGTGGGGCCGAGGCCCCGATCACAAGCTCTGGAGAGCTGGGACCAAGGGGGGGGGGTGCCCTCTAATAGGCCTGAGCAGCTGGGGGCAGGGCCACTTTCACCTCTTCAAGTAGACGCCAGGGGTTAGGAGGGTAGAGAGCCCCATGGTCTGGGCCAGCACTAGGGGATCCAAACAGTCCCCCTGGGCATAGTCCAGGAGGTCTCCAACCGTGGTGACACCGGCCAGGACCAGCCTCTGCCTCACGGAGAGGGCCTCTGCCACCTGCACACTAAGATGGGGGTTGTGTAGCAGGGGCTGTGCAAGGAGATCCACCACCTTGGTAGGCACAAGGGCTCTGGAGGCAGAGACAAGCCTCCAGGTTCGGAGGAGGTCCTGGTAGAAGGCCAGCATCTCAGAGAAGTCTCTCCCTGCCCCAGAACCCTCCCCTTTTGCTGCCCCCCCCCCTTGAGGTCGCATTGAAAGGTTCCCCCTGTGGGTGAGTGAATGCAGAACAACAGAATATAAACATCTATCCAGAGTGGTCAGGACTGGCATTGTGGACCATTTCTGGAGGCCATTTAATGTGACACAAACATACCACAATACCCACACTGATATTTTTTGCAACAGAATTTTTGACAAGAAAGACCCTATGCCTTTCATCTAGTTGGTTATATTTTGTTGAAAAAACAGCTTTCTTTTGTTGACAAAATGGTTATGACATCTCAGTGTGCATTAACATGCTTTTCAAGTTGTACTGCCTAGATGCACAAGGGAATGGGAAAGCATATGCAAACACTGCTACAGCTTCCAAACACTTACCTGAGCTCTGATTTCCTGCATTCTGAACACCTGAGCTGAAGGGCTGGGGCTGGTTGTACCCTTCTGCGACAGAGAGCCACTCCTGACCCCCAGTATCAATTGAGCTGCTTCCTGAGTCTAGGTAATACTCTAGTTCTACTTCCCAATCAGTTACCTCTTTGTCAGGGTTTAGTTTGATATCTGGTGGTCCTGCAGCTGTGTAGGGGCTTCTTGAGGGTGTGTTTGGGGTCTCCACTGATAGTTTACAGTTCTTTGCAAAATTGACAGGTAATTGGCTCCGTACCAGCACAACGGTTTTCAATGTTCCCTCTAAGCCTCTATGGCAGCTGAGCAACCTTTATTGCTCACTGCGCGGGACTCCCCACTCCTCCCCGGCTGGCCCATTCCTGCCCTGTCCCTAATCACCTCTCCCTTGCCCTCTTACCTGGCTACCGGAGCAGTGTGGACTCTCCACCAGCTGCTCTACTGGCCAAGAAGCTCTCATTGAGCAGGCGCAGAGGCTCTACACATGCTCAGTGATAGCCTACTCCAAGTGGGAGTTTTAAAAGCTCCCCACTTGGAGCAACTCTCAGCTGGCCAGAAGACTCTGTCTTCTGGCCCGGCAGGGACTGCAGCTGCTGACCGTGTGTGGCCGGCAGCGTCCCCTACGCTGGGCAGTGGTGGGAGGCAGCTGCGCAGCTTACAGGAAACATTGGTTTGTCTCCCTGGCCTTGTAATAGCTCTGCCACAGGTCCTTGATTTTTTGGTTCAGACTATACCATGTCTTGTTCATAGCCCTTCTCCACCATGGCATGAGCAATCTGATCATAGGTATCAAAGTTTCTTCAGCTAGAACAGAGATGGGACTGCATAACAGACTCCGCCTACCCCTTCCCCCCCAAATGCTGATCCAGTGTGCTCAAAGCAGGACAGTGTTTGCTTTGTGGAGTCACCTAGGAAGATGAGATTCAACTTCTCCATGCCAACCAAACAAAAAGTGGAACAAACATTTCAAAACTTCCCACAACTGTAAAATAGGAGGGGTGAGTGAATGCAGAACAACAGAATATAAATATCTATCCAGAGTGGTCAGGACTGGCATTGTGGAACATTTCTGGAGTCCATTTAACGTGACATAAACATACCACAATACCTACACTGATATTTTTTGCAACAGAATTTTTTACTAGAAAGGCCTGATGCCTCTCATCTAGGTGGTTATATTTGTTGAAAAAACAGCTTTCTTTTGTTGACAAAATGGTCATTTTAGTGTGTACACCAGGACTGTTTTGTCAATAAAAGCTGACGTTTGTTGGCAAAACTTCCTAGTGGAGATAAGGCTTTAGAATATAGCATAGATGTCTATAGCCTGGAAAAAATAAGTAGGGTGTGCCTACATGAGCCTATAAAACATATTAACAGCCTCAAGTTAATTAGCAATCAATTAACTCAAAATTAATAGATAGCAAAGTGGAGACAAAACCTTAATAACAGAGACATGAAGCTTGTTAATTTAAAGACTCTTGGTTCTGGTCTCTACTTAAAATTGAGATTGACCTAATGAAACTTCTCAGTGTGGCCTGATTGTTGTAGTTAAGCTGATCAAACCCTGCATCTAGAGGTGGCTATGTGGATGGAAGAATTCTTTGGTACACCTAAGTCAGGTCTACCATACAAACTTACATCAGTAATACTACATCACTCAGAAGTGTGAAAAATCCACTTTCCAAGTAATGCAATGTTAATAACCTAACCCCTGGTGTAGAAGGTGCTATGCTGATGAGAGAGCTTCTGCCATTGATGTTGCTACTGCCCCTTGTGGATGTGAATTAACTATGACAATGGGAGAAACTATTTCTTTGGCATAGTAGGATTTTCACTAAGCACTACAGGGGCACTAGTGTAATAGTGCACCTGTGCTGTTCCATCTCTTTAAGTGTAGACCTTCCCGTAGCTCAGTGGTACTCTGACCACAGTGGTTCAGGAGCCAAATTAGCAATCAGTATTATCCAAAAAATCCACAGTGTTTAGAATTTATTATTTCATTTACTATAGTGTTAGTCATATTTAAACAGTATGATGGGAAATAGTTGCTTTAGATACATTATCTTCACAGCAAATAACAATAATTTAGTGAAAGTCAATAATGTAATTAATAACATAATAAAAATATCCTGATTGGTTGTTAATTAACCCAGGCTGTGTTTTAAAATCAAGCATCACAAAGAGCTAATGGAGGCATATTAAAGAGCCAGTTGTGGCTCCCTAAGCCTTGGTCTGAGTATCATTGCCTTACCTACTGCTGCATGGATTACCTAGGGTTTGCCTGCACTTAAAACACTACAGCAGAACAGCTGTGGCACTTCCCATTACCATAAGTAATATGTCTCCATGTCAGGTGGTTGCTAGGTCCATCAACCTAGCGCTGTCTACAATGGGAGTTTGCTCAGCCTAACTATGCTGCTCAAGAGTGTGGATTTTTCACACACTTAAGCAAAGTAGTTTAGCCAACTATAGTTTAAAGTGTAGATCACTTCTTCCATTAACTGATTGGGGGAAAAAATTGTTTCATAGGAAGCATCTATGTTGTGGTGCTATAGTGGCATTGCTGTTGTGTGGCAGTTTGCTTGTAGTACTGATATGCCCTTAGGGTGTAGCTTCAAAGGATAGTTAGCTCAAGATATAACTTACGTTCTAACCCTAATTTGAGTCCTGTCCACACACATACACATCTCTAGTTTGAGCTATGTGGGGCTTTAAGATCTAATCGTTGGTGTCTTTGCTATTTGCCATCTTTGACAAAAAGATGGGGCCCATACAGCTTCATGATATTCTGATGATCATTGCAAATACAGGAAGATTGATCCTCTGGCATTGGCAGACCTGTCAGTAGGGCCGGAAAGAGACTTTTTGGCAGCTGGGGCCCAATCCAGCGCTCTGCCACTGCCGGCTTGATCCGGCCCCAGGCGCCAGTGGCAGATCAGCACCCACTGGACCTCCCCACCTGGTGCCCCCACTGCACAGCCTCACATCTTGCCATCAGGCCAGTGATGGGGGGCGGTAGCTTGGGCCAGAGGTCAGCTGCAGCCTGGCTGGTCAGCACTCGGGGCAGGCGGGGCTTACTGCCGCATGTGGTGTGGCTTGCATGGCAGTCAATTCTGCCAGCCCCCCCCCACATCCAGTGGGCCTGCCCCACCCCACCCCCAGGGGCAGGGTGAGACCAGGAGAGCTGGCCTATGGGCTGGCTCATGCCACTCCTGGGAGGTGGATGGGGTGGGGGCTCAGAGCCTGGCCTCAGGCCAGCTGGCCCCACTCTGCGCCCCTTCCTAGTGCTGAGGACAGGGTGGAGGGCTTCAGCACCCTCTAAAATGGGGATCCTGGGGCTTTGCCCCAGTCACCCTGCTCTAGTTACAGCCTTGCCTGTCAGCTGAACCAGAACTGCGTGTGACATGATGAATTCTTAGAGGACAGATTAAAAGGCACAGCATAAAGCAATTCAAGGTGAGTACTGGCATTCATGAAGCATGTGAAGATGGCTGAGCAACACTTTTAGACCTAAGAAATGAGCACTGACTGGTAGGCTTGCATCATAGTGCAGGTTTGGAATGATGAGCAGCGGCTGACAAACTTTTGGCTGAGAAAGACCATGTTCCTTGATCTGTGTGCGGAGCTTGTTCTAGCTCATTGCCAGGAACACCAGAATGAGAGCAGCACGATCAGTTGAGAAGCCCATGGTGATCGTATTCTAGAATCTGCAGTGCTGGTTTGCTACCAATCAGTGGAACCCTGTCACACACGACTGCAGCTCTTAACAGTATGCAGGATATAGTGGATGTATTTTCAGCAGTAGGGTTCTTGAATTTTGGCAGGGTGATGGGTGGCTCACACCTGTCAATTTTTGGCACCCGCCCTTCTTGTCTGAATACATCAGCAGAGAGAAGACTTTTCTATGGCTGTGAAAGCACTTACGGATCACTGGGCCTAAACTGATATGAATACTGGCTGATGAGGGAATGCCTTTTATACTTAAATTTTGAAGCACTCTGGAATCCTCAGAAAGCTGCAAGTGGGGAATTTATTCCTCAACCAATGCATCATCACTGGTAATTTTTGAATGTCAATTGTGATCCTGATGAACCCAGAATATCCTTGGCTCATGAAGCCATACACTGGCCACCCTGAAGATCCAAAGGCAAGATTCAACTGCCAGTTCAACAGATGCAGAATGACAATTGAATGGGCAGTTGGTAAATTGAAGTTGCATTGACTCTGTTTACTTGCAAGATTGATCTCAGTGAGAAAATATCCAAATGGTTATAGCTACCTGTTGTGTGAGGCAAAGAAAGGAAACATTGCTACTAAATGAAAACTGGAGTGGCTGTCTGCTGTTTGATTTTCGATGGCTGAATACAAGGACCACTGCAAGACTCACAGTGGATGTTGATTAATTTGTTACAGTCAATTGCTTGACCACCTGCTGGTTTGCTATGAAACATTCAAGAGACAAAATAACTAGTATTAGTCAGGTTTGTTACCAAAAGCTGATGATAATATTGTACATAGAAAAGTTTATATCATGAGTCTTCACAAAGCCATTTTGTGAAGAACTGTTACACTCCTTGCATAGGAATTGTGTTCCCAAGTTGCACATTTCAGTGAGGAGTATTTATAGGGTGACTTTACAGGCTAGAAAATTCTTTATATGCTATTAATTATGGTGCTGTACACTTACAAGTCTGGGATGTTTTGAGTACTGCTATACACAGGCCCACTGGGTGTGGGGGGCCTGGCAGGATTGACTGCCATGCAAGCCACACCACATGGTATACGATTATTACTATCAATCTAGGTCACATTGTGTCTACACTTGCACTGTATTGACCTGTTAGGTTGACCCTGGCTCAGCATTGTTCAGAAAGGTGGCTGTAGGACAAATGGAAGACTTTGTGACGGTATAACAATAGTGGGCAATGGAGGCCCCCAAACAACTTAAGGGTACTTTGTAGAGTAGTAAACAAGTGGTTATCTAGGGTGTAGAGCAGGGAATTCCAGTGGTGGGAATCAACATCTCAGCAGACAGTCTGCGTGACTAGGAGACGGCCTGATCATCCCTTCCCTTTGAAATAAAGGACTTTATAGGTTATAATTGTGACCTATTCCCTGACTTCAATGGACTTCACCGTAGGACCTTGAAGGGTGTCTCAGAGGACATCACTCCCCTGCTAAAGCCCACGGTCATGAAGTGGGGTCCTTGACTGCTGATTGGGTTGTAAGCCTGTCTATATTACTTTGTGTTTAACTCTGGGTATATCACTGACTACGTTCACACACAGGGGGTTATTTTGATACAAGTTGTTTCGATACAAGTTGTATCAAAATAAGGCATTATTTTGAAATAAGTTAATTTGAATTAACAGTTTGTTAATTCGAATTAAGGAAAAAAGCTCAAAGCGTAATAGCATGGTCAGACAACAGTTATTTCAAAACGAGTCACCGTTGTTTCGAAACAACATGTTCGGACAGCATTGTTTCAAAACAATAGTTTCAAAACAACGTTGTTTTGTCCCCACATGGGATTTAAGTTGTTTCGAAACAACGGTGCGTCGTGTGAACATGGCCTGTGTGAACATGGCCTGTGTGAACACACCCATTTTGTCTGGGTATTAGCTAAATAATCTGTTTAGTTGATAAAACACTTTATTCCTGCTATGTGCATCTCGGTGGTTGTTGCTACTGGTATCTCGGACCTGAAACCTACTTGGTAGTGGGGAACTGTGGTTTTACTGTATTCTTAAAGGGCTGCTTATACAAGTCAAAGACAGTAAAGCTAGACACATGCCCGAACTGGTCAATGCAAGGCAACTTATGTTAGCCTCATTTTGTTATCCTAAAGCCAGGTCTACACTGGCAGTGAAATTCTGTGGCAGTTGACAGGGGTTTTGCAAGCTTGTGGCATAGCTTGTATAACTTCCATTGATTCAGTATGGCATCTTCACTACACTGTTCTGATGGGAGATGCATTCCCATTGACTCACAGCTACGCCACTTGAAGGGGTGGTTTTATTAAGACAATCTCCAGATCAGCTTAATAGGTCTTAACGTACTTCTAAGTCAATTTGGAAAGATCGATCTGATAGTGGTGAATTTGCCCGTCACTGTAGAGGTGGACGAAGACCAACATCTCTAATATCAGCAAGGAACTCAGTGCCATCAATGCCCCTATTGTGTCCTACAGTGACACTAATCAATAACCATATGTTTATGATATGACATGTTAGTATCTGGTTGCAAATTAGAAACCAATTATTAAATACACATTAGATTTTTTTCACTGTTATTCAGACAAGAAATTGTTCTTCGACCTCTGTTGAAACAGAATTTCTTCTACAGAGAATCCATTTTAAAATAATTGCCATAAGGGCATCCATCCCACCATCTTCCCTGGCTTCATTTCAATTAATAATAACACGAAGTAGTGGTTATTTTGAAAGAAGACATTCTTTGTTTCTCTGAAGGCGAGGAGTTTTTGCACCAACATAAGCTGCCAGATAACTTTAGTTATGACAAACTGTGGCAAAAATAACCATTAATAATATATGTGCACAGAGGGAAAGAGATGTTGTAGGAAGAAGGTAAAACTAGGATGTATAGTTAAGGCTATGTTCATAGGGTTATGAGAACAGACAGGAAAGGGAAAAAAGCGGGTGTTAATTTCAGTCACAAAGTATTTCTGTGAGAAACTACTTTTGTTTGGGGAGGCTTTTTATAGGCCTCCTTTCAAGAACTTAGGCACATGGTGTGAACCTCTTTTGTTCCAAATGATCTTAGTAACGTGGATGCTTCAGACATCCATTTAACTTAAACTCATTGAAAATTTCTGTGTAGATTACACCCAAAGCCTGCCTACCTGGCTTTCTTTCTTTCTTTCTTTCTTTCTTTCTTTCTTTCTTTCTTTCTT
>ML682018.1:3040280-3060024 GCA_007922195.1 Podocnemis expansa | reverse complement strand
CTTTCTTTCTTTCTTTCTTTCTTTCTTTCTTTCTTTCTTTCTTTCTTTCTTTCTTCAACTAATAGATTCAGCTAAAAGAAATTCTGTACTTAATGGATAATTTTGCAGAGACACTACACTTTTATGCATCATAAAAGGCTGAATTTCAGCTTTAATTCCAAAACTCAATTTGACTACAAAGCCAAAAAGTTGACATCTCTGTGATGTTTTCCCAAAAATTCTTTTTGGCATATAAGTGTGTAGCAATACTGATTCTGTTCAGAGACCACTAACTAAGAAATAGCTTCTATATGTTGCTCATTTTTAATATTTCACGTATTTTATGCCCTGGTTTCTCCGTTTATGTACCTCTTGACAGGAAAAGAATTCAAAGTAAAAAAAATTGCTTTGATTACTAATGTTGGAGGAGGGTTGCAAATATTGTTATGGATATCCTGAAGATCTGGTAGCAGCAGATTTTATTCTCGTTTCTAAGAAGCCTAGGTATGGTTTGTTCTCTGCATTCATAATATGTTAATTCTGGCTGTTGTTTGCCAGATTGTTCTGTTCTGCAAAAGGAAAAATTTAAATAGCAACAAAACAACTAGGCAGACAGTGAATAATAATATTGCATCCAATTGCAATTGAAAGGAAAATTAGGTACAATGTAAGGACGCCTGGTTAACACCAGTACTCTTACAAAAGTGTCATGAGCTGTATAATGAGTTAGTGTTCTGGACCTTGGTATTTATGTCTAATCAAAAGAGACAAAATTTCTAGTATCATAGTGCCCCCAAACACCAGGTGGAGGCATTTGTTCAATATTGAGGCAATGGGAAGATTGCCACCTACTGAGACACCATTGTCATTTCTTGCAGCTCCTTAGTGTCTCCTATCCAAGAGTATTCTTGCGTCTGTGATGAAAACACTGCCTAGCTCGGGAAAGGTGAAATACTAGCACTGCATTTGCAAAATACTTGGACTATTCTTAGACAGCATTATTACTGAGCTGTGCAACTTTGGAATTGTTCTGTGAGACATGAAAGTTCAGCAGACACAGGGAAGGGCCCTGTCATGGTTTTGTGTTGCTTGCAGTTCTTCTTATTGTACTAATGCTTTTCCTTTGCATGTCAGTAAAAAGAAAACATCCATAGATCATACATCTATTAGGAGTGAAGTCAGGGGAACCTACTCTTCTCTAGCAATTGTATGATAGCACTGAAGTAATGTGCTGAGATGCCATTGGTGTGTCAAAGTAATTTTGAATCTTTTAAAGAAATTCATGATTCACTTTTGCTTTTCTATTAGTGTTAGTGAAGTGTTAGTGATTTAGCCCAGGATGTATTTACATCTCTGAGAGGAAAGAATAGCATTATTCATCATGCATGACCTGATTAATATACTTCGGCTTATCACAGGTAACTTGCTCTTCTGAAATCATCAAGAATTAGCACACATGACTATTAAATAAATCTACTCCAGGGATTTCTTCTGAATATATGTACTTCCTGTACCTCACTATGACCTCAACTACTCATAGTAACCTATAGATGAAGAGAAATTGTGAAGATTATAAATTAATATTGGGCATATGAACATCCTGGTGAAATTAATGACATAACTGTCACAGCCACTGCATTGGAAGTTATTTGAATCTTGTATTAATGCAAGCTTTTCATGTAACTGCACAGCATAACTGCCAAAGAAAAGGCCTGGAATGAGGGGTAGAGACTTGGAGTGAAAATGGTCCATGAATGGACCTCTGTGTTAAGAGGTTAGCCACAACATAAAACACTCTAAGAAGTACTCTGTTAATTCAAATAAATGCCTCTTTTGCTCCATGTCACCAAAAGAAATGACAATAAGTAAAAAACTTGCAATGAAGCTAAAGTAGTATGCATCTCTAAAATGTGTAAAAGGCACAGGGCTCAGACTGGACAAAGCCTTCCATCAGTCTCACCTTTCAGTTTATTCCCAAGGAGATTGCTGTTTGAGAAACTGAAAGATGCTTTTCTAGACTAAAAAGGACTTTCTGTTACTAGTTTCTTAGTTTATTGTTGACTCATTCAAGTGGCATCCAATAGAGCAACACCATTTTCTTTGGAAAACCACTGCAGGGCTTAACTGTTTTGGCAGTGTAACTTTCCGCTGGCTTTGGAAGTGCTCCCACCCTCCCCCCATCTTTTTACCATGCAAATGTGCCCAGTGAGGGATTCAGTTGAAAATTTCCATGAGAATGAACCCCTGAAAGCAAGAGCTTTAGGTATGCCCTAGCATACACATTCACACAGGCTGCAGTGAAAAGCTTTCTGGGAATCTGCAAGCATGCAAAGTGACTACTTTAATCTCTTACTTCTTGCATTAATGCTTTGAAGATGAATATGCATTACTGAAATTAGCTACTTATTTGAGATACTGCTTGTTTGAAGCCATCTCTGTGTTTTCGAGCTGATATCATCTTGTCTGATACAAAGATAGAACTTTTCTGACACATGGATAAATTTGACTGTAACATACTCTCCTTTAAATACCTTCTTGCTGCTAGTATGAACTATTATAGTTGTTTCATTTTCAGCAAGTAATATTTTTTCTGATAGTATTAATATCAGAAAAGGCTCCCTCATGCAGTATTTCATCTCCCACTCTTTTATTTCAATGTTAGTCCTATTTTCCATATCTCTCTGACTAATCTTTTCCACCAATGTAGTTGAAAATACAAGAAAGAAAGAGAGAAAAACTATTAAAGTCCACTTGTTTTCTGTCACCTGGCAAGATGGTGATTTTTCCTGCATATAATCAGTCATTTGAAGAGAGGATACCAAAATGAGCAAAGACTTGATGGATCAGAATCATGTAGATTGATTGTCTATTCTGGGCATTGGCAGCATCAGAAGAGACCTGGAAAGAAGTCTAATGAAAGGGCAAAATTGATTGATTTGATTGGCTGGAGCAATATTGACTAGTGGGACAAAACTGAACAGCTTAGTTAGGAGCAGAATTAATTTTGTTTGGAAAGGAGTGGGGAAAATCTTGGTTGATGGGAGTGGCAGAATTGGATGGGAAAGGCAGATACATATCATTGTAGAGACAGCAGATTAATATATTTGGGGATGAGAATGGCTTTCGTGGGGTGGAAGAATTCATTTTAAGCTGTGGGGGGAGATTTAAAAGTGATGGTTTATTTCATGATACAGAATTGATAGGATGAGTGATTAAATTGACTGGGCAACAGTTTATTTAAGCAAGGGGTGAGGACCACTTTCTGGGGAGACAGAATTGATTCATTTGGTGGATGAGGACAAGACCAGCTGGCATGTGGCACAGCCTCCACTATGGCCTTGCAAAGCAATGGGCCCTGGAAGGCTATTCCAGAAGCCATACTGCATGATAGCTGGCCTTGCCTCCAGAGAGGAGCGAAGCAAACCTGAGCTGAACCAGTCAGCCCAGTGGCATGATGGGAGCAGCATGGAGCCTGGCCGCTGTCTGCAGGGCCCAGCCCCCAACACCATCAAGGGCTCTCATAGCACCACCCAGCCCTCCCTTGCCTCCCCAGTCCCCACCGGTGTCGTGCCAGGCTAAGCAGGGCAGCAGAGGCTGGATCACGGGGGAGACGTAAGGGCTGGAGCCCGGCTCCCTCCCTTTAGGATTTAATATCATAAACAAGGGAGGCAAAGAGTGCCCTGCCCTCTCCACTGGATTCCTGTTCCTCCCTAGTGAAGATGAGGCCAGATACAATCTGTTTTGTTTTGTTTTAAAATGTTAACTACAAGGTTGCCAATGCAGCTCTCAGAAGGCCATAGTTTGGATGTGCCTTGATTTCTTCTCTTTCATGCAAATTTCAACATATTTACAACCATGGGTGTCTATTATCCCTGTTGCTGTTGCTAAAATCACTTGTATAATGTTCAGTTTGGATGGAAAAGCAGGTTTGACCAATTCAAACTCTGCTTTCCTCAATTCAAACTGAGTCCATGAACTTATTTGAATTCGAATTGATGACAATCAATTTGAATTCACATGTAAGTGTAGACATAGCCTAAGTTCCCCATCATCAAGTGTGTGACAAAATGAGATTTTCCCCACGAAAGCTCATGTGATAAATAAATTAGTTAATCTTTATAAGTGCCACCAGACTCGTGTTTGTTTTGCTGACTAAGACTAACTAGACTACCCCTTTGGAACTTATTCAGTTATAGTGTTTCTTGAACCATTCTCTGACCTAGCTTGTGTGGCAAAGCAATTTCCCGAAAGACCTCATCATATTAAATTTATGTACTATTGTCAGTTGGGATTGTATGCAACCATCTGAGGGGGAGAAGCGATGGATGTAAAACTTGGGAGTTCAAAGATTATATTGAAAATATGCTATAGAAGTATGAACTATTTGGGACAATAAGTGTTAAGCAGATTTTCTGGGAAATCCCCAGGGAAAGTTAATGCAAATTATCCACTCCATTATGCAAAAACCCAGCCTTTTGAAACTATGCCCGGAGGAAAGGGTCTTTGTCAGCTGATTACCTGTTACAGAAGACGAAGATCAAAGGCTGGAGCTGTATAAAGAAATGTTTGATCTACACAATTTCTGTTCTGGTTCTGAATCTGAGACAGTTATGAACCTGTAACCACAGGGAAAATCCTACTGTGGGTTTTGAAGGATTAACATCTACTCAGAGTTCGGGGTTGGTATTGGGTTGGTCTCTGGTAAGCTTGTTAGCATGTTCTAGTTCTTTTGTTGTTTTTAAATATGTTTCATCTATAATGCTTTCACCTTTAGAATAAAAGTGCTTGCTTAGAACAAGCTATGTGGAAACTTGTAACTGTCATTAGTTTCACTGATCATAGTTTTTGGAAAAGGGCAAAGAGCAGACACTGGGCTATTTAGTAATCTCTCTGTCTGGTAATACCAATTTAAATCAGGGTACGTTACACTCATAACATCTGGGCAAAGACCAGCATTTTCCTTCTGATCAAGAAAGATGACAGCAAGGTGTTGGAAGCCTTTAAGCAGGTGCCCTTAATGGCCTGTGGAGTAGAAATATAGGTGAAGCTATCCTGAACTGGGACAGCTGGTACAGGATATTGTCAGGGACAGGATACTAGACTAGATAGGCCACTTCACATCAGTTTTTGCTTTTATGTTTTAGCCTTTTGGCCGCAGAGGGAAGACGGAAGGGTATGGGGCACTTATATTTGCTCCTAATCTTGAAAATGACCAATGCAGGCTGTGACCCGGGCCTCCTGTGATAATCTTCTGAATGTGCCAAAATCAGGGCAAGCTGCAAAACCAGGGACTAAACCCCCACACCACTGATGGGTGTTACTTAAACTAGTCCCCCAGTCAGTAACAAAACATGTTTCTTATTCCCCACTCTGGTCATCACCATGCATAACAAAATAGAAACAGTCCCCTTGTTGTACATCAGCTCCTTCAGTCCCCATCTAGCCCCTGGGTCTCTTAAAGAAACAAGGTCTCCTGACTCCAAAAGCGACAGCCAAATCACCCAGAACAATATAGGCTTGGATCTTACCCAAAATACCACATTGCCAGCCAATCCTTTGGTAACTAGAACTTAAGGGTTAATATAAAAGAAAACAAACAAAATATGAGAGGTGTTAAAGGGTCAAAGTGAATCACATATGTGCAAATGACTTAGAGTCCATAGAAAGCAAGTCCTCGAAAAGTATGTAATTTGCAAGTTAGCCCAACTCTGCTGGTATGCACCCAGAAGCTGGGTGGGTCTCAGTCCTTTGTTCAGTCCCAGAAGCATAGTTCCAGAGGAGGGTGTTGGTTGCCGACAGACTGAAGACTGAGGACTAAAGAGGAAATGGAGATGGGACTATGGCCTTTTATCACTTTTGGCTCCAGGTTCTCAGAGTCCTTGCCAAATCAAAATGGAGTTGAGTCATATGGTCAGTCTGGGTGACTGGCCGAACAGGTTTGTTTCTAGGCCCACTGCAGCTGGGAGCCCCCTTAATCAATGGGCCATAAGGATGACAATAGTTTTGCAGACACCGAGTCTGGGATTGTTTGAAGTACAAATAAAAGAAATACATTCCTAATATCTTTTACAGATATGATACCTACATATAAACCATATAATCATTCCCAGCAGATTACAACTTTTCTGTTGATACCAGACATGGTGTATCACATATGGATTATTGCAAATATGAAATATTAATATGAAAGATAACCATAAACAGTCCCCTAGACCCACACAGTGTCACACAGGCTTCTTGCTGAAGCCAAGGGGAAGGGAAATTAATGCTTCCCTCCCCCTGCCTGTAGCAGGAAGTACAACAAAGTGCTCCACCTAGGTCCCTAAGCTCTGGCATCCCTCATGGAACCAGAGGGAGGGAAGCACTGAACTGAAGAAGGGAGTCACTGCCTAGGGCAGTGGTTCTTAACCTCTGTGTTGGGACACAGTACTGTGTTGCCAAACAGTGGTAAGTGTGCCACGGAGAGTCAGGACAATTATTGGATTTGGCCTGGGCGAGGAGGGCTGGTGTATCCTGTCCTGCCACCAAGCATGTCACAACCCACAAAAGATTGAGAGCCAATGGCATAAGGACCCAGGTGGAGAACACAGTGCTACAGGATGCAAATGAACAAGTTCCAAAGAGGTAGTTCAGCAAAACAAAATAGGAGACCTTTGGCACTTTTAGACTATGTCTATGCTACAGAAAGTTAGTTCAAACTCATTACTTTGAACTAATAAGTTCAAGGTTAGTTTGAACTAACCTCAAACTTATTGGTTCAAATTAACAATGTGGACTATTTTGAACTAAGGTTAGTTCAAACTAGTCAATGTTATTAACTTGAACTAACTGCTCTTACTAGCCTCCACTGTACTTAGTTCGAACTAACGGTCAAACTAAGTGCTTAGTTTGAATTAACCAGTGGCAGTTACTAGTTTGAACTAAGTGTTCATTAGGTTGAACTAAGGAATTCCTTAGTTCAAACTAATGAAAGCCTGAAGTAGATAGGTAAAAAGTTAATTTGAACTAAGACTCCTTAATTCAAACCAACTTGCCAGTGTAGACATAGCCTTAAAGACTAACGATCTCATTTACCACATGAGCTTTGAACTACACCATTTACTCAAGAAACTCCCATAGCAGCACAGGAACAAATCAAGACAGACACACCCTCAGAACCCTTAGCAGGGACATTCTATCTCCTACTGAAATTCAATGAAAATGAAAACAACAGACACCTAATCATTGCAGGCATTGCTTTACAACAGGCTTATCTGGCTATGTGGACTCTCTCCTCAGACCCTATGATATCAACACTCCTAGCTAGCTTCAAGACACCACACACTTTCTGAGAAAAATCCAATCCACTGGTGAACTTCCAGAAAACACCATCCTGCCACTATGGCTGTGGAAGCAATTTACACCAACATCCCACACAAAGTTGAATTATAAGACATTAGAAGAACCATCCCAGATGATGCCACTGCACACGTCCTGGCTGAAGTTTGTGGCTTTGTACTCACGCACAATCATTTCAGATTCAAAGATAATTCATATCCAGGGGCGTTGCTGGCGGCTGGCACACAGGGCACATGCCCCAAGTCCCAGCACCAGTGTTCTGAGTGCCTGGGGTGGCCCCTTGCTCTCCTGTCCCCATTGCTGATGCAGGATCCTGGGCATGGCTGTCCACAGTGGTGTCTTACTCTCCTGGCCTGGGATTGAGGCCAGGCCACCCATGGCAGTGCCCACCTCTCCCATCCCTGTCCCCAGCCAGGGATCCAGGGCCAGCCTGGCAGTGGCAAAAGCCCAACACTGGATCAGGCCCGGGTGCCAGCTCATGGCCAGGGAGCGTGGCCCAGACCTAGGAGGCAGGGCCTGGGCCCGTGCCTCACGTCTTTCCCTGGGGCAGCGATATTTCTTTTTATATCATAAAGTCAGCAGCACTGCTATGCATACATGCATGGTCCCATTTTGTAAGTTCTCCATCTTCAAACATATGACAAAGTAGAATTTTCTCTCACAACAGCTCATGCAATAAATAAATTTGTTAGTATTTAAAAGTGTCACAGGACTCCTTGCTTTCTAGGATGCATTTGATTTCCCTACTGCAGTCAGGGAAATGGGAGATCAGTGAGGAGCAGTGGGGTTGAGGGATGGCAGGGAGAACCTGCTGGCAGGGGCTGGCCCTGCAGGATTGTAATAGTGACCCTTGAGCCCAAAAGGCTCGGAACCATTGGCTTAGCTAATTGTTTCCATAGATGTTAAGGATAAGTTTTAATGATTTTATTGTTTAAGTCCTTAAAATTGCCTTATTTATAGTAAGGATAGTGCCATATATACTGCAATAGAGTTGCAATTTTTTGTAACTGCAACTCTGTGCCATACATACTATGATAATTGTAGCAAGTAAGAGTGATTTTTTTGTGTAAGCTGATTTCCAGCTTTATATTTCATTGTACTGGTAATTCTTAAAATACATAATAATTTATTTTCAAAGGAACACCGATCTCAGTGTCATTTCTTTATCAGAAGGCTGAACCACCATGTTTCTTTTAGATTTACTAAAAACTGTTAGGTGGGTAAACCAGAAACATATTAGACCAGAGATTTCCTGGGTGATGTTAGTGAATGATTTTGATTTTCCATAGTAGCAGACGAGCTTACTGTCTAAAGCTTTCTTCTTGCAATGTACAATGTTTGGACAAGCACTGCAGAGGTGCTTGACTTTGAAAGGGTTCCATGTGGATGCAGCAGTTCTGCCATGCATCCTATATTGACTGAATAAGGCTTAAATGGTCATGACAAAAAAAATGTGTGAGAGGGGAAATGATAACAGAGATGAATGAAGCAACTTAAGTTCCATCTAGTAAGTGACAGGCTGGGATCCCTCTGGCTCATGCATCTACATCAGTAATAATCTGAAGACATACCTGCTTTGCTAATGGAGTACACAACTGTAGTAAAGGTGGACTTTTCCCCAATTGTGATGGTGCTAATAAATAACCCAAAATAGTTTCAAGTTTGCCATTCCTCAGCTGTATTAACCAGGTTTTGCCAGAAGCACTGCTGGCCTGAGAAAAGACCCAGTACTCAAACCGCATAAGTGTGCTGCTGCTGTGGGTGGCCTGGCAGCAGACCAAGGACTCAGGTGTGGGACTTGGGGCTCAAATCCCATAAAGCCCAGTGCCAGTGATGCCCCCTAGGTTTTGCTACTACAAACTAAGTAGTAGCTTTGATTTCAGTTTTCCAGAATATTAAGCTGCTATTATTAGCAGTATACACAGAGAGGGCATGCCTAAAATGTAAGAACAGGCTATCTTAAAATCACTTTTCAGAGTACATCCATATTTTATTTGACAAATTTAATAATGCATTAATAGTATGTTTTGTGATTGTAATTAACTCTAGGGACATAATTTTGGGTTGCATTGGAAGATACAAGTGTCAGTAATTTTTAAAATACATATATGAATATAAATATGAGGTGGCATAAATGATGCTTTCCAGGTCTAGAGGACTGTTTATGATTATTTTTCATATTCATATTTCATATTTGCAATAATCCATATGTGATATGCCATGTCAGGTATTAATAGACAAGCTGTAATCTGCTAGGAATGTTTATATGATTTATATGTAGGTATCATAATTGTATTAGACGTTAGGAATCTTATTTGCTTTATGTGTGTTCCAAGTTGTTTGAGCTGAGGCAATCCCAGGCTGGGCATCTGCAAGCTATTGTCATATTAATGGCCCACTGGGAGGCAGGGGCATCGCTGGCCCAGGAAATGACCCAGGGCACGGGCCCAGCCTCCCCCCACCTGCAGCCCATGCCCCCAGCTGGGGACAAGGCAGGGATTGGCAGCCGCGGCCTTGGGGTTGCCTGGCCTTTGAAGGGGCCGGAAGTGGCCGCCGCTACCGTGGGTGGCTGGGCCCTGAATCCCTGGCCGGGGCCGGGGCCAGGACTGGTAGCCACGGCAGCAGGCTGCTGGGTCCTCAATCTCCAGCCCGATCTGGCCGGAGACCAGGAGAGGCGAGGCCCCGCAAAGACCCAGGGCACTGGCACCGGCATTTGGGGCATGGACACGTGTACCAGGCGCCAGCAATGCCCCTGCCGGGAGGGGTCCCAGCTGGAATGGTCCTAAGAAGACTGACCAGTTACTCAGACTGACCATGTGGCCCAACTCCATTTTAATCTGGCAAGACTCTGAGATAAAAGGCAGGGGACCCATCTCCATTTTGTCTCTAGTCTTCAGTCTGTCTGCAACTAACACCTCCCTCTGGAACTATTCTCCTGGGACTGAACAAAGGATTGAGACCCACCCAGTTGCTCCTGCTGCTGGGTGCACACCAGAGTAGTGGGACTAATCTGCAAACTACAGAATTTTCAAAGATTTATTTTCTATGCACTCTAAACCATTAGCATGTATATGTTTAACTTTGACCTTTTAACATCTCTCTTATCTTGTTAGTTTTCTTTTTATATTAAACCTCTAGTTGTAGTTACTAAAGGATTGGCTGGCAGTGTGGTATTTTGGGTAAGATCCAAGCCTGTGTTGTTCTGGGTGATGTGGCTGGCCCTTTGGGGTCAGGAGAACCTACTTCTTTGAGAGACCCAGTGGCTAGGATGGACCATAGGAACTGATGTGCAGTAAGGGGGCTGTTTCTGTTTTGTTATGCTTGGTGATGACCAGAACGGGGAATAAGAAGCATGTTTTGTTACTGATTTTGGCACATTCAGAAGGTTATCCCAGGAGGCTCAGGTCACAACATGGTCTAGTGTGAGGGCTCTGGACTGGTAGGTGGGAGACATGAGTTCACTACCTAGATTTGCCACTGACTTGCAGTGAGATCTTGAGCAAGTCTTTTTGCCTCTTTTCTATCTCATGTCTGTGGAGGGTAAGCTCTTCAGAGCAGAAACTCTCTCCCACTGTGTGCTATATATAGGGCCATCCCTAGGGGGTAGTGAAAGGGGCGATTGCCCCAGCCCACACGGTTCTGTGAGCCCTGCACTGTCCTTCAGTGAGCAGGACAACGTGGGGCCCAAACCACTGCCCGCCCAAGGCCACACTATTCCCCATCCAGAGGACATGGAGAAACAGCCAAAAGCGGCACCCAGGGTCAGTGCTCCCATACCCCGCCATACTTGTGCTGCCTTTGGCTCTGTGCTGGAGGGACTGAGGAGCGGGTTGGAGGCAGCACAGGGCCTGCACCACTTCTCCCCAGTGGTGCTGCCTCTTGCCTCCTCCAGAGCTGAAGGCAGTGCAAACTGGGGGGAGGTGTGAGAGCGCTGATCCTGGCCACCGCTTTTGGTTGGCTGTCTCTGACCCCCAGATGGGGAACAGCTGGCTCAGGGGCAGACTGGACCTGCCTCTCCTTGGGCTGGCCACACCCCCCCAGTGTGAGTGCGGATCTGGGGGGCCCTGCAGAGGCCAATTGGCCCAGGGCCCCACACCAATATTCCCTCTAAGTTATGGACATAGCTGAGCAAGTTCCCTCCCGTACCCGACCCCAGGTCAGGCCCCTTCCCCACTGCCCATTGGCTCCCCAAGTGCTTTCATAACATGCCCAGTTGCATCATCAGCTTAGAGGGAACATCGAGAAAAGAAAGCATAGCTTTGCTATGAAAATGAATAGTCATCACTCCCCCACTACAGAAAAAGAATGAATCATGAAAATTTCTGCCATCTACGGGGTTGAATACAAATGTAGTGTATTACTGTAACCCACTCCAGTTCTTAAAATTATTAGCAGATTTTCTGGCTCCACTGCCCCACATGTGTGAGAAGTGGAAGGAAACACAACAGGAAAAAGCCATTGAATGATAAAATAATTCCTCCTGTGATAAATAATTTGGGTTGGTTGACCTGTATGTGAACAAATCCAGTCAATCAGCTTTCTTAAAAGCATCAATAGATGCACTTACAACAAGCCATTGAAATGGTAGCTATTGGCCTCATTATGACTCTAGATATCTTTATTCATTTCTCATTTAAGATGGGCATATTAAACTTGGAAAAGACACACCAGATAATTGTCATTCCTCCTATAATCAAAGGGGAGAGGATGACATCTCAGGTATTCAGTGGGTATTAGGTGATCTTAGCCACAAGCCATAGAAAGAGTGCAACTGGAGCAAACCCTTGGTGGGGTGGTTTTGTTTTTTTTTTGTGACATTGCAAATGGACTCCCCTGTCAATCAGCTTTCATGCGAATCCTTTGATAGCTGCAATTTCTGTACTCAAACAAAATCTGACACTCAACTTGAAATGCTTTTAGCAAAAGAGAATTAACCATTCATGAGAGATTCCCTGGATGAGATCGGAGTAGTTCATATCAGCATGAAGTCAGAGCTAGAAACCAAAGTTTCGTTCTGAGATTTTGATGCAGAGAACAAATGCCAGCTGTGAAATCTGGCTCTCATTCTGAACATCCCCAGATTTTTTGGAGCTGAATCTGGGAACTGAGTTTTTGTAACCCGCCTGCTACTGGTTCCCCATGGCACAACCCGGTCCCCTGCTTCTGCCTTGCCCAACCCCTTCTTTCCTCCCTGTAACTGCCCCAGTCTAGGGTTACCAGATACGAAAGCATGGAAAGGAAGACAGGAAGGTACTAAAAGGAGGATATTGGAGGATGTGGAAAAAATGTAGCGTTAATATAACTGTTATTACCATAGTATGTCACAGAAAATGGGTAATGATTAATGAATGCAGCATTAAAACTGCACAGTATCATGTTTTTTTAATTATTTTAAAATAAAAAAATTACAACAATGCTTTCTTTTACCAAAAACTGGATTTTTTCATTAAATGAAAGTTTTTCATGACCCTTTTATTAATGTTCCTGAGACTAAAGTTAAAAAAACTAAATTTTAAAATATAAACTTGAAAAATACCTTAAAAAGTTAAAAAAAGGGGAAAAAAAACAAGTTAACTCACTTTTCATTGTTATTTTCCACAGCCATCCATTTTTACAGCTAAAAAATAAAGTCCTAAATTGTTTCTGTCCAGTTCAAACCTGCCCCTTTAGTGCTTTTATTTAATTGGTCCTTGTTAGTATTTATGGTAGACTTTATTTTCCTTCATTTTATTAGTATCACTTCCCCACCCATTCTCCCCCAATTTAGCTGTTTTGTAGGGACCAAGACCAAAAATAAAAGTGCCCCTTGCAGGTCTTGAACTCACCACCCCAAGGTTTGGGGGAAAAAAACAAAACAAAACACCTTGTCACCCACCTTTGCTATCCAGTCAACCTTGGAAAGGTAACCTCCACAGTCAGGGATACCTGAACTCATAGTGACAAGGCCTGGTTTGTGCTGAGCTGTGATTTGGTGGTGCGTGCATGTGATCACCTCTGACCTCCAGCCACTGGGGGAAGATCATCCCATTCCATAACTGGGCTGTTAGAGGGGTTTTTAACATTCTATTCCTGGTCAGTAAAAAGCTGGACAAAAGCACCTATTTTTAAAATGCCTGGAGGATGGAGGACATGAAGGCAAAAAGGAGGACATGTCCTCCTTTTCCTGGACATCTGGTAACCCTACCACTATCCAGTTTCTCCATGGTGTGACCCAGTCCCCCCACTTCTGCCTCCTTACCCCTTCTTTCCTTCCTGTAACCACCCTGCTACCACTTTCCCTGTACCACGGTCCCCCTCGTCTGCCTGCCTGACTAAACCCCTTCTTTCCTCCCTGTAATATCCCCCCCCCCCCGCTGACAGTGCCGGCTTCCCTGTGGCATACTCCCCACTTCTGCCTCTGCCTGACCCAACCCCTTCTCCCTACCTCTACCCTCTCCTCTGCCAGTTTCCCCGATGTGATTCCTGCCTCTGCCTTGCCCGACTTCTTTCCTTCATGACTTCTCCTCTCCCCACTTAAGCCCTTCCCCCTTACCTGGCCAGCTGGAGCATGATGACAGTCAGCTCCTGCCCTGAGCATCAGTGCGGGAGATTTTGAACTCTCTCAGCCCCAGCGCCCAGGTGTAGCACCAGGAGAAATATGTCCAGGGCCTGAGGCTGCCAGGCCTGCGCAGGGGCGAGTGTTGCCTGCGCGGGTGAGTGGTGGCTGCTGCGCCAGCACTCACCCACACACCTGAGAGGGAACATTGCCCCACACACTCCTAGGGAAGGCCCTGGCTATATAAAACCTAGTGGTTGGAGCCTCTATCTGTGGCAGATCTGGGGCCCCTGGGCCTCCTGCACTGGTGGGCCCTGCCTGGGACCTCAGGTGCACTCACCAGGGGCCACATCCCCCCTCCATGCTACAGCCCAGCCCTCTGTGGGATGGCTGGCACTGGGGTAGGGCGGGAGGGCAGTGGGGCCAGCTTAGTCCCAGCCGGGCTGATCAGCCACCCAGAGCAGCCCGTGCATGCAGGGTGTCTTCCAATGCAGCCTGGTCATGCTGGAGGCTATGCTGTGCAGCCAGCCCAACCCCCAGGGACAGACCAGTCGGCCCAGGGGCAGGCAGGAGAGCAGAGCCCAGCCTCTGGGCCAGCCCTCCCTGCCCTTGGGGGCATGGGAGAGGGATGCAGAACCCAGCCTCTGGCCCAGTCTGGCTCATCTGCTCCCCAGCACTGCTCGGCGGAGGGCCCTCACATTGTGTGGGCCTCTGGGCCCGGGGGCCTGTAGGCCCATGGGTTAATCCAGCCATGGCCTCTCTGTACTACTGAATATGAACAATTGACAATAATTCATGAGCCAGACTTTCAGAAATTATATGTTATCATTATATCTCTAAGTATAACATTATTTCATTGGCTTGCAAGCAGCCTTCAGCAAAGGGGCAAATCACAAACTGTATTGTGAGGTTGAGCAGCATAAAGAAAATCAGAGAGTAAACGATCACTACTGTGCTTTCCACATTGTTGTTTACTTTACTTTGACATCTTTCTGTATTTCTGATGAAAATGAATGCCATAAAAAAGCAAAAAAAGCAAAAACAAAACAAACAAAAAAACAAAACAAAAAACCCCAACAACACAGACATCTCAAATGAAAAATAAATGGCACAATAAAGAAGTAGAATGATGGGATGAAGCTTTCTTTAAAACAATGAAAAGCAAACAAACTGGAGATGTGACACACAGATTTTAAAGAAGAGACAAAGAGGTTATAAATGAACACTATTTTAGGCCGGAACAAATTTGTCATCAGTGTGAACAGCTTTTTTTTTTTGGAATGCAGATTGTTTAAGTAGAGTGCACTATGTGTTCATAACATGTTATCTAAATCAATGCTGTACTTCGTTTTTTAGGCAGTTATTTCTCTGCTATGTGTCAAAGGTAAGAAGTAAATTGTAGGCAGTTTTGAATGATTATTTTGTTGTAAATGTACTTCTCTTTTTATAAAGATATCATAATTTATGATGAAAACTAGGTGCTTCAGGGTTTCTTTGTGGCATTCATTATGTCAGGAGAAATAATTAAAAGCCAGATACACTGGAGACAGGTAAATGCAAGATTGTGTAGTCCAGCCTGAAATTAATTTGAGCACCCAAAGATTTATATTTGAACTTTAAGTAGTTAATAAAAGCATTAAATATATCTAGAACCATCTGGGCATGAAGTACATCCATATGAAAATTCAATTTTTGTCTCTGCTTCCATGATAGTGATGGCCCTGAAAATAAAGACATGGGATGTGAGGAAGGGAAGGCTGGGTGCCTTTTTTTTTCTTTAATGCCATTAGGAAGCTTGACATCAAATTTATAGGGTCCAAAAATGCTAACATTGCCAAGATGTTTCACACTACAATCGGGGGCTTCAAGGGGAGCTATGCTGAATCAGTATTCTGTAACATGGACAAATGTGGAGCAATGAGATGTAGCTGAAAGGCTGTAATCAGTTTTGTTCTTGGGGGTTGATTTTTCCCACATACAAGTTTGCAATTTTACAGGGTTTAGCTGCCTGATTTCTAGTAATGTGTTGTAGCTATAAGTCCCAGGGAAAACAAGCTTCATAAGTGTATGCCATCAACACCCCCACCAACTCTCATCTCTCACTTGATCCTGTAGTTTCTTCTCTGGTATTTGCTTGCCAGCAAAAAAATGGATTGGGAGCAGGCACATCTGTCCAAGCCTTTGACTTAGCCTGAAGTGAGGCAATACATAGTAACAACTCTATCCTTCAGCCCCTTGCCTTCAATGTTACCGGTATTTGGTCCTCTTCTCTTGGGAATATCTGCATAAAATTACACATGCAAAGTAATCTTAGCAAAACAAGACTTTTAATTTCATTTCTCTGTATTTTTTTTAACAGAAATGAAATGGTTTCCCTAGCAAATCTATATTTACATTGCCCATAAGATAAACAGATAAAGAGTTTTAGCTTAGTTACGGATGTAAGACCTGTAGCCTGAAGCCTCAGAGAATAAAGAGATCTCTATTGTGCCCCTGTTGGTGAAATGGGAGAAGAGTGGCCCAGAGCAGCTTAAGGACTGGTGAGAGAGAGCTCTGCTATTACATCTGTTGGAGAGCAATGAGAATTGACTGAAAGGGTCTCACTGCATTTCAGTTTCATATAATGACTTGGAGTCATTTTGGTTAAAGTACAGTTAAACTTGTAGTTTGGGGGTGATAAAATGCTTTTGGCCTTCTTAGGGCCAGAGGAAAAAAAAGACTTGCACATGAACTGCACTCCAGGTCACCCTGAAAGAGACTGCTGGCAGACACAGTTAGGTTAAAGAATCTAGTTGGAACTAAAGGAAGGAGAGAAAACTCCTGTTTGTTTTTCCCCTGGGCATGTCACTGTGGTGGAAAGGATTCTGTCAAAAGCCCTAGATACTCATGGTCCTTCTACAGGAGCTGAGTTAAGCCTGCTGAACAATGTAGCATGCACATTGGTGGACAGCTTCAAAGCGGCAGATAATGCAAAGCAGCAGCAGAGTCAGGAGCTTAAGTTTCACTTACAGGGAAACATCAGCAATCTGCCTGGAGGCATTCTGGTACAGATCTCCTTACCTAGCAAATAAAGCTGAAATGATTACAGCTGGGCCAGATAGTAGACCCCTGAAGCAGCCCAGGTGGCAGTGATCCACTAGAATCCTTTGGCCTCTCTGCCAAAGTTAGCAAGCTGTCAGTGAGCAGCTGGAAAGGAGAAGAGTGGCTCCAGAAACATCTCAATGGCCAAAGAAGGTATGAGGCTGATCTACTGTTAAGAAGCCATGGGAATAGGGGATTCCTACCCCAATAAGCTTCATACTGTACAATGTTTCTTACGGATGCCTGAACATCCATTCCTGGAGCGCTATCTGAAGTTTTTTGTATACTTTGGAAATAAACCACATTAGTTAGGTTCATTCTTTACCAGCTTCAGCTCATAGCTATCTCAAGATGTAGCCCTCTGAAGAACATAGTATAATGGTTACTTATCTTCAAGACAGCAAAGGCACAGATGACCATATCTAGGTCATATTCACCTTACTGAGTGAACACGTAAAATGGTGCTCTTGGCCATATCTGCCATCTGAGCTCCCTCCTTCAGAGAGGGCAAAGTGATTTTTGAACAGGTATCTGCTGCCACTTCTCAAGGTGGTCTGAGCCATTGAGCTAAGGGATATTCTGAGATGGCGTTCCCTCAGTGTCTCCTAGGGAAGGTGTCCCACTTCAAGTGAATAATTTATGGTAGGCCAGTGAGTCACAGAATGATGCTGTAGCCCAGTATTTAGGACATTCAACAGATCATACCCCCATGCATGACTGAGGTGGCAGACTACCTGTCTTCCCCTCATTTGTAGGCAGGAGCTAGATGTGTGGATGCACACAGGAAAGCAGCAATGTGCATACCCTGAGACACAAACTTAGGCACACAGGGAACTTACTGCACAAATGTACACACTAAGCAAACTTTGGCACCTGGAGAGTTAAGCATCAGCCAAGCAGAAGTTTTAAGGACTGCACAGATGCCTAAAAATCAGAATGAGGCCCCAAGTGCATCTGTGAGTTGCACACTTTATGTTCTGGGACAAAGAAAATTTGTTGTTTTTAATTCTTTATGGGTGAAGTTCAGCTCTATGCAGAGGGACAGCACAAGTGCTATTCACTAATTAAAGTGAGGAAAGTAAGGTGGTTCTTGTGCTGACTCCACACCCAGTGGTGAATTGAACTCTTCATTTATATTCACAGAGCTAGAATCTGGGACAGAGGCTTTTTATTGGTATAAACTGAAAACCACTCACATTTAAACTCTGGTTTATGATCTGTGGAGCCCTTCCTGGCAGGCTGCAGGGGAAAGATACTGAGGACCAAGAAATGGAGTATTAGAGAATCTCTTTCTCCCTACACGCAGATGAACACAGATTAAAAAAAAAAAAGAATGTCTTTTAGCTAACATGTAGTAAGATGCAATACTGTCAAATATGCAATTTTAAAAAGCATTCTTGATAAGCCTGTCTGCAAATGATCAAGATATTATCACTTCTTCATGATCTCTCATTCTGTTCCCTATATTGTTGGTAAAAAGAATTTTTATCTGTATATTCCCTCTAGAAATATTGTTGCACATTAGTCTATTCTTTGATATGCATGTGTAGTGCTCTTGTGTGCCTGCTTGGATAAGAGTGTTTTCCCTGTGTTTTCCTCTAGCGTATCAAACTTTGCATAGTTTGTGTGGATGAATATACTCCAGTAAACTTTTAATCCTTACATACTAAGTAGTCACTGATGGAGCTTCAGTAATGGTAGGAACAGTAGAAGCTGTATTATAGACTGAGCTTAAGCATATTTACCACCCTGATATGTGTGTCTGTCCTATAAGTTGAATTTTCAAAATCTTTTTGATGTTGAACTTATTATGAAATTTTGTTTAAACCTTAATTTCAAGCCTTTCTGATTGCAAATATATCTTAAAGAAAGATAAGCTGATGAACTAAGTGGTCAAGAAGACAGGACCTGAGATAGGGACTGTTTGTGCCCGATGATAGGTGACCGCTTGCCTGGGCACCCCATTTGCCACCCCCTCCCAAGCACACACTAAAACCCCTTATTGACAGTGTAGGGGGCTCTGGCCTGGAATCTGGGAGACTACAGACTAGCATAACTCAAAGGTACTGACCTCATAGGAATTTATGACCCACCTGGGAATTTGGGACCCACCTGGGAATTTATGACCTGGGAATTTGGAATCCACCTAAGAATTTATGATCCACCTGCAAATTTGAGTCCCACCTAGGAATTCAAAAAACTTAACTAAGAAATAAACAACTTAACTCAATCGTGGGAACTACTAATATGACCCTCCCCTAGTATGGGAAGAGACCAGGAAACGCTGAGCTAAAAATCCTATCAAAAGGACATGCCAACTGGCAGAAGTTATGGAGGTTCACGTGTTACCCGACGGAACTGATTACTCTGACGGTTGGATCTCCCGAGGAAAGCTAGCTCATGTCGTGTCCCTTACCATGCCCCTTGAGTTCATGCTTCTGGTCAGTGGTGCCTGGGTTGTGGTACGTATATAAAAATCCCCTATGAGTACTTTGCAGTTTGTTTTACCTTGCACTTTTGTTTCATTGTGAATACCTAGCAGTTTTTCTTTGTTGCAAATACCTTGCAGTTTTTCTGTGTTACTTATAGGCTGTGTTCACACAGCCTCCTTATTTTGAAACAACAGAGGTTGTTTCGAAATAAGGTTTGAGCTGTTCACATGACGCACAGTTGTTTCGAAACAAGGGGAAGCCCTTGTTTCAAAACAACTGTGTTGTTTTGAAACAAGTTAAACCCCATTTGGGGTGGAAACAAACTTGTTTCAAAACCCTTGTTTCGAAACAAGGCATGTGAGCATGTTGTTTCGGAACA
>ML682018.1:2912824-3039880 GCA_007922195.1 Podocnemis expansa | reverse complement strand
GCGGTGTCGGGGGAGCAGCCCGGGCTGCCGGCTCAGCCCGGCGCCCCAGCTCCGCTGGTGGGCTCCAGCGCCCTGCAGCCACTCGCCCCCCCTGCCGGGGGCTACACCCCCCTTTCCGGGGCTGCAGCCCCCTTTCTGGGGTTGCAGGGTGAGCTGCCACAGTGGCTCACCCCCAGGGGGCTGCATCCCCCTGGACCGGGTACTGAAATAGCAAGTTCACAGTGTGAACTTGCTATTTCGATTACCGTTTTTTCCCTTATTTCGATTTAACAATTTGTTAATTCGAAATAAGTTGTTTCGAAATAAGTGTTATTTCGATATACAGTTATTTCGAAACAACCGTATCGAAATAACCCGCTGTGTGAGAACACAGCCATATAGATTTGCTACCACAGTTAGTCTTGTAAGCTTGCTGTTTTAGTTGTTGATTGCTACCTCAATTGATGCTTTGAAACAAGCGTTGTTACTAAGCTGTCACTGTGATTATCCATTAAAAAATTTTCCCCGTTGTCGCGCTAAATAAACAAACTCGTTTCTCAGTTAGAACTACTGAGTCCGGTGTCTCCTTCTCCCATCGCGGTTGGGAACCAACAGGGACCAGTTGTATGCACAGAGCCAACAGGAGAAGGGAGACCAAGGTGAAATGGAAACCAAGAATAAATGGAAGCAAGAAGGAACAGAAAATACAGTACTAAAAAGGTCACTGTGAAAAATGGACATTTGACAGAATATGGGCCTAATTCTTCATTGCCTTTTGCCTTCTGTAGACATTCAGACATTGAACCTACAACTGGTTCCAAAGCCACTTGGGGTCACATCATACAGATTAGGAACTGCTGGTATAAACAGAGTATTCAAAGCTAATTGTTCTACCAGTCTGGAGACTTTAAATGATTTGGCATAGCTATTCCTAGGGGTCCCACTGTCTGGAATGATTTGGTTGGGGTTGAGCCTGCTTTGAGCAAAGGATTGAACTGGGTGACCTCTTGAGGTTCCTTCTTTGGTCTCAACCTGAATCTTCTATCTATTTAAAAGTATGAGTGAAGCTGCACAGTGTCCCATAAACTAGTTCAAACTGTGTATAAAAACTATGCCATGTTGATTTGGTAGCATTTCACACACACTTTGCATGATCTTGCATTAGTCTAAGGCTGCAAAGACATGGGCTTGATACTTTTGAAACTTCACTTCCTGCTTTGGGTGGAAGGAAGTTTTTAAAATATACTTTTTTTTTTTAAATCAAAGAGTAATTAAAGCAAACAAAGAAGTATGGGGTATTTGGTACTGACTTGTGATAGACTTGCATAGAAGAATTAATTGTCAGATTTTTAAATGTATATAGCAATAAGTGCAGGCAGATGCCACATGGGATTTTCAAAAGCGCGGTGCCTTTCAGAATGTCACATGGCACCTCTGTGCATCATTAGCTGCCAAAATGCCTTTGAAAATCTAGCCCTAAGAAATGTCTACCCTTAGTGTTAAATCAATTTAACTTAAATTGATATAATTGAATTGAAATAATAATAATTAAATCTATTTAAGTTAAATCAATTTAACAAGCCCCTGCTAGAAACCCAAATCAAACTAGCATGTCCATGGACAAGACTTGCTAGTTTGATTTAGGAGAGGGGCACCATGGGAGGTGTGGCAAGATGGCCTCTAAGAAGGGCCATGCCCTCACCCAATATATCGAAAAAGGAGTGCACCCTGGGAGGAAGGTCAAAAAGTGTTAAATCAAAATAACTGTTAAATCGAAATAACATGTCTACACTGCATTATTTTGAAATAATAATTTTGATGTAATTGTCATTTCGATATAAAGTGAGGTTTTATTATTTCAAAATGATCTTTCCTTATTTCGAAATGATGGAGCTCCTCATTTCAAAAATAAGGAAAGCTAGTGGGGAGATGCACTACTTTAAATCGAAATAAGCATTATCGTTTTGATTTAAAGAGTAAGTGTAGACATACTACCAGTCACCAAGAATGATCACCAGTCACTCAGTAAACATTAAGGGGAAATACCATCCTCTTCTGCTTCTCTGCTCTCAGGTTTTGGTGATGCCTATTAACATTGTTGATCAGCCATTCTGTAGTTAATTAATTGAAGTTGCTTATTGCTCCAATATAGAATATCTCATTTTTGGCTTTTCCTTAGCATGTTGCCGACTTCAGAGCAGACATTATGTCAGTGTCATATGGGTCGGGATCATTTTTTAATTCTCCTTAATGAACACCTTGTTTTCTTTTCTTATGCATGTCTTTTCAGGGAATGTTTTGTCTGAGGGTCTGGCCATTTCCTAAACTTTGGCCTGTGCTATGGATCCCACGTATCAAACATCCATATGTATATGAACATGAGCTCCTCACTTAAATCTTATGTACTACACAGTCAGTACCCTCAGCATGTATTTTAAGCAAGCAAATGATAAAGAATTCTAGCAAGTGCACTCAAATGTCATTTTCTCTGGCAAGAGAGCCTGCTCTTCTTTCATGTGCATAATTGAATTCTGAAATACATACCATTTTATACCATTAAACAAATTTCACAAGAAAAGATTCCCTTGAGTCCCGCTTACTAAAAATTCCTTTCAACAAGACTTATTAATCAAGCTTCACATGGTAGGAAAGTGTGGAAGCCTCTAGCATTGAAAGACAGGTGCTTTTTAATTATTCAGAAAATAATTTTAAGCTTTTTTTTTCTGTTTGGGTAGATGACAATTCAGGCTAAAGATGATAAAAACAAGGATCCAGCCCCATGTTATCGCAACAGTGAGTGGGTGTGTTCTAAAATTGTGTGTGTGTGTGTGTGTGTGTGTGTGTGTTATATAGAGAGAGGCAGATTTTTACTGTATCTCACAAAAAATAAAATTCTGGAAAATGTGCCATTACTGGAATAATATTTATTCTTTGTCTGTTTGAATTAACACCTGCACTTGTTGTTTCAGCATTTGACCTTCATTTTCTTCCCTATCTGTACTGATTATGAATTATTATTTAAGCTCTAAATACAAAAGCCTATTATGGTTTTTTATTGTGGTCATTCATGTATCATTTATATCAAGGTTTTGCAGTCTTTTATTCTCTTACCAATTAAACTTTAGTTTATGTTTCTCAAATATTGATACATGTGAAAATATAACTGCAGTACCTACTGGTTCTTGACTTGTGGCAGACGTTAAACAATCTGCAACAGAAAAGGAAGAATATTTGTACAGACACATGAAGGATGTAAAATATTTTTAAACTCCAAAAATCCTCATTTCAGTTATATCTTGTGAATACTTTTTTAAACAATATTCTACCTGAAACTGTAAAGTAGAACATACATGAGTAATACACATGCTTCAGTACAAGTCCTGTGCTATATAGAAACTGAGCTGGGAAATGTGATGATTTCAAAATTATTTCAAGGTACTGCAGCACATTGCTGGGCGATAGCCACCCAAAACACTGGAATGATGTCTCTTGTGTTAAAATCAAGAAATAAATCTATGTCTCCTAAAGTGGTACAGAGACTTCCTGGACTTGTATGGGTACAGAAATGGAGTAGATAGGTCAACAAGTCTTCACACACACATGCCCTTTGACTGGGTGTGCAAGGAGAACTGAGCTTTCTGAAGGAATGAAAAAGTAGTGAGTCCACAGCCCAAAACCCTTCACACTAACCCATGAGTTCAGGCAACTTCGGTATTCTCTTACACTGAGTAGCAGTCCCTCCCTAAGCTCCTGCTTATATGGAGCAGCTCTACACTGTCCTTACTCAGGGTTATAAATAATTGCCACAATGTAGCCCAGGTTTTCAGTTCTCATGTTTTAAAAAAGTTTTGGGGCAAATGTTGCTCTCTTCAATGCTTCTGTAATCCCTATGTATAAAAATGGGAAACCTCTGGAGAATATTGTGGGGTGGGGGAGGATATGTGAGAAGTGGGGTGGGTTCTGGCACTGTTTGAAGTGCACATGACTATTTGTAGATGTGAACTGATGTTTACAGCTTTGCATTCAATCGTAAACTGGCCCTGACTTCCAGCAAGCTTAGATTTATAGGGTGAACTTCTTGCATAACCCCATACCCAATATGTTTTAACCAAAATGATCACACCTAGCAGCAGTGAGGTCTCCCATCCTTCCTCCCACTTAGCTCAAATCTGGTTAAGAGATCTGACAAAGTCAAACCACTTGAGGAAGCATAGGTTGCATGAACAGTTTTAAACCGTTTTAAAACAGATAGCTTCTGGTAACAAAAGAAAATATTGTAACCCAGCCCTGAAGCATGGCTTCAGCCTCTTCCTTTTCTCCTCAAGGTTATGGGATCTGGATTTACATAATAGGGCATCCGGTGCCTCCATCTAAGTCAGGGGTCTCAAACTCAAATCACCATGAGGGCCGCACGAGGACCAGTACACGGCCGCATGAGGACTCGTATGTTTGTCCAAGAGCCGCACCACTGAAACCTTTTCATGCAACGGTATTGCAAATATTGGTAACAATAGAGTCCATTGTGGGCCGCAGGAAATAGTTTTAGGGACCACAAGCAGCCCATGGGCTGCATGTTTGAGACCCCTGATCTAAGAAAACCCCTTCTAGTGCACAGAACACAAAGGTCTTGTCCTTTGGGAAAATATTTCATCCACAATCAGTTACAAAGATGTTCCAGTCACAGCACAAAAATAAAATAGCTATCCCAATTCCCAGAAAAATAAAATAATAACTGAGGCTTTACTGGATACTGGGAACTCAGAATAGGAGACAAGGGGAAAAAGGATCAGGACAACAAAGAGAATAACAACAATAGATTAACTCTAGCCCTCCCAGCTATGTAGCCAGTATAAACCACACTGTAATCCCTCTCAATACTTGCCTGAACCTAAATTCGCTATGAGCGCATTCTTTGATGGATTATGCAGCGCTGAAATCACTGGTGACTTAAAACAAACCATCAAAAAAACCAAACAAGGGTGTTTTTACACAGTATACACATGAAGAATACTAAAATGATCTTTGTGGTGCTCTGGTCTGGATTAAAGTGTGCAGTTAAACTGGCTTTTGGTAGCTTGATTGTGACTCTCTCCTCAAACTCCTGGATTTCTAGCCTTTCCTCAGATAAGATTTTTCAGTGTCCCAGAAAGCCCAAAAGGACTCAGTTTTCTTCTGGGTAGGAATGTGAAGGGGGTACCAAGGTCTTCCCTGATTGTCACACTTATTCATCTGCTACGGTACAGTCTAACACAGCCAAGAGTGAATGTAAAATCAAGTCCTTTGTCTCTGAATTCTGGCTTATGATTGATGCTGGTAGTACTGCCAGCCAGCTCTATCTCCAGTCTCCACCCTGGACCCTAGGCAATTTGGGAAATGGAGTTCTGACCCTTTGCTACCATTGCTGCTGTAGTGCAGGTGAGTTCCCTGGACACTTGGTGTGATATTTCGGGAGCATCATTCCTAGACTCCAGAGGGGATACACATGATACAGCAAGCTTCTAGGGAGCCAAATAAAGATAGCATTTGCCTGAGAACATATGCTATGCAAAAGAAACAAGGAGTCCTATGCAGGGGCATCACTGGTGCTGGGCACCTGGGGCACATGCCCCGAATCCCAGCACTGTTGCCCCAGATCTGGCAGGACCACCCCTCTCCCATTCTCCAGCCCAATCAAGCCAAAGATCCGGGGCCTGGCCATCTGCGGCCGCTTCTGGCCCCATCCCCAACTGGGGATGTGGGGCCCGGCTGCCTGCAGCCGCTTCCAGCCCCCTCTCCAGCCGGGGATGCGGGCCATAGCCCCCCATGGCGGCACAGCAGCTTCGAGCCCTGTCCCCGGCAGGGGGCAGGGTCTTTGGGCTTGGGGAGGGGCCTGTGGGCTGGGGGAGGGGCCTGGGCCTGTGCTCTGGGTCCCTCTCCACAGCAGCGATGCCCCGGTCCTGTGGCATTTTTAAAAATTAACAAATCTATTTATCACATGAGCTTTCATGGGTGAAACCCCCCACTTTGTCAGCCACTTTGAATATGGGGGAACTTACGGAATGGATAGGATTTTCTCCCATGAAATCTCATGCAATAAATAAATTTGTTAGTCTTTAAGGCTATGTCTACACCTAAAATCTTAGTTTGGGCTTGCTTAGTCTGAACTAAGTAGTTTGAAAGTTAGTTTGAACTATGCACTTTTTTTAGTTCAAACTAACTTTTCATTCAAACTAGCTGTGCTTTTTTTAGTTCAAACTAACTTTTTAGTTCAGACTGAAAAGGCGCAGTTAGTTCAAACTAAAAGTTCGAATTAAAAAACGCACTCAGTTTGAATTAATCACTAGTTCAACCTTATTTAGTTGGAACTAGCAAAACTACATTGTGATAGTTTGAACTAACTTTTGAAATAAGTTTGAATTAAGCAGTTAGTTCGAACTAAGCTTTGGCTAGTTTCAGCTAAATATTTTTTTAGTTCAAATTAACCAAAGGCTGGTGTAGACAGGGTTCAAATTAGCCCAGACTAATTTGCTAGTGTAGACATAGCATAAAAGTGCCACAGGACTCCTTGTTTGTTTTGCTGAACTAGACTAACATGGCTACCCCTTTGGAACTTGTGAATATGCTATGCAGATTTCATTTCAGATTCAATCTTCTTGCCTAGTCATTAATTTTGACCATTGACATTTGTTATTTTCAGGAAGAGTTAAAATATTTGGTGAAGATTGAATGTAATATCATGTTAACATCAGAGAAGCTGATAAGGTGACTCATGGTGTTGGACACTCACAGATTGTCAAGTTATTTAGAATGTGTCACTGGACATAATCAATACCAATAGAAATAAACCAGAGTGCCATTGAGAGGCAAAGCCAGTAATAACTAAAATACTTTTCTGATGGGTTGTATTTACTGAGGGACAATCTAAACTAAATTATCAATCACTGATGGACAATCTTCACTTATTACTATATTTATTTTCCACAAGCTTCTATTTGCATACATTTTTTTATGTATGATGTACCTGACTATTTGGATTCTAATATTTTAACAGCATTGTTAAATTTATGAACTTTAATGTGCAATATTGAAGATCATGTTCTATATGAATTTCATGACTTTTAAAACATTAAGTATTATTACACCAAAATGTATAGAAACTCTTCCCTTAATCTACATGTTAGATAACTTTAACATTAGCTGTAATAAAATTTTTAAATCTGCTTGATATCACATCAGTAAGGATAGCAAAATCTTTATGCTCAACACTGGTTCAAGTATCATTGATGTCAGTGGGACTCCTTGTGTGAATCATGGCTCACTTACTTGTGTAAGAAATTACACAATCTAACTCATTTGTTTACTAAATAATATTTGTAATTGTATACTATAGGCCAAATTCTAATATCTATGTTCATATTGAATAGCATCTCCTTCAGAAAACCACCTATTGCTATCAGTGGCATTACTTTGTTGGAGTAACATGGTATTTGGAATGAACAAGAGTTTCAAATTCTGACTTCTTGACCTGCCAATGCCCCATATCGTGCCCTGAGAAGGAGATAAGTATTGATCACAGAGGTCTTGTTCATATCTAACATTCATTGTTCTACTATCTACATATTAGTTGTTCCAAATTAGTCTGTAAATGAGATGTTGAATGCCCCTAGAGCGCACCGATTTTAAAGATTTAAGATTAAGCACACACGTCCAGAAACTTTCTCTATGACTGTTTTATACTAAATTAAAAAAAATATTCTTTCTATATATTAAAAAAAATTGGTTTGATCAACATTTTCTATAGTTCCTTAGAGAAGGCAGCAGGTAGATTGATACAGTTGATTCTCTCTACTTAAAAGTCAAACTCTTTCCTTCTGATGTTCCATTGTACAGATTTTCAGAATGATTGAAAGCCATTCTTTGATCATGATATCCTGATTTCATATATTAAATGATCTCTTCATAGTAGTAAAATTGTGCTATCTGTCATCCTGGGTTTATGCATTTACTTTAATAATCATGAGTGTGCTATTTTCCAGATAATTGCAAACATTGGCAATTCACATTTAAGTTTATGGATAAGGATATTGTATGTACTGTAAATGATAGACTTCAAAAAACTGCAGGATTAATTTGATGCACAGCTTTTATGTGCCTCCTTTGACTGATGTACCAGATACTATTAAATTTAGCTTAAAGAGTTTCATTGCAATCTGATTGCCTTCATTTGCATATTATCTCATTTTCAGGTTTTGCAGCTACTGTGACATTGACTCACTAGAGACACACAAAGACTGATATTGGGATTTAGGACAAAATAGTTGAGTGAGTACTTTTTACTAATGTATTCAAGGTTGAATCTTAGATGGAGGTGGTACAGGACCCTCTATGAGCAATGTAGCACACAGGCATATTCCACCCAGTGGTAGAAATAATGCACGAGTAACAAGAGTGTGACCAAAGGGAAACCATCAGAGCCCAGAAGATGCTCAGGGTGTGTCTATGCTGTAATTGGAATGTAACTTCAGCATGCAACTAAGAGATGTTATCTTGTATATTCAAAATGTATACACTTGGACTGAAATTGAGAAGGAAATAAGAGATAGGTGCAAAGAAAATCTCTGGCCAAGAATAAAAGGGATAAAAAAAGGGTGATGTCATATTAGGGGTTTTGTACACATTACGTAACCAGGAAAAACAGAGGATGAGGCTTTTTTAAAGCAACTAACAAAATCTCTCAAAGCACAGGACATAGTAGTGATGGAAGACTTCAACTACTCAGATATTTTTTGAGAAAATAACACAACGGTGTGGTTTAACCAACAAGTTCTTAAAATATATGAAGACTTTTTTTTTTTCTTTTTCAGATGGGGGAAAAAGCTGTTAGGGTACAGGATGTTCTACATTTGATTTTGATAAATAGGGAGAAGCTAGCTGAGAATTTGAAAGTGGAAGGCAGCTCGGATGAAAGTAATCATAAAGTGGTAGAGTTCATGATTCTACGAAATGGAAGTAGGGAAAATAGCACAATAAACATACTGAATTTCAAGAAGGCAGACTTTAGCAAACTCAGGCTTATTATACCCAAATGTAGGTAAGATGCCATGAGAAGCAAGTCTAAGGGAAAAAAACAATTCAAGAGAGTTGAAAGCTTTTCCAAGAGACATTATTGAAGGGACAAGAGCAAAGCATCCCACTAAGTAGGCTGGGCCATTGCTACCAAAAATAAAGGGTTGAAGCCTGGACCGCAGCCTGGATTCAGCCCCTGCCACTGCTAGGGCAGGACCAAGATGGGTAGGACGGCAGTCCCACAGGCCCAGTGGCAGCGACGCCCCTGTGAGTAGGAAGGATAAGAAATATGGCAAAAGATCACCTTAACTTAACCAGGAGATCTTCAATAATTGAAAATTCAAGAAAAAAGTTCTGTAACAAAAAGTGGAAATTAGGTCAAGTTACAAAAGATGACTATGAACAAATAACACAAGTGGGTAGGGAAATGCTCAATGATTTCTTTTGTTTCAGTTTTCACCAGAAGGCTAGTAGCAATTGAATGTCTAACATACTGAATGCAAGGCAATAATTAAATAGGCAATGAAGCTAAACTATAGAAAGAACAAGTTAAAAATTACTTAGACAAGTTAGTGGCATGAGACTTCCAAAGCTGACAGAGAACAATTCTAGTCCCTTCCCTTTAGTGATTTCCCTAGTAACAAGAACCAAAAGCTACAGCTCATAGGCTATGTCTACACTAGCCACAGGAAGTTCGGACTTGTTAGTTCAAACTAATAAGTTTGAGATTTGTTTGAACCAGAACATGCAGTTAGTTTGAACTAACCATCTTAGTTCAAACTTAAGAAGTTTGAACTAAGTGTTAGTCTGTGGCCACACTGCATCAACTAAGCACTGAAGTACAGATTAACCCACAGTACTAACAAGTTCAAACTAAGTGTTCCTTAGTTCAAACTAAGAAATTTCTTAGTTCGAATTAGAGAAAGCCGAGGGTGGTCATGGACTAAGTTAGTTTGTACTTGGCTCCTTAGTCCGGACTAAATTGCCAGTGTAGACATAGCTGTAGATATTTTTTTTCTACAGGGCAGACAAGATATGGTGCAACAAGGACTCAGGTTCCATTTCTCATTCTACTGGCATTCCCACAGCCTTTTGACTGGTGCAGTAATGCAACCAGAATGGAAGCTCGGAGCCTATGACTCATCTCCCAGGGCAGGGGTGTTCTTCTGCCTGACTTGACAGAGCTGGGAAAAACCCACCTCATTTCCATGCTTCTAGAAGGAGCAGGGACTCTAACAAGGAAAGGGTCTAGCAATTTCTGGGAAAAGCCTCCCAAACTCACTGACCCAGTAGGTTCCACCCCAGAGCCTCAGGTGTTAGCTTAATGAGTTCAGTTTAGTTGATGGTGACTCCCTCAATTAGGAAAGGCTACAGACAATTCTGTTGCCCTTTACTCATGCAGTAAGGATAACACGCAGCTTTTCATTACCCCTTCATTCAACACTAAAGTGATTTGTAACCCAACACCAGCCAAAATTGATCACTTTGGCAACACAACTCAGCCTGATGGATAGCTGGGTAGAGTTGGTGTGTTCATGTAAACACAATCTGATCTTGGAGACTTGCCTGTCCCCTTCCCTTTCCCCACCCCCAGCTTCTCACTGGCTATCAGAGTTCATTCACCTGTATTTCGCTTTATGGTGTAGGAGTAGGATTGGCACTAATATAGACATTCAACTTCAGGAAATAATTACAAGTCAGCAAGGGGTCTTCTAGGATAGGGACCTGGTTAACAAGAACAGAGACTCAAATCACCAACTACCTTTTAAAGCAGTGTCAAAATTATCCTCTCATGAGATACAGGGAAACTGAGGTACATGGTGGAAGAATGACCTGGCCAATGTCACAGAAACAGTTTCAGGGTCAGGTTGGGAGTAGAGCCAATTTCAAGCTCTCACCAATAGGATAATGTGTCCTTCCATATGATCCCCAACCAAGAGGATGATAGAGGTGTTTGTAATGTTAATGGAGTGAAATCAACAGCCAAACCAGGAGCCAGAGAACATTCTTATGACTTCTGCCAAAGAAGAGGAATAGCCACAGTTGGCAAGTGACCTGAAAGAGGACAGGTAAATTCCTCCTGGCTCTGTGCCTGAACAGCACCAGGGCAAGGGGAGCCAGGCCCAAGGTTCCTGGTGCATAATCAGCACTCACCCATAGCTCTTTCCCAGAAGTGCCACACACAGCCAGCAGAATCTGTCCCTCCATGCTCCCCTGGATCCCCTCTCCCAGTTCCCTCCCTCTTAGTCATCATGGACTTCTTGATTCCTCCACACACTAAGCCTCAGCTGCCCCTTTACCCAGCCAACCAAAACATCCTCATAGCCCCATGCAGATTAAGCCCAGAATTTCACTCTTTTCTGCTTCCCAGTCCTCCAACCAGGGGCGTTGCCGGCACCAGTACCCCGAATGCTGGCGCTAGTGCCCCGGGTCCTGGTGGGGCCCTGCCTTTCCCAGTCTCCAGCTGGATCGGGCTGGAGATCCAGGGCCCAACTACCCATGGCCATGGCTGCCTCTCCCAGCCCTGTCCCCAGCTGGGGATCTGGGGCCCAGCCACCCACGGCAGCGGCGGCTCCTTCCGGCCCCTTCAAAGGCCAGGCAACCCCGCGGCTGCAGCTGCCACTCCCCACCCTGTCCCCAGCTGGGAGTGTGGCCTGTGGGCAGGGGCATGGCCTGCGGGCAGGGGGTGGGGCCTGGGCCCATGCCCTGGGTCATTCCCCAGGGCAGCGATGCCCCTGCCTCCAACCCAGGAGTTCCTGCTCATTACTGCTGCAGTCCACTAACCCTGGAAAGAGCCCCACTGCGATCATCCCATACCTCGCTCCCTCCAAGAAGGACTAAGAACCAAGTTTCAATCATTCACTCTGATCCTCTGCACCAAGGTAGCTTGGGAGCAATTTGGCTTTAGGGTGTTCTGCCCAGTTTTTGGTGCAGTGAAGCACACAATGAAGTTGGTGTGCAGGAGGTGGATTTGCTCAGCCTCATCCTGTACCCACCTGAAGGGGCTGTCAGAGTGGGAAGTGTAGAGTTTGTGTTAGCTAGGGACCTTCCAGCCTCACTCAAACCAGCTCCAGCATCCACATATGCAGTGGAGGATCCCCAAGAAGGAGGGAGAAGCAGGGTGCAGGACTTATCCGATAATCATTCGGACACAGAACTCCTCTGACCTCAGGGCCATGGGGGGGGGGGGAATTTTCTGCCTTGGTTGGTGTGAGAAGAGCGAGCTCATGCTGGGACCGGGGCAAGGAAGAAAAGGAGGAAAAAGCGAGCTCCAACTAGGATGGGGGCCTGGGGAACAGTAAGTGCCTCAGACCAAGGTACAGAGTGGAGAAGAAGGGACAGTGAAGCATGAGCTCTAGCCATGGGGGGGGGGGAGGGAGGTCAAATTTAAATTTCTGCAAATGGCTCCTGGATAAAGCCCCCTTTCCAAAATATCTTCTTCTGCACAGGCAGGGTCATGAACTGTCTATGGTGGCAGGAGACAAACTGCCCCCATTTCAGGGGTCCCAGGTCAAGTGGGATAAGCTTCCCAATCGGGGGTTATGGAGTATCCACGACAATCACGCCTCCAACCTAGGATCTGGATGAAAGGAGTAGGCTTGACTCATTCCCCACTGAGCTGGAAACCTTGTACCCTTTGTACCTCTTCCTCATTCTCCAACCCCACTTCAGGATGGAGAGGGTACTACACTGGTGCATTACACTGCCCAGCCAGCGGGGTGTAAACACAGGGCTTTCTTCAATGGTTGGGCAAGCAAACACATGTCTTGCTGCCACCCAACAAAGACTCAGGACAGTAGCAATTGATCCAAAACATTGCCCTAGTGACACCACTCAACTTATGCTCTCTGAGCAGTTTACACCTATTCATGAAGTTTCTCAATCCCAGAGCAATAGGTATTGGGACTACAGTTATAGGAAACTGACCAGAGCCACTGGCTCAGGGTCATCTTAACAGTCAGTGAGAGATCATAGGCCCTAGAGCAGGGATTGGAAACATTTGCCAGCCTCTGTGCTAGTCCTCCACCCCCCGCCCCCAACCTTCCCAACCCTCAGCAGGTGTTGTGAGCAGGGCCAGAAACATGCCAAGGTGGGACAAGCAAGGTACCAGGCATGGGGCCAGAAATGGGCAGGAGCCACATGCTCCTTTTCCCTGATGACCCCACACTTCAGCCAGGGAGCTAGGCTGGCAGGGCTCAGGAGGCATGCACTCTTTTTCCCTGCTGCTCCCACCCCGCAGCTGGGGAGTGGGGACAGGAGCTGTGTGCTCCTTTTCTTTGCTGACCTGCTCCTCCCACTCCAGCTAGGTCATGGGGCCAGCAGGGAACATGAGTTGTGCAGTGGAGCCAGCTGGGGGTAGAGGGAGGAATCGTGGTGCCACAGGGCCAGGAGCCCTGTGTGCTGCTATGCATAGGCCCGCATCAAGTTTGGCATTCATCCTTGGGGTTGCCAACCCCCTGGCCCAGGGGCATAGTCCCTTCCAAAGCAGGACACTGAAACCAGGACTTCCTTTGCAGACCCATTGGCTTTCAAGGAGAGTGTGATCTGGTCACAGTGACAGGAGGGAACATAGGCATAGTTTCATGTCATGTCTATAGCTGGGGGGAGGGAACAAGGGCCTGGCAGGGCTTGGGACAGCTGTGTGTGGCAGGGCCTGGGGAGGGTGGACCACCTACCTCCCCTGACCCACTTCAGTAGGACACTCAGTCTGTCTGGGTGTGGGAACAAACAGCCAACCAAAAATTATGACTCAAAGGGAAGGACTCAGAACAGAAAGTTTGGAAATTGTTCATGGTGAAAGTAAAGCGTACCTAGGGGGCAGTGTGCTGGCAGGGGGATAATGTCTGCTCCAGGCTAGAGAGTCTAGGGGTAAGTGTAGGGAAAGGGGTACATAGGAGGCTGTATGGAGGCAGAGGGGTTGCTCAGCATTCAGTCAGGGAGTAGCTAGGAGTGGTGTGTGGCTTATTTTGGGTGTCTAACCTAATTACCCAGGCAGCTGTAGCAATCCAGCTCACCTGTTGCTATAGCAGTAGAGGTAGACTATTAGGGGATAGCTCAGCCAGTCCTGGTTGGCTTTTAATGTAGTTAATAAAGAAATTAAACAGATATTTGATCTCTCTTGTTACATGTTAGCTCTGTGTTCTTGAGGAATCAGAGCATAGTATCCAGCCTGTGCCCCCCCCCCCCATCTCCCAACCTCTGCTTGAACTGAAAACCAAAATCAGTAGGAAATGGGAGACATCCTTATCTACCCATATCCAAAAGCCATCAGCACAGTTAATGGAGCTTTATTTTCATTGACTGTGGAGAGCCAGGCTCCAAAGCAAGAACTGCACTGAACCCTGGGATTGAAGAAGCAGGAACTGCACTGAGCTCTGGGATTGAAGAAGCAGGGAAGCATTGCCTGATGGGGGATCTCACATCAAAATGAACAAACTCAGCAATTATCAGACCATTCTAGTCACAGACATGATAATTGATACCCAAAATACCGAGTCTGCCTGACTGTATTGTGAGCTTCTCTGAACTATTACACCCAGCCAGGAATGTATATTGGCCACTTAAACAAGTCCTTATAAAAACCCTTTCCCCACATCGGACAGTACAGTAGTGTGCATCCTGTGCAAGTCCTGACTGGATCCTGTCTGAGTCTGGATTGAGTCCTGAGTCCTGATGCTTGGATCTAAAGCTGTATCATTTCCCCTGGGATTTGGCTTTTCCTCTTCTTGCTGATTGCTGTGAGAGCTCTGTTTCCATCCAGCCTCTGACTCTGATCTGCACAACCTGGAAACCTTTCTGCTACACAGAGTGGTGAGACTCCCACCCTCCAACTTCTCTCTCTCTCCCAACCTCACTCCCTTTTTGTTAATTATGACTCTCTCTAGGCCTAATGCAGTAGAATCTAAGTAATATTGTAGCTGGGTGGGTTTTTTTTTTTCTTTCTTTCCTTGTATGTTTATCAATGCTGTAACTGGGTATTTTGAGGTATTCTTATCTCCTTTTGTAATTATTAGTGCAAGTTTTAGATACCTAGCAATAAAATGCCTTTTGTTAACAAGCTAGTTTCCAGACTCTTCTAAGACGTCATTCCCTCTCCTTTGTGGTCTTGGTTTCTTTATACTGCTTTGCAGCAATGCTTCTGTTACCTAGCCAAAATCCCTGTAATGCCCACAACCCTGTCAGGTTTGCTTAATGATAGGGATGGTAGCCTGATTGACTCCAGGGGCATATAAGGGTAGCAGCTGAGAAGTGCTGTGCGACCCAGCCTGCTCAAGATCCATAATCAAGCCTAGTTTGGTGCGGTACAGGGGCACATAAGCATAGCAGCAGAGAAGTGCTGTGTGACCCAGCTTACTGAGTTCAGGGACACATAAGGGGTCAGCTGAGAGTGCTGATAGACCCAGTCCACTCAGATGCACCTATATAGAAGCACAAGTGACACAAGCAGCACACTAATAGAATTACCATCTTCCCCAAGAGAAAGTAACCCTAATAAATGAGCATACCCCAAGCTGGTGGGCAAAGTTGGTAACACTCTGTTCATCCTTATTTTGTTTTGAATACAAGCTATTCCAAAGCTCCAATATATGATGTAGCATCTCCCTGCTCTCATGTAAATATCCATTCATTGGCCTGAGAGCAGGGCTGGCCCAATCATATATATGAACTAGGCAGTCATCTAGGGTGCCAGTCTTAAAGGGGCACAAAATTAGATGGAAGTTATTGTTTCCTCTTTTTAAAAAGTTTTAACATATTATCCCTTATAAGACTTGGGTGGAGGGGTTGCCTAGGGTGCCAGAAACACTTCATCTGGCCCTCAGCCCTGTCTCTGCCTGCAAACAGCCCCTAGCTGCCTTGCCTATTTCTTCACTTACCCGCATTAGTGAACACAGCCTTTAGATATCCCTGACTGTACCCTGAGCTACTTCCATGCTTGTACACACTCCCAGCCACTCCCACCCTGAGCTACTCCCTTCCTACACACAGCCCCTTGGTACTGCTGCCTGCACTTTGAGTTACTCTCTACCTGTGACACAGCCTTCGCTACACCTGCCAACACCCTGAACTACAACTTTCCTGCTGCACACACTTTGGCTGCCCCTTCCCTGCATCCTAAGCAGCATTCATCCTGACACACAGCCTCTACCTATTCCCACTTACAACCTAAGCTGACTCCTGTCTGCACACAGTCCCTAGCTACTCCCATCTGCACCCTAAGTTAGCCACTGCCTGCTCCCAGCCCCTAGCTACTCCTGCCTACATAGTTAGTCACCTCCCCAGCCTGAGCGCAGCTTGTTACCTTTGCCTGCACCCTGAGCAACCCCTATCTGCAGACTACCCTTAGCTACTTCATCCTGAACCCAAGCACCCTCTAGTTTATTCCCTCCCTGACTGTTGGCATTCCTCCCCACATACATACAGCCTCTCGCTGCAGCTCACCTGGCACACACACCCTGGCTACAGCCTGTCAGCACCCTGAGCAACATCCATCCTGTCCCACAGCCTTTACCTATCCCCAACTAAAACTTAACCTGACCCTTGCCTGCACATCGAGTTACCCTCTGTCCACATAGCAACTACTATCTGCACCCTTAGCTGCCTTAAGACTGTGACATATCCCTTAGATACACCTCAAAACACTCTCCCTGGCATGTGTGCGCATGTGCGCAACCGTGCGCACACGCGCGCGCACACACACACACACACACTACCTGTTCCCTGTAGCAACATTCTTCATGATCCACAGCCCTTTCCTATACCTACCTACAACTGAAATAGATTCCTTCCTGCACACAGCCCTTAGCTATTCCAGCCTGCACCCTAAGCTACCACCAGGCCAGTACACACTCCAAGCTATTCCCTCCTTGAAATATTTCCTGCCTTCACACAGTCTATGAACTGCTCTTACTGCACCCTTAGTTATCCCCTCCTTGCACCGTCACTAGCTATCCCTGCCTGCACTTTGACTTTACCACCCCATCTGCACCCAGCTTATTACCACTGCCTGCACCTTCAACTACCCTCTGCCTATAGACAGCCCCTAGCTTCCCCCATCTGAACTCTGAGCTGCCCCTCTGCCTGTACACAGCCCTAGCTTCCCCCACCTGAGCCCTGAACTGTACCTTGTCTATACAGAGCCTCAGCTATCCCCTTTGTTCACCGGGAGAAACACCTTTTCTGGCCTGCAGCCTCTACCTATCCACATCTATAACCTAAGGTGGGTTCCCCCATCTTCAAAGCATCTGACGGAGTGGGAATTTCTCCCATGAAAGCTCATGCAAAAAATAAATTTGCTAGTCTGTAACTGGCACAGGACTCCTTGTTTGATCTCAAGGAGAGTCTTTCTATTGATTTTAAGAGGCAATAAGCCAGTGCCTCAGTTTCTTACATCAAAAAAAAAAAAGGAATAATACTTGCCTTGTCTCAGGGGAGTATTTATTGCGTAGTTTACTTCATTGTTTTTGCTTTGGTGTCTTGAGATCATCATCAGATGGGAAGTGAGTGCTGAGTGTTTCCACAACTAATCTTTCATTCATATATACTTCTGGATCACAGGACACTGGGATTTTATGGGATTTCCCTCCCACTGATGCTGTCTGCACTCCTCCCTCCTCCTGTCCAAACTTCTTGTGTGTCTCCCAGACTTCCTGATAGAGGGTCTGTTTAATGTACCCCTCCAACACTTGGGTCTGTCACTGCCCCAGTCAGCCAGGAAAGGAGGAACACACATGCAGTGGTTTTCAACATTTTTTCCTCAGGACCCACTTAAAAAAAATCATTTATACCCAATTCTCAACAATTACATCTTTGAGCAATGCATTCCAGTCTTTGGCCGTGGTGGCAGAGGGCACTGCGACCCAGTATCTGAGGATCTGTGACCAGTACTGGGTCTGCACCCTAAGTTTGAAAACCACTGCATTAGCAAGTAAGTCATCCTACCAGCTGCCCCAATCCCATTCCTGATCCATTTCCTACCTTTGGAGGTGTACATAGCAGCTGCTTCTCATATTGAGAGGGGAGTGAAAAGGGGCTGGGGAAGGTGAGGGAAGAAAAGAAGAAGTCAGCCAGAGATCCATACAGCTAGTGTGGTGAGGAGTAGGGACTGTGGTGAGGCCTGAGGGATGGGACCAGGGAGATGGGGCAGAGAGTTTGCCTTCCCCAGGAGAACCTTCAGATTCCCATGTCCCTGAGCTACCCACTAGCTGAATCCAGTCCCTAACTACCCACGTCTGCAACCTGAGTTACTCCCCTGCTTCTGCACACCCCTCCAGCTACCCTGACCTACATCTTCATTTACCATCCTCAGTGTACCCACCCAACAGCAGTTCCCACCGGCACACTGAATGGTGCCCTGCCTGCACACTGTCCCTAGATACTCCCTTCCTGCACCCTGAGCTACCCCCATGCAGGCTGGATTATTACAGGGACTAAAGAGGCTGAAGTGCTGGGCCCTTGCCAAAAGGGGCCCTGGGCTCCAGCCCTAATACTTCTGTGAAAATCCAGTGCCCCACTCAGTGCCAGCAAGGAAGGAGCACTGAGAGCACTCCTGCCCTGCCAGTGCTGTGGGGAGGGAGGATGGGGCCCTGGAACCACAGGCCATGCTCTGCACTCACACCCCACTCCTGGGTTGTCTGGTCCACTGCTGGAGGAGAGATGCGAAGGGTTAGTACCTCCTAGATCTGCCCAGCTGGGAGGGGGCAGTGCTGGCTGTCTCAGCCTCTATTCCCACTCGGCACAGCTTCTCAGGGCCCATGGGCCTAGGAAGCTGTATCAGGGGCTGCCGTGCCATGTGCCAGTCATCCCCCCCCCCGGGCAGACTGGCTGGAGTGGGACCAGGGCAGGAGCACTGTCTGGCACCAGGCCCTCCCCCAAGCAACGGTGAAGAGGGCAGGGCCCAGTCACTGTGGTGGAGGGTGGGGCTTATCTGGCTCTGCCCCCATGCCTTCATCCAGCCCCTAACTACCCCCACCTATAATATGAGCTGACCACTGCCTGCATATGGCCCTTAGCTACTCTCACCTCCACCATGGCCCTGCCTGAACCCAATTCATTACCCGCACCTGAACCATGGGCTGCCCGATGCCTTCCTGTCTGTATCTTAGAGGTGTCAAACTCTTTCATTGTAGAAGGTCAGATTTGACTTAAATGGACATATATACCATATATGAAAATAGTATGGCACTCTTGTGGCATCACAGAGTGCTGCGTATGCAAAACTGTGCTCCTCAATACCTCTTTCTTTCTCTCCCCCCCGACCAATAAAGACAGAGCAAGAGAGAGAGAGAGAGAGAGAGAGAGATACCATGGCATGCAGTCTTGCATACACAGCGCTCCGTGACATCGTAAGACCTGACTCACTCAGCACTGTGGAGTGCTGGGTACGCAAGACCTTTCTCTCTCTCTCTCTCTTTCTCTCTCTCTGTTAGGGAGAGTGTGGTTCCATGAGGCACAATCATAGGCTGGCTCAAAGACGTTTGCAGGCTGCATATGTGACATCCTGCCCTAGCTACACCTGCCTGCACCCTCCTGGCCCATAACCACTACCTATTCGCACCTCCAACTTAAGCTGACCCTTGTCTGCACCCTAAGCTACCCCTATGCCTTCACCTAGTCCCTAGTCACCAACACCTGCAACCTGAGCTACACTCTTGTGCCTCTAAGCACCCCCTAGATACCCTGGACTCCATCTACAGTTACCCACTTCAGTGTACACACCCACTAGCAACTCCTGCCTGCACCCTAAGCTACCCCTTGCCAGAAGCATTGGACCCTTTAAAAAAAGAGTCGAGACATAGGACCTTCACCTGACCCCCTCCCCCAGTGCCACCCCCCTGCCACCAGGGCTCTGGTGCCCATGCCTGTCACTCCCTGCCCCCTGAGTAGCCTGGCTGTGCTCTCCCAGCTGCTCCCTGTGCCCTGGCTTCAGTTTCCCACCCCCCCTGAGGCACACCCACCCCCCTCACAGCCCCACCAAGCAACCCAGCTCTGGTTCCCACCCGCAGCATGGCAGCCTTTTGCACTTCTTGTAAGTAGGACATGTTCCATTGGCTGCACTGAAATCCTGAAATGGATATGCATAGCTTCCCTGGGAGATAGATAGTGGTGCATTGCTGTCATCTTCTTAAAGATTGAAAAACTAAGGCAGAAACCATTGAAGTATTGCATGAAAAGTCACACAGAGCCAATTGCTGGCACAGTTGGAAATAGAACATAGAAACCTTTTGCCTTGTGTTGACTACTCATTAAAGTCGAGGAGAAATAGGACCCTGACTTGAGCAACATGGCTCAAATTCCACACATTGAATACTTGCAATGTGCTTTGAAATCAGCTGTAGACCAAGAACTAGTCACAGAAATTATTCAGTAAGTATTTTGGAAGGATTAATACACTCAAGCGAATCATAAATTCTCAGACAGTTAACGGAGCTAAATTAATCAAATGATTTGTTATGAATTATTTGCATCTTTTAAAAAGAGAATTACAAGGCTCCAAATCTCTTTTTGCTAACTCAAAATTAACTCCTTCGTTGCTCACTCAGCATATGTCTACACTAGGGGCTTAAGTCAACTTAAGGAGGCTTAAATCCACTTAAGGAATGCCCTGGCCACAACTGGAGTTCATTAAGTTGACTTAAACACTTGCTTAAGTTGACTTAATAACTCCTGCCCTTAAAGTTGACTTTAAGGGTTAAGTCGACTTAATAAAGTTGACTTAGCACAGTAGGGCCATTTAAGTTGACTTTATAAAAGCTGACTTAAGCAAGGGGACCTGTTTAAAGTAGACTTTGTGAAGCAACTTTAAATGGGTCCATTGGCTTTAGTCAACTTAATGCAATGTGGCCTCACTAAGTCAACTTAATAAGGTCTACTTAATGTCGACTTTAAGTAGACCTTATTAAGTCAACTTAACTGAGCTGTGTAGTGTAGACATAGCCTCAGTGTGGATGACCTCAGGGGTTAGAGGCCAAGCATTCTAACCAGATGCCCCAAAAGATGGCAATCCTTTAAAGAACACCAGTGTCAGAGCAGTATACCATCCATGCCCCTTTCTGAGGGCCTCCCAGGATGAAGCTGAAGAGCTGACCTGCTCTCCTTATGAAGGCAGAAAAAGAGGAAAAAGAAAAATGAAGAGATGTGCTAGAGGGAACGGGACTGCCAAAAAAAGAACAAACTCCAAATGGCCCCAGTGATTCTAAGGGACAGAGTCCTAAGTGGGCAATATTTCTGTTATCTTAGCCTAGGCTTTGTCTACGCGGCACTTTTATTTTGAAATAACACTCGTTATTTCAAAATAAAAGAAATTAGGTCTACATGATGTTTTCTTATTTTGAAAGGATGGATCCGATCCTTTTGAAATAAGAGTCGTCATTTCGAAAAAGTAAAACCTGCCCCCCCCCAAACAGCTGTTATTTCGGAAGGGATATTTCGAAATAAAGCTATTTAGACCTGTTCTTTCGAAACAACACTGTGTAGACCTGTTGTTTCGAAAGAGCTGTTTTGAAACAACAGGTCCAAACGGCTTTATTTCGAAATATCCCTTCCAAAATAACAGCCGTTTGGATTGCAGGCTTTCCCTTAATTCGAATTAACTTATTTCGAAATAAGGATTTTATTTTGAAATAACTCATTTCAAAATCCTTATTTCGAAATAACAGTGCATGTGTAGACATAGCCCTAGTGTTTCCCATGGCTAGAGTTCAGCCTGCATAGATGGCTCTGAGTGAATGAATTCCAAACCTCGGAAAGTCTCTGACTCTGTACACAGAGGACCCCTGTTTTCAAACAAAATCAGCAGTAGGATAAGAGAAAAGTCTGACAAGCTGCTTCACAGTCTCTCACAAGTGAGTGAACACAAATGCCATCACAAGAGCTACAAGGAGTAGACTTGTTGCTGCAAAACCACAGCAATCTACAAGGTTGCCCCTGCCTTATATGTCTGATCTCAGGGAAGCTCTATGGCTGTGTTCACACACAGGCATTATTTCGATACAAGTTGTGTTGAAACAACTTGTATCGAAATAATGCCTTATTTCGAAATAACTTAATCCGAATTAACAGTTTGTTAATTCGAATTAAGGAAAAAAGCTCAAAGCGAAATAGCAGTTTCAGGCAACAGTTATTTCGAAACAAGTCACTGTTGTTTCGAAACAACATGTTCGGACGGCATTGTTTCGTCCCCACATGGGCTTTAAGTTGTTTCGAAACAACGGGTGCCGTTGTTTTGAAACAACCGTGCATTGTGTGAACAGGGTATTTCTTATTTCGAAACAACCTCTGTTGTTTCGAAATAAGAGTGCTGTGTGAACACAGCCTATGAGATTATTGCCTTTCAGGGCCAGCCTACGGGTTTTTGGTGCCCTAGGTGAACTATGACTTTGGCACCACCCCACACATGCATATGTTATAAGAGAAAACATATTATATATTTTAAATAGAGAAAAAATCACTTCCATTTAATTTGGCACCCCTTTTAAAGACTAGCACCCTAGGCCAGTTGTTCTTCACCTTTTATCTTGCCGCAGCACACTGTACCATGCTGTTACTTGCAGTCCCTGTACCCTGCTGCTGTGGGCAGCCCCCAGCCAGGTCTGGGCCTCAATGCCAGTGGTGGCCCCCAGACCCTGACTGGGGCCGGTTCCTGCCACCTCTGGTGGTGCACTTAAGGGGTTACTGTGGTACATCACTGTACCTCAGTGCAGTGGTTGGGAACCATTGCCCTAGGCAGCCACCTGATTTGCCTATATAAGTGGGCTCACCCTGTTGCCTTGCCACCATCCTTGCTAATAGACTGACATCCTGCCAAATAGCCCTCCCTGTGAAGTGACTGCCATGGCCATCCCTTCCCTGACTAATGTCCAGGCCATGGCCAACCCATCTGGATTTTAACTTGCTCCTTGTATCACCCCCTTGTTCAGCGTTGGTTCTGGGGTGGTCAAACAGGCTACACAGCAAAATAGCAGAGCCTGTTCTTCATGTCACACTGAGCTTTTACCAAATTCCCAGAGTTTAAGGCCAGACAGACTATTAGATCATCTTTTCTGATTGCTTCTATATCACAAGCCATTACATTTCACCCTGTTACCCCTGTAATGAACTCAATAACTTGTGTTTGCTTAAAGCACATCCTCCGGCAACACATCCAGTCTTGATCTGAAGACATCAATATGTGGAAAATCCAGCACTTGCTTTGTAGTTCATTCCAATGGTTAGTCATCCTTACTGTTAAAATCTTTGCCTTATCTGTAATTTGAATTTGTCTGGCTTCAGTTTCCAGCCACTAGCATTTGTTATGTCTGTCCCAATAGATTAAGAAGAGCCTTTTTTCTGCACCTGGTATTTTCTCTCTACTCATCTATACCATAATTAAATCACCACTTGATATTTTTATAAGTTTAACAGATTTTTTTTTTAATTTCTCACTGAAGTGCATGGTCTTTGGTCCCCAATTCCTTTTTTATGGCATGTCTTGGACATCTTTCTCATTTTTCAACAACTTTCTAAAACTATGGACTCCAGAATGGTAGCAGTGTTGGTCTCACCAGTGCATTCCCACCTCCCACTTCTACATCCTGTAGACATTGCCTGCATTCTTTGTTCCTATATGCATGGTCTTATATATGTGGCTTTATTGAAGTGCATGTTTGAATGAGCCCAGCTCCTCCAGCAACCAAGATCACAGTGCATGACTGGTGCCCTCATCATTATTTACCGTCCCACCAGTCTGTGGGTCATCTGCAATTATCATCAACAGGGATTTTGTATTAGCTTCCAAATCATCAAAGAAAATGTTACTGTTTGGAGGATTTTTTTTTCCTTCTTCTTCAGACTCCTGACCATGTACCTTCTTCTCCCCAGGGAGTAAGAAAAAGGCTTCAAACTTTGCTACTCTATGGTGTCACATTTTTAAAGGAGCTGTATCTGGTAAAAGGTATGACCCTTGGGGAGAAGGCTGGGGGTACTTGCTTATGCACTCACTATAGATCTGTAGTATAGACAGTCCATACATTTCTGTGTCTCAGTTTTCCCTATACAATGGAGATGAGATGCCCGACCTTGATTGGCTCCATTTCATAGAAGGGAAAAAAACCCTTCTAAGACACTGAGAGGTAATGTGACTTGGTCAAAATGTGACTTAATGGCAAAACTAGGAATTTCTATTGCACATGTTGTGATTGCCAGTCCTGTGCCTTCTCTCTCATACTCCTGGCCTCTCTGTTCCACTTGAGCTGTGACTGACATCAGAATTTTTTCCTCCCTTTTCCTTGAACTCCACATCACTAGAAAGGAAGGGTTTTCTGTTACCCAGGTAGTTGTGCTGCATGTTCATGTCTTGCCAAAATGCATATTCTAGCTTACAGAGAACTTATGGGCTTGATGGAAGAATCACTTAGTGAAACCCTATGGCTGTGTTCACACAGCCCTCTTATTTCAAAACAACAGAGGTTGTTTTGAAATAAGATTTAGGCTGTTCACACGACGCATGGTTGTTTCGAAACAACGGGTCCCGTTGTTTCGAAACAAGTTAAACCCCATGTGGGGACGAAACAACGTTTTTTTGAAATGATTGTTTCGAAACAATGCTGTGCGAACATGTTGTTTCGAAACAACAGTGACTTGTTTCGAAATAACTGTTGCCTGAACCTGCTATTTCACTTTGAGCTTCTTTCCTTAATTCGAATTAACAAACTGTTAATTTGAATTAAGTTATTCGAAATAAGGTGTTATTTTGATACAAGTTGTTTCGAAACAACCATATCGAAATAACCCCCTGTGTGTGAACACAGCCTATATTATTTGCTTTGTAAGATGTCACAAGTGTAAAGCTGGAAATGTCCCCTCCAAAAAGGATCAGGCAATACAGACAACACTGAGGAGGGTTATTTACAGTACCAGTGCTGGGAACACTGAACAAAACAGTATCAGCTTCAACATGGAAGTAACATGGCAATTGCTTATATACGCAGACTGCTAGTTTACTGGTTTAAACTGGTTGTCTAGCAGTTCTTTATTTCCTTTAGGAAAAACAACTCTATATATGGTAAAAGGGTGGAGTGCTGAGAAGAGATGGTTTCGACAGGTAGGGAATACTAGCTTCCATATACGGTAGCCAAGAAAGTTGAAGGGACATGTAACATCAGGCAGGGATGGGTACGTGACAGGAGACATGGGTTCAGGGGAGAATATGTAACAAAAGACACCCTGCATGCTGCCTATTTGGTCAGCCTCTGTATTTATGAGGCCTAGTGTGCTGCATGGATATTTTATCCTAACATAAGATGGTCATTGTGGTACCATATGCCTTTAAAACCTAGGTATTTTTCTGCCGCTATTGAGAGAAATCTGGGTATATTTGCTATCTCATTCACCTTTCTCTGCAATAATTGAAATAAATTAAAAAGGCTTTACTCTTCCTTTGGGTCTTAAGCACTTCTGAGAGAAAGCACAGAATGTTAGACCAAATATTGCCAAGTTCAGCCTGCCACAGGATAGCTGGTCCTTTAAATGGATGAGCACTCACCTTGCGCTACGTTTTGTTACCTCACCAGGTGAAAGGGATGTGTACAGGGCTGTAACTATGGTGGGGCAAAAGGGGCAAGGCCTCGGGTGAAGTATTTTTCAGGGTGCCAAAACCATGCTCACACAGATTGGTCCTGGCAGCAAAGAAGTGGAGCATACTGTGCTTTGTTCCTCTTCAGACAGGAGCTTGCCCTAGCCTGACAGGTTAGGTATTCCCCTGCCAGGACAACTTATCTTAATGACTTGCACCTCTCAGCCACGCTCAAATCTCTTACAGCTCCCATATTGTGTAAGCCACCCACGGGGCATGCAAATCACTAAGAGAAGTATCAGAGTCTGCTCTCAGCACAGCCCCCCCCACTCCCACCCCCAGGCTTGCTGAGACACAGAGTAGCTCCTCTCTCTGTTCCAGGGAAAGAGAGGAGGGCAATTTGAATCCCCAACCAGGAAGGCAGCCTGTGCACATGGCATGGCTCTGACTCAGTTTTCCTCCCCTGCTAACCAGCACACGCGTAAGTACAGGGCACCAGGGCTCAGGAAAGCGAAAGGGAAGCTAGTGTGTGAGGCGGGTGGCAGGCCACCTAGGAGGCCCCAGGCCTGGTGTGGTGCCCCAGAGGACAAATCAGGGCCAGGGCAAGGGGGAAGGGGCTGGTAGAGAGATAGTCTGGGGTGAGAATCTGAGCAATCTCACTGAGAGACCCAGATGGGACAATAGCTGCCCAGCTGCAGTGGTGTGGGCCACATGGTGGGGAAGTGGGTGGCTTTGGGGCAGCAGAGGGTGGGGGCAACAGGTGGTTTGGGGGATATTGGGGGTGAACAGTTTTGTGCTGGGCTGGGAGGGGTAGCTAAGAGTGCCTAGGTGGGGCAATAGCTGTTCAGGGTGGTTTTGAGCCAGGTAGGGCACTGAGTTGTGGGGTGATTTGGGGGGCAATAGCCAGAGGCTGTTTTGGGCCAGATAGGACAACAGCAGGGACAGAAAAAGTAACTCCAAGTTCCCTGTAATAGCTGGGAGAAGAGGTTGGTAGTGGGTTTTTGAGTTGGAGGGGTGTGAGGGGCTGGATCTGCTTTGGTTGTATGAAGCTCTCTGGAAGAGGTTGGGCTACAGGTTGCTGGCTGTACCATAGATGGGCTGGAAAGGTGAAAAGCAAGTGCCAGACTCCCTACAGTGGGTCTCTGGAGTGTTTGAAATTACTCAGGTTTCCAGCAGAACTTTCATAAGAATAATTTTAAAAATTACCTGTTCATAAAAATAAATGCTGTGCAATATAAGCCCTCTTGGAACATGATGCTATGGGAAAAGAGACAAGGCAAGGGGAAAATGCTATCAAGAGGTTGGGGGGAGAAGGATGAAGAGGGCAAGTGCGGTGAGGGTGGGTGTATAGAAGATGAATGATGGGTTGCTGGCAGGTGGGGTGGTTGGAGAAGTGAGTGATGGATGGAGAAATGGGATGGAGCCATGGCAGCTGGTACCTGGAGTAGACATGGAGGGATGGCATGGCTGGCTATAAAGTCATAGTCATTTATAAAGAGTCTTCCAAAAGGCATCAATTTCTCGAAGTGACTGATCTTCCTTTGTGGCTGGCTTGTGGATTTGAGTAACGGGGACACATCCTTCCATTGATAACTAGCAGGGCAGATCCTTCTGTTCTTGCACCAAAAGGTCCTGGCACCTAATGGGTGACAAAAAGTCTAGTTACAGACCTGGATGTGTTTAGAGTTCACATGACAAAGGGGAGCATGTGACTAAGATGTACAAGGGCAGCTTGTAATTTGCAAAGAGAGATTAGTCCATTAAAAGCTAAGAGTCGACAGGGAAAAGGCTAGGTTGAGCACGCTGGACGAGGCCCTGGGCTGGATAGTCCAAGTGGTTTATATTCTAGGGCTAAAAACACAGAGAAAAGGGTAGATGTGAGTATTTATGTTTTCTTTCACCAGCCCCATCTGCACAAGCCAATCTGCTACTCTAGGCAAAACATCAGTGTATCATACAAATTTACAAGTTTGAGGCGGGGACCTGCCTCCTAGCCCCCTCCCACTGCCCAGAAGAAATGCAAAATGTCTTACAGTGAGTTAGCTGTATAATGCGTACTCACAAAGGCACTAAAGTAAGGCCGCATGGGCACCCCTAACTCTGCATTTCATAGCTTTTGAGAAGTTCTCTTTGTGACCTTAAAAATGTTCTTTTAGACTGTGTGCATATGTATAATATCCTAGGTTTTTGAAACTGAAAAATCAGTAATTCCTTCATATAACATATTGACACCCAGATGGATGACTCATAAACATGTAAAATTTATATCTATGGCATGGATCTCTGCTTTTTGAGCTAACAATAACTGATTGCAGTCACCCTCTATGTGGCCCAGAACTAGAAGGAGATGAGTGACTCACTTTGCCAGGGGGTTTCATGGATACTTACTGACAGCAAAGGAATGATGAATATTGGGACCTGGGGGTCCATTCTTCAGGCTCTGGAGGGGAGTGAGCTCTATCAGGCACAGATTCTTCTGCCCATTTTCCTTAAGACTGACACCTTCTGCTCCATGCCCTCTAACTCACACTTGTCCTGTCTCTTCCTGACCCCAATTCTTTGTGTCAACCCCATTCTCCTTGGCTACCTAGTCTCCTTTTCTTAGGCATCTCATTCAAATCTCAACCTCTTTGTCCAGTCACTCCTAATCTCCCCCCCCAGACGCTGTCTGAGTCCCAGTCGAACACCCCTGCCCACATTACAATTATACAGAAATAAAATTGTCACTTTTATGTTCATATAATAGAGAGAGGAAGCCCTCACCTAACTGCACTGGAAAGTAATAATTTTTGGACACAGTTTTGCTGTGGTTTTTTCAGGATAGAAAATAAATTCCATAATCAATTCAAAATCAACTGTAAGTAGATGTGAACGCAATTACACTTTTCTAAAATGACTCAGATACTAGAGTTAACCTGCATAAATTCAGAAAGGAAAAAAGCCAAATATTTGCAATGCCTTCCTTCAAAGATGACATTATAGAAGTAGCCACCTCTCTACCAATGTTGCAGCATTGTTTCAGTACTAACCTAGAGATCACTCTTTGGAGCAGCTAAAGGCATCAAATTACTTCTTCCAGCAGCTAGGTGAGATGATTTTTTTTTCCTTTTTTTTTTTCCTCTTTTTTGCGTTTTGAAAAGGCCCAGCTCAACTCTGTTTATAATATATTATAATTTCCAAATCCTTATTATCCTGTAGCACTTTTCCATTTAATCAGCATTATTTTGTTCTCCAAGATTCATTATTATTCTATAACTATACTTTAATTACATTTCTAACCTATTTAACCACATATGGTACATACAGTATGGTATATTGATCAGCAATTCCATATTTCTTCATTTGCTCTGTTTTCTAATGCAATACATGTAATGCCTCAGCACTACCTAAATAATGTGCATGTGTGTGTATAATTAGAAGACTTATCAAATTTGATTTGTCTTTTACTGAATTAATAACTTTTCATTTGTTTTGCTTAAAGTATTGTTGCCCCTTCTTGACTCTAGTGCTAGTCAAGTTTTGGGCCCTGCGGTTATTCCAGTACAATATAGAAATTGATGGAGTTCGATATTTTCTTTGATGCACACTTTTATATTTACAAGGAATGTACATATGCTTGCAGGAAAAACGGAGACTAAAAGAAGCAAGGAGTCCTATGGCACTTAGGGTATGTCCACACAGGGCTTTTATTTCGAAACAACACTGATTGTTTCGAAATAAAAGTCCCTATGTCTACGCGATGTTTTCTTGTTTCGAAAGGAGGGAACTCCTCGTTTCAAAACAAGAGCCCTCCTTTCGAAAAAGCTTAAACAACTTTGCTTTCAAAAGGAGGGTTATTTCAAAACCAGTTGTTTCGAAATAACGCCGTTTAGACATGTTATTTTGAAACAAGGATTGTTTCGAAATAACAGGGACCTTCCCCCAGCACCCTGGCCAGGGTTCAGCACCCTGGCCAGGGTGCTGAGTGGAGTGCAGGGGGTTGGAGGGCAGCCCAGCCGGCTTCCCCCCCCACTTCCCCTTGCTGGGAGCGGGGGGGAACGGGTGCCCCAGCCCCCTTTGCCCCCCTGCCCCTAGCAAGGGGAAGTGGGGGGGAAGCCGGCTGGGGCACCCCCAGGGTTCTGCCCCCGCCCGGGCTGCGGGGGAGCTGCCGGCCTGCAGCCTGGTCAGGTGGGCTGCAGCCCTCGTGGGGTGGCCACTCCAGGGGCGGCTCAGCCCGCCGCTGGGGATCTCCCAACCCCGGCGCGCCCCGCCCCTGGGGTTCCCCGGTGCCCCCCCACCCACTCCTGCCGAGCTGGGGGGCTTTCCCGGCACCCCCCGCTGCTCCTGCCGGGGCGGGGGTCTTCCCTGCCACTCCCACTGCCCCCTGCCTGGGGCAGCCCCAGCCCTGCGCAATCCTCCCCGCCCCTCCCGTCCCCTATCTCGAAATAGCATGTCCACTGTGTGGACATGCTATTTCAATTCCCACTTTTTTCCTTATTTTGAAATAGCTTTTTGTTAGTTCGAAATAAGGCATTTCGAAATAAGATGTTATTTCGAAAAGGCTTGATTTGAAACAAACGCTTGTGTGTGGACATAGCCTTAAAGACTAACAGATTTATTTGTCACATGAACTTTCGTGGGAGAAAATCCCACTTCATCAGATGCTTTGGGATTTTCTCCCACAAAAGCTCATGCGACAAATAAATCTGTTAGTCTAAGTGCCACAGGACTTCTTGCTTTTTTTGCTTTACTAGACTAACACGGTTATATCTTATAGTCCCAAACTTCTTTAGTCAACAAATCCAAAAACCCTCTCTGTAGCATATTCCAGGGTCACATGCTGCAAATGGCTTAGTTTTCTGCTTCTCTCTTTGTTCTTGTCTATCCCTAGTTTGTATGTGCCCTTTCATATACCAGGCAATAATATTCAGTAGAACTCTCTGCTGCCATTGGGCTAATTTCTGAAAAGATGCTATTACATCCTGGTTTAGCTGTGACCCCTTCTGGGTTTCTTTTAACTATTTTAGAGAAGGATGAATTCATTTGTCGGCTTGCTTCAACACAGTGTCAATGCAAGCCATAATAAAGATGAATCCAACTCACAGAATAATAATTATGGCTAAACTTTTTTTTCTCCTGTCCAATAGGAAAGGATTAACCACACTTTCTAAAATTGTACAGTAATTCCCCCTTTATTTATGTGATGTACTTGCTGATAGCAGGTCTGGGTACAAACTGAGCCAGTAACTTTTTGAATACAAAGCAGGTTGATTTAACCCCATGCAGGTAGTATCTTTGCTTTGGATCTCCTGTATAAGAAATACTGTCTTGCCTCCCTTCATTTGTGAATGCATAATTTGCATCCATGGATCTCATTTTGCAAATAAGGAAACAAAAAATGTAAAAGGGAAGGGGGGCCACTCTTGAGGTAATGTGTTGAACTCTTTTACACTTCCATATTTCCTGCATCTCAGTGTAATGCTTTGCTGAAGCACTGACTAGAGTTCTATCTTTCTAGAAAACATTACACAGATGTTAAAAATAGCAATAGTATTACATATAGAATCCTTGATGAAGGTACTAATAATCTCTAGCTGGTTTCAAAGAAAGAGTATTATACATTTTCTTAGAAAAAACAACATTAAATGCACAAAAATTGTAAGTAAAACTTATTATAAGTATTTCAAAAACCAAACACAAATTATTAGGCAGCACATCTACTTGTGCTCCCATAGTGTATTGGATTCTTCATGTGACTTCCTCCAAGTGCATGCAAAAAGGAATTAGTTTTTCTCAAACTCCACAGAACCTTGTCAGCAAACAGTCTAGGGGCATTCACAGCTATAAGTATTCTAGGCCTTGGCTTAAGAGTTCCCTTCTTTCCTTAGCTTCAGGTAAAAGCAGAAACCTGTAGCCAAAGGGGCACAGATATTAGAAGCAGTATATTAGATATCAGTTCCCTGGATAGATATAAGGCTCTCATTCTACAGCACTATCTTTCTCCATAAACCCAGCTAAGTCAGGTATAATATTCATTTCACTGAGTTCTGCCCCTGTTTTTAATTGAGGTAGGATTTCATTTAAAAGGAGTTATTTAATAGTTTAATATTTCACAGACTGCATAACCTTTAGGGGTGACAAATACCTCCCTGCCAGGTCTTCTTCTAGATCCGTAAAACATACTGAGTGGACTAAACATTATAGAAAAATCTATAGCAAGTGAAGTTGGAAAAGCATTCATCAGGGATTGGGACCCTCCCCTCACAAAAGATATATTCTTTGATCCATGCTATATCTGCCACTACATTCTACAGTTTTTCTTCAACTACTATATTTATAGCCTCTCCTGCTCATACACACTCAACTTGGCTCAGATCTCAGAGGCTGAAGAACTTCCAGGGTGCTTGGCCTTAATGAAAGTTTCCCATGCAGCTTCAGAAACAGCTATTGAGCATCTCTAGCAACTGTCACAATCCACTTCTGGATGTTCTTCCAGCTGAGTTGTCCTGCCTAGATTGCTGCACGCATGCAGAGATTCAGTAATCAAACAAAAATTCATGTTTCTTCCCCACTGCTTCTCTCCCTTTCTTTGGGCCATAAATATCAAATGCCACAGAAAAAAGCATTTGGATTACATAAGTGCAAAGAAAGTAAGTGACTTGCTAATGGCAAATCTGGGATTGGAACAAAGGCTTTGAAGTCCCAGCCTGCCATCAAGACACTGTGGATGCTCCTATACGTAAATTGGTGTTTTGGCTGGCTATTCCAGGTAAAAAGTTGTCTCCCTCATCTTCACAGTTCATAATAATTTGCATCCTGGCTGGAAGCCTCAGTAGAATGGTTGGTCCTTCTGATTCAGGACTGAGACATCAGTGGGGAACAGGAGCAGAATGTTTGTATTCAGAACCATCAATCTAACATGTTATATCCTCACTAAATTCAGTTTGAAACAAAAAGAAGAATAAGTAAAACTAATAGGAACAAGGACTTTGAGCAGGGCCGGATAAACCCATCACTGGGCCCTATGTAAACATAACAGTCCTGGGGCCCTTCCAATATAATTATGCAGTGGTCCTGCTGCTTATTAACTCTTTGCTGTCCAGCTGAATTAGGTGCTGCCATGTATTAGCCCAGTCCTGGCCAGCTCAGCTGCACTAATGATCTATTTGTCCAACCACATCCAGCTCCTGCTGCATGGATATTGCACAGTTAACCTTCTCATATTGAGGTTAGTCAGGGAATGGCTCCTGCTACAAGGAAAATTGCCCTGTTAATCCCCTCTTGTCTGCCCTACCAGGACTCTGTATTCTCTTTCCTCTGGCCAGCTCTCTTCAGGGTGCAACCAGTGCAGATGTTCAGTGTCTGGATGATGGCAGAAAACCCACTGGCCTGGTTCAGGTACTCATAGCATATCTGGAGGCTGGTACTGTGAGAATACCATTAGCAGAAGGAACATGGGCTTCTGGAAGCTGGGAGAGGCTGGGGAGGCCCCCAGGGAGGAATCCCATTGCAGGAACTGTCTCCAAGACACTAGCAAAGAAAAGTGCTGGCTGCCCTATTGCCCACTTAAGATTTTTTCTGGGTTGAAGGCATGGCATTGTAACTGGGTACATGGCATTGCAGTCCCATTCAGGGTTGCAATGCTTTAACTTTTAGGTGCCTTTCCACCCAATGGAACCCACAGTCCCAAATAAGGAGACCAGGCTTCCTGTACAGTGCACGGGGAGTGTTAAGTGCCTAAGAGTAAGGTTAACGCAAGACAGGCAACTGAGAAGGGCACTTCCATCTTCCTAATCACTCGATGACGGATTTGTTAATGACTGTCATTAGAGATGTACCTGGGACATCAAGACTCCAAAGAGAAACAGCTGAACTCGAATTAATATGCAAACTAAATTCTGTGAAAGCAGGACTCAATCGAGAATATGGGTTCTTTTCACATTACAAAGGGTAATTTGACTTCAAGCTTCCCATTCTTTAAGCCTGTAAACTGCTCTGATTTGCTGTTACTTTATGACCTGATCCTATGTTTTACACCCCCTTGCATTTAGTTTCATTCCTTTCTGTAAGTTCACCCATCTTCGAAGCATCTGAGGAAGTGGGATCTTCTCCCACGAAAGCTCATGCAAAAAATAAATCTGTTAGTCTTAAAGTGCCACACAACTGCTTGTTGTTTTTTTACTGGACTAGACTAACACAGCTATCCCTTTGGAAACTGAGAAGGGAACAGGCTAACCAAGCCATTAGTAAATGCAGAGGAGAGATGTAGGGCTGAAGCCCCTTCTGTCAGTGATAACTCCATGCAAGAGTCTAGCTGTGATCCCTCTCCAAGAGTTAGGTACCTAAACCACATCTGCCCTTTCTCAGAGGGGAAAACAGAATGAGTTCTCCCATTTAGGAGTTAGGATCAATGCCCCACCATGCCCCCCCAGCCAGCCCGATTGTGTCTTTTCTACAACCCTCCACCCCTTTTCATGGTTGGCTGCCCTTGCCCTGTCCCCAATCGCCCCCCCTCTCACCCTCTTACCTGGCTGGCGGAGGAGCATGGCCTGGCCTCTGGCTGCTCCTCCGGCCGGAGGAGCTCTCATTGAGCATGTGCGGAGACTCGCACATGCTCAGTTAGAGCTTACTCTGAGTGTCCCAGCTCAGAGCTGCTGTCAGGCGGGGAGTGCAGCTGCAGGCCATGTGTGGCCAGCAATGTTCCCTGCACCAGGCAGTGGCAGGGGGCTGCGCAGCCGTGCAGCTTAGAGGAAACATTGGTTAGGATACATAACTGATATGTTGAAGGCTTGTCTCCAGTTCTGCAGTAGATCTTCTTTAGGACCTTCAAGTGCCTGACAAAGTGGGATTTGCTACCATGAAAGCTCATGTGATAAATAAATTTGTTAGTCTTTAAACTCCTTGTTTGTTTTGCTGGATAGACTAACACAGCTACCGCTTTGGAGTTTAAGACTTTGGACAAGTAACTTTAATTTAGCTTCTGCTTCTCTGTAATCCTTTTTCCTCTCTTGTCTATTCAGATTGCAAATTCTTCAGGGTAGGAACTGTACTTTACTATGTGAATGTACATTACCTAGCAAAATTAGGCTGTAAAGTTGGTGAAGGCCTGTAGGGGCTTATGTAACAATAAATAGAATCATGATATTAATATAATGAATAACAATATTTTGAAAATACAGTCCAAACTTATATTTGTACTATTTGGGCTTGCTTTAAAGTCCTTTGAAGTCATTCCAAAGACCTCCATTAACTTCAGTGGGCTTTGGCTCAGGACTTTAATCATCAAACTGCACAAAACACATATTGGATTGGATAGGAGTTTGACCCACATATGGCTCTATAAGTAAAATTCACCCAATGTAGGAACATATACAAGTCTTCACACATCACTCAGTTTCACAGTGTGGGGCTTAACTGGCTGATATACAGATTCTTGTGTGTTCCTTCTGCTCTGGAGTTGAATATTAGCTTATATCAATGTTTTATTTGTTTTTGCTTTGCTTTCATTTTTGTACTCATTCTGTGACTAGAAGAGGGCTAAGGAGCAGTGGATACAGCATGAGACTGAGAGTAAGAGCTAATAATTTTCCTGTTTATTTCATCTTATATGGCAGGTTTCCAAGCACTTTACCAAAAGTAATTCATCAAATTTCACAATACCCATCTACTAGTTAAGTATTGTTATTACCACTTTACAGGAGGCAAAAATGGAACACTGAGAGATTAAGTGATTTGTATGAGCACAGATAGCAAATCACTGACCAAGCAGGAAAGACAACCAAGGATTATACCAATATGTCTATTGATTTAATATTAAAAATAAAATGACAAAGTGGGGAAAAGAAAGTGTGGAACAGAATGCATATGAAGATTTATAAAAAAAGAAAATAGAAGAAAACTATAATACTTGATTACACTAGATATATAATTAGATTATAAATGTCAAAGAAAAGGAATTCACAAAGTACATACTTTTGGGGCCCAATATTATGCAAGTGAAATTTAAACTTTTGAGTTTGGTTCAGCATCCTTGACACTAAACAGAAAGAGAAACTACAAATAGAAATGTTTGACACTACATAATGTTCTCAGGTGCAAAGTGTATTTTAAACTTTTAGCACTATCTACAAAACACTTTTAAAATAAATGGTGTTAATTTAGTGTGAACATAAAGAGGCCTGACTGACAGTTACAGGGACTGAAGTCTCTTATTTTTCTACTGAAGAATAGCACAAGCAAAGGAATGCAAGCTTCTTGACATTGTCATTACCAATGTGCCCTGACTAGGAAAAGATACCCATATAGATGAAAGAGTGATTATGATGTCAAACCTTATGGTGGTTTGTGTGATGCAGCATCATGTCTACTGGGAACAGCCATCACATTGTGCCATCTTTTGGTCTCAGCACTTTGATGACTGCAATTTATATGTCTTTAAGCCCCTCGAGAAGGAAATCATTCAAACCCAAAATAGTGACTCCTCCCTGTTCTCTAGAATATACACAGGTTAAAAGAGTTGGCATAAAAGTTAATATATTTTTGATAAAACAATCAATAGCATTGCAGTGAGAAAGTGATTTTAATTCAAAGCTGAATAAAGAATTCATTCCTGATCATTTTAGATTGAGACAAATGAATTAACAATGACATGAGCACAAGAGAGCTGACTCATTGTATGTCTTTCCTAAATCTGAGACATCAGGCAAACAATCTTGCTTATTCTAATGGGAGAAAATTGAGAGATACATTTGGAAATGTCATGATCACAATCAATATAATTGATCTGAAAGGGTAAAACAGCTTTTTTTTTACTCCATTACACAGCCAATTAAATAACACTATGTTTATGAGACAGTAACAGAATTTGAATGTAAAAAAATGGCAAAGAATACAGTCAGTGGCCTACAGGAAATTAATTGGATCTAAGTTGTTCCCATTGCAGTTTAGTGTCTCCGTTTGAACTGCAACTGTAGTTGTGGGTCTTAGAAGAAAGGAAAAGTGATAAATAAAGAAAAGGGAACCTTATCAGCCAACTAGAAATTTGAAATAATGGAAAATTTCAGCAGAATCATAGGAGCAAGAAGGGGGAAATCACTGGGGAGATCTGTGCAACATTTTAGACGTTGATGCATAGATACAAGGAGTATGGAGAATAAACAGGGAGAACTGGATGTATTAATCAAAAAACTAAATTAGTATTTAATTGGCATCACAGAGACATGATGAGCTAAATCTCATGACTTGAATAATGGTATAGAAAAGTATAGCTTGTTCAGGAAGAATCATCAGGATAAAAAGTAGAGAAGTGTTGCATTATATTTCAAGAATATATTCACTTGTTCTGAGGTCTAGAAGGAAGTCAAGCCTCTGCATAAAGGTAAAAAGAGTGAGAGAGAAAGAGGAGTGATGTCATAGTCAGGGTTTACTATATACTACCAAATCTGGAAGGGGAAATGGATGAAGCATTTCTAGAAATAGCAAATATCCAAAACATAGGTGGTAATGAGGGAGGGGTGTGACTAACTACCCAAACATATGTTGGAAAAGTACTGTAGCAAAACACAAAATTTCCAATAATTTATTTGAATGCACTGGGGACATCATTTTCTTTCAGAAAATGAAGGATGTAACCAAGGAGACAGCCATTTTAGACTCAAGTCTGATAGGGAGAAATTGGTAGTGAATCTGAAGGTAGAAGGCAATTTGGGTGAAAGTGATCGTGAAATTATAGCTGTCCTGATTTTAAGGAAAGGAATGTGGGTTACAGAAGAAGGACATTAGACTTCAAAAAAAGCAGACTATAACAAACACAGAACAGGTAGGTAAAATCCCATGGCAAGAAAATCTAAGGGAAAAAGGCATTTAGGACAGCTGGCAGTTTCCCAAGGAGACAATAGTAAAGGCACAATTGCAGTCTATCATAGTGCAAAGCAAAAATAGGAAGATCGGTGGAAGGTCAAGATGGCCCCATCCAGAGCTCTTTAATGATCTGAAAATAAACAGGAAATAATAAAAAGTAGAAAAATTGATGGATTGTAAAGGAGAAGTACAGAACAATAGCACACGTATGAAGGGACAAAATCAAAAAGTCTGTGACAGAAAATGAGTTACATTTAATTAGGGACATAAAAAAGGAGTAAGAGGAGGTTCTTTTGCATATACGAGTGTATGTCTACACTGTCTGGAGTGCACGGATAGATTAAGTATGCAGTGGCAATCTGATAAATTAATTTGAGAAGTGCTCTCCAGTCAATGGAATAAATCTATTCCATCCTCCCCGAACCTACCCGCCCCCCAAGTGTAAGGTTGCTTTGACTGAAGAGCATCTCCTGTCAATGCAATGCAATAGAGATGCTGTGGTCAGGGAATGTAAGTAATGATCAAAGGTTCACTGTCAATCTGGGAGCTGCCAGTATTAATGGGGCTGACAGGGGTCAGTCCTGGGTCCAGCACTAGTCAATATTTCAATTAATGACTTGGATAAAGGAGTAGAGAGCATGCTTATAGTGGATCACAAGCTAAATATGAGTCAAGAATGTGATGCAGTTGCTTAACAGACTAAGATCATTCTGGGGTATATTAGCACTAGTGTCATAAGGAGGGCACTGAACGTAATTGTCTTAGTCTCCTTGACAATGGTGAACTCTCAGCTGGAGTGCTGTTACTCACTCTGGGCTCCACTTTTTAGGAAATATGTGTGTGGACTGGAAAGAATCAACGGAACAGCAACAAAAAACATAAAATGTAGAAAACCTGACTGATAAGGAAAGATTTAAAACAAACAAACAAAACAAACAAACAAAAAATGGGCCTGTTAAGAGAAGGCTGAAGGGAGACCTGATAGCAGTCTTCCAATATATTAAAGACTGTTACAAAAAGCATGGTGACCCATTGTTCTACATGCTCACTGATGGTAGAAGAAGCAGTAAGGGAGATTGAGGTTTGATGTTAGGAAAACTTTCTAACTATAAGGGTAGTTAAATTCTGGAAGAAGCTTTCAAAGGAAGATGTGCAGGGACAGATTACCCAACTTGGCCAATGGGGCCCGGGTCCTGGGGCCCACCACAGTTTGGGAGCCCCTCCACCCTGCCGGCAGCCCAGCACTGGGAAGGGGGACAGGGTGGGCTGGCCTGAGCCTGAGCTCTGAGCTCCCACCCTACCCTTGGGCTGGCCTCTCCCTCCCCAGGGCAGCATGACTGGTCATCCCCAGGGGTGGCAGAGTGGAAGCTAACTGCCATGAGAGTGGTACAGGCTCCAGTGCACCCTGAAGCCATAGCATGCACAACACCAGCACCCTTCTCCTCCCCTGGGCCTGACCAGCTGGGCCCCAAGTCAGCCTATGGCCCAAGTAGCCACCCCAGTGCTGGCCTGCTGTCCGCCCTCCAGTGGGAGGGGGGGCCACCAGTGGGGAGGCCCTCGGGCCCTGCGGCTCCTGATCCACCACTGAGCATGTGGTATCTCCATTATTGGAAGTTTTTAAGAACAGGTTCAACAAACACTTGTCAGACAGAGAGTAGGTTTACTTGGTCCTGCCTCAGCACAGGGCTTGACTTGACTTCTCCTTCTAATCCTATATTTGGTTTCTTCCAATCCTGTATTCCTACAAGGGCTATGAGATGCTGACCAATCTCAACTTCATTATAGTTAATGGGGATTGAGGGTGCCCAGATATAAATTTCAGTCCTAAATGGATCCTGGCACACAACTACATTTCATCTCTTTTAGAAAACTACTCATAAAAAATCTTGTTATGTTTATGTTAAACATGTAAAGGGAGTGCACAGTAAAGACTCCCAAAGAACCTTAACTCTGCTTGTGCTTTAATAACTTTTTTATGATAATTAAGGTACTTAGTGTTTGTGTTCCCAAATTAGATAAAACTGCTTTTGAAAGACACATTCAATTTCTGCCTCTCATGCTTTCATTACAGGGCAGAGCTAAGGTTGTTTGGAGTCCTTATTTGTGCATTTCCGTATGTTAACATGTTTGGATTACCTTCCAGATTAAGTTTAATTCTTGATCTCATGCATTTATAATGCTGGCTTTGGGGATAATTACAACAGCTGTATAATGTATTTTGCTATAGCAGGCTGTTTCCATTAGGAAGAGAAATTGATGATAAAACCTTTGATGCAATCCTGTTTATTTACAAAAACTGTATAATATTCTGTTTTGCTTAACACAGCCAGAATGGTGGTGGGGGCGGAGGGGAAAGACAATTGTTTACTTACTCATTTTCCAATTCTCATTGTTTTACAACCAGTACATTGCTTAAAATCTTTTGCTATGCTTTTTCTCTCAGGATAATGCTACAAGTGCTTCTCTGACTGTCCTTGGCTTTCTCTTGCCTTCTTTGTCTGCTTCAATGGTGTTTCTGCTGTTTTTGCTCTCATAGACACAGCTCTAGTAAAACAGTATCCGGTAAACATCCTCTGCCTACACAGCTCCGTTTCTGCATGTGAACTGGGTTTTGGATGGTGGCTCCTATTGTTTCAGCTATCATACTCCAAAAGAAGTACAAGTGTGTCTATCCTGATGAAAAGCAGGTACTGTTCTTATTAGCTTCAATGAGGTTTTTTTACCCAGCCTCCAACATAACAATATTCACCAAAAGGCAGGATATACGAAAATGAAATTTAGCTTGGAAAAATACAAGCAAATATGGTGGGGGGGAATCACAGATATTTAGTAAGGAAGGAAGAAACCAGTCATGCTTTTCTAAGTAGCCTATCCCCAGGGAAATGGTGGAATGCTCATCATTCAGGTCACTGATTTCAATGACTATTTTGCCTGTATGAGGAATAGGAACTGGGCATATACACCATCCCCAAAGGAAAATCATGTATTAATGAAAATAGGGCAAAGGGCACATGACACAAAACCTTTTAATAGATTCACTAATCAGAAATAGGGGCATGATTGGACTTTTCTGGTTTTGGTTTTTATGGGACCAAATCTTGAATCTTCATTGTCTAGGGAGAACAACCACCTCCTCTACAACATTTACTCCTCTGGACACCCTACAGGTGCTGGGATCCATCTAGAAACAAAGTCACAAGTCAGGAGCAGCATAGGCAAGTTGAGAAGGAGGGTGGAGAAGTAGGGTTATTGACACTGTCCCTGCAATGTGTCAAAGTTTGGAGCAGAAAGAGAATACATACTTAGTCTAATCTTTAGCAGGGATGACCCTAGACCAGACTTGTCCAACCTGCATCCTGGGGGCCAGACTCTGGCCCACCAAGGGCTTTCATCTGGCCCACAGGGTGCTGCCACAAGAGCCTAGGAGCTGGGGCTGGCCAGGGCTCTTGTCAATTTCCAGCCCTGTGCACAGCTGCAGGGATGTCTGGCCTGGTTGGAGAGCTATTCAGGGGCTGGATTCAGCCCTTTTCAGGTGTGCGAGCTGAGCTGGCATTGTGCTCGATCTGTTGTGGGGGGAGAGAACAAGAATTAAGTCTGAGGGCAAGCAGAATCCAGAGGAAGGAGAGCAGTGCTGGGTGGGCGTGAGGAGAACACAGGGGGACAAACACAGGACACGCTGTGGCAGTTCTGGGAGAGTGAAGGGGCAGGGGAGTGGTGTGGCTGGTTGGTAGGACCCAGCTACTTCCTGACCTGGTCACCCCCCACCCCAGTTCTGCTCTCCTCCCACAACCCTAACCCTAGCATCCCTCTCCTTCCCTGACCTTAGTGACAAGATCTCTTCTGTAGAAATTGCTACCCCTCAATGTTTCTGGTACAGAGCTGCAAAATGACAAAACTTGTAACCCCTGAAGAACTGCCAGGATTTCTGGTCTGTCCCTGTCTGACTTTGTTCTCCTCTCCCTCTCCCCAGCATTATTCTCCTTTCTCTGCGCAGTGCTTGGCAGGGAGTGAGGAGACCAGAGTTCATGGAGTCCCTGTCAGGAAGTACCTGAGTCCTGGCACCTAGCTGTTTCACTCTCCCCCACCTCACTGGGACTAAGTTAGTTCAAATTAAGGCTCCTTAATTTGAACAAACTTGCAGCATAAACACACCTGAAGGTGCCCCACATGTGCTCTCCACCTCCATTTCAGTGTTCCCACTTTTGGCTTCCCAGCCCCACAATTACTCAATAAAACAAGGTTCACAATCTTTCAAATGGGCTCTCACTTAACTTCACTTCATTTATGTACCAGTATGTCACTAACTGACTGGAAATGCCCCGTCCTTTGGATGCCCACAAGAACATGTTTGGCAATATTTTAGGAGACTTTAGAAAATGTAGTTCTCAGAAAGCCAGAAACAAGGAATCACAAGATTTTCACAAAGGTCCAGAATATGCTAAGAGTTATGGGGAAATGAATTCACATAAATAATACCTGAAACACTTTACTTCAAAAATTCTATTTTCCCCTTTTGTCCCTAACAACAAAAATAGCACCTTGAGCCCAGCATCCCCTAAGCCCAATACCTGACGTGGTTATATAAATAACCTGCCCCTAATTCTGTCCCTGCTCCTTTGACTCCTGCTCTCCATGGTTGTGAACCCCACATTTGAATGGAAAGCCCCAAGAAGTACTAGATGGCTGTGGAATCCTGTCAGTATAGCTGACTCAGCAGTGGCTATACATTCAGTATCAATGACTATACTGTAGGTTCAAGTCTAGGAGTAGCTCAAAATATTGGTAATGATTGTTATCAATGTGCTTGAGATATTACCTCTTTCCCCTTATTTCTACTGGGAAAATGAAGCAGTAGATATCTAATGAGTTGCTTTTTATGTCTCTTAGTTGCACTACTCAGGTCTTGTGGCAAGGCTCTTGATGTGGACTCTTCTTTTACCAGAAGAGCAGAAATCCAGGCACATATATTTTCAGTTAATCTTTTTTCTGAGATTTTATTTTTACCAATGCAAGCTGGCTTTATGCAGGCTGAGTATATGTGTGGGGTAGATTGGCTATGTCTACACTAAGGGCTTAAGTTGACTTAAGGAGGCACAAGTCAACTTATGCAAAGACCTGTCCATATTTGGAGTTGATTAAGTTGACATCACTGTTCCCTTTAAGCTGCGCGGCCATGCGGCCGCACAGCCTGCCAAGTCCCCCCCGCGCAGGGAAGGCTGCTGGCCGCGCAGGGCCGGCAGCCAGAGGCCCTGCTCACAGCTCCTGTGGGGCAGGGAGTTATTAAAACACCCGCCCACAGAAGCTCTAACGGAGCATGCCCAGAATATCTAACGGAGCATGCCCAGAATATCTGAGCATGCTCCGTTAGTGCTTCTCTGGCCCAGGAGCTGTGGCAGGGCCATGCAAGGTAAGTGGGCGGGCTGCCAGGATCTGGCCCGCGGGGGGTGGGCCTCCAGGATCAGGTCCGCGCAGGGGGTGGGGGGCCCCATGCAGCGAGCAACAGCAGTTGCTCAGCTGCCAGTGGGTCTTAGAGGGAACATTGGTTGACACAGGGGCTTCCTTAAGTCGACTTAATAACTCCTGCCCTTAAAGTTGACTCTAGGGGTTAAGTCAACTTTATTAAGTCAATTTACCACAATGTGGACATTAAAGTTAACTTAATCAAATTGATTTAGTGCAGTGTGGCCATGTAAGTTGACTTTATAAAGTCGACCTAAGCAAGGGGAGCCATTTAAAGTTGACTTTATCAAATCAACTTTAAATGGGTCCCCTGGCTTATGTCAACTTTATAATGTCAGCTTAATGCAGTGCGGACTCACTATGTCAACTTAATAAGGTCTACCTACAGTTGACTTTAAGTAGACTTTATTAAGTTGACTTAATAAAGTCAACTTAGCTTTTATAGTGTAGACATAGCCAGTGAATGTTAGTTCTTTGTAAGGCACCTTGGCTATGTCTACACTAGGGGGCTCAGGTAAGCTGACTTAATAAGGTTGACTTAAAGCTGACTTTATTAAGTCGAGTTAGAGAGTCCCCATTTCTTGAAGTAAGTTGACTTTATAAAGTCAACTTTAAATGGGTCCCTTGGCTTAAGTGAGCTATATAAAGTCAACTTAAATGGCTCTCCTACCTTAAGTTGACTTTATTAAGTCAACTTTAATGGCCACATTTTGTTAAGTCGACTTAATAAAGTCAACTTAACCCTTGAAGTGGACTTTAAGGGTGAGAGTTATTAAGTAAGTACTTAAGCAAGTACTTAAGTCAACTTAATGAACTCCAAATGTGGCCATGGAGTTCCTTAAGTCAAGCTAAGCCTCCAGTGTAGACATATCTCTCGGTACTACAGTGATTCATGCTCTTTAAATACTTTATATTTATCCAAAGGAGTGCTTTAGTTGTGTTCCAAGATCATAGTATACATATCGGGCACATCTACACCCACAGTTTTATTTCAAAATCAGTCCTTTCAAAATGGCTTATTTTGAAATAAAACCCTTATTTCGAAAGGGCTCATTTCGAAATAAGGAAAACCACACGATCAAAACGGCCATTATTTCGGAAGGGATATTTTGAAATAACGCCAATTAGACCGCTGTTTCGAACAGTTGTTTTGAAACAACAGGTCTAATGGCGTTATTTCGAAATATCCCTTTTGAAATAACAGCCATTTCGAGGGGGGGCGGGTTTTACTTTTTCAAAAGGACGATTCTTATTTTGAAAGGACGAGGTCCGTCCTTTCGAAATAAAAGAACGTTGTGTAGACCTAATTTCTTTTATTTCGAAATAACGAGTGTTATTTCGAAATAAAAGTTCAGTGTAGACGTGCCCATTGTGTTCCATGCTTTTAAGCACCACACTTTTCCATATTCCTTCTGATGTTATTGACTAGATCTCCACTACTGGCTAGCCTTCCATAACCTCTCCCAATACTGATTAACTGTGGGATTCAATCTTGTTCCCAGTTAGGATTTTCCTGTTTTTTTTTTTTTGAAAGGTGGAAAGCTTCTGACTTCTAAAAAAACAGTAACCCCTTCTCCTTCTTTCTAAAACATTTTTTAGTTCCTTGAAGACAAACGTTCTTGATCTGTCCACCTGTCAAATCTTTAGACACTGAAATAGGCATATGGGAGACTTTTCTGAGGTCTTGAATGACTTACTTTCCAAAAGGGCCCTTAAAACCTAGTGACAACTTTATATATATATATAATTGAGCCAGATCATTGGATAAAGAAATGTAGCTTTACTAAAATCAGTGGAGTTTTCCTGTTTTCTGCTAGCAGAGACTCTGGCCCACAAAGCAAAATCATGTTGACTTGAAATGATAAAATGTTAATCTCTGAAATATGCTCATCTGAATTTTTTTAGAACATAGTCTGGAGGCTAATTCAGCCACATTTCCAATGTTCTTAACAATAGTTATGACATTTTAGTCTTTGGCAAAACTCAGGAAGTATACAATAAAGTGCTTGTGGTGATATCTGGCTGCCCAACAGTTACTAATCTAATATTTAAAGAAGCCAAATGTAAACTGTATGAAGCAGTTCTAGAATTCAGTGGACATGTCCCCCTGCCCCAGAATCTGTTACACAGTCAGTCCTCAAAAGGTTAAAAACAAAGAAGCACGTAATCAAACTTAACATTTGTATTATAAGAGCCCATCAGAGACAGCCAGGCATATTAACATAAAGGCTATTTTAACATCTTTCCTCATCTGAAGAGTTTAGGCAGAACATCCTCTTTCTAGGGCAGTAAAAAAAGTCTGCAGGATGATGTTTTTTTTCTTAAATCTACCTCCCTACTGATCTTGCCACTACATTGAACCCGTCAGGGACTTTCATCTATGATCATGTGTAAGTTCTGTCAGATTTTTTCACTTAATAATGACTGTGAATCACTTTCTGATTTCTGAATATACAGTAAAATATTTTGTGTGAAAAGTGATAGTTAATGATAGCCACAAGTTGGATTTCAAATTATGAGTTCTTAAAATTGTTTTTATTCTGTCTCTGACGCTGACTTTCTCTGTGGTTTTGAGCAAGTCAATTCTGATAAAAATGTGTTCTGATTTTGGGTTTCTCTATTTTTAGGTATTCATTTTACAAGACCTACAATCTGACAGTCAAACTTGTTGAGTACCCACCACTACAACAGAAGTCAGAGGATGTGAACGTCCTCAGCATGTCTAAAAATTAGGCCCTAAATGTTTTCAGCTGGAGACTCAAAATTGCAGGATCTTGAAATAAATGGGAAATTGGACCTAAGTTATTGAATAAGAACACATGAGGAGTCAGTGTCAGAACCAGTATAAGATCACAGGACTTCTTAGACATGGTCAAACTACTAGACCACATCATCTAATATAACGTATACCACTATGTACTAGTCAACATACATAAGAGAAGAGAATTTGGCAGATGAATGTTAAAATGAGAGATTTCCTTACAATTCCCAAACATAGTTGTAACTGCAAGGATGATGCTGTTGGATAGAGATAGGGCTCTACTTTGACAGAACCTGTACTATGGAGTTCCCACCTGGAAGGGATCAGGCTGAACTCAAGTTTCAAGAATTTGGATACAAGTTTAAAGTTCCAAAAGGACAGCCATGTTAGTCTAGTCCAGCAAAAGAAGCAAGGAGTACTGTGGCATTTAAAGACTAACAAATTTATTTATCACATGAACTTTTGTGGAAGAAAATCCCACTTTCTCAGACGCTCCCTTCAGAAGAAATGCCCAAAGAGGAGGAGAGTTCTGTACATAAAGAAAAAAAATACTAGCTTTTCCTCAGGGACAATGTGAAGGGAAAGGAACACTTGGAAGAGGGATATTTTTGTATTCCATAGAAACCACTGTGCTTGCTCTATTCCAATGAAATACACTGACATTGAGCTGATCTGTCGATGGTTCACTAAGCCATCTTACAGGCTACTTTTATAGAATTGTAGGACTGAAAAGCACTTTAAAAAGGTCATCTAGTCTAGTTTCCTGTTATTCAGGCAGGCCTGAGCAATATCTAAACCAGTGGTTTTCAAACTTCTTTTTCTTGAGACATATTCTCAGTCATGCCTCAGAATTCAGTGAGAGCCAAAGCTATGGGGGCAGAGGAGGTCCCCGTGAAGGAAGGACACACTCCTCAGGCATGCTGTGGAAAGAAGCCAACTGATATCCCCAGGCACATCACTACAAAGAGGGACCTCTCTGAATGGTTTCTTTCTATGGCGTCCCTGGGAATGGGTCTCCCCAGCCATGGAAAAGAGCCACTCTGGGCTAGGGTTACCAGATGTCAGGACAAAGAAGGACATGTCTTCTTTTTTACTTTCACATGCTCTGTCCAGCAGGCATTTTAAAAATACATGATTTTGTCTGACTTTTTACTTACACCAGTTAAAGTATGCTGGAATGCCCCAGAACACCCTATTTTTTAGTGAGAAGCCTTCCAGGGCCTCCTGAAAACATAAGAATATTATATTAATACTACATTTTCTTCATGTACCCTCCAGTGTCCTCCTTTTCGTACTTCCCTGTTCTCCCTTCCATGCTTTGGTATCTGGTAACCCTACTCTGGGCAGTTTCTTCCACAGCATGCCTGGGAATGGATCCCCAGGCAAGCTGCAGAGAGGGGCCACAACCCAGAATCTGAGTGTCTGTTATCCAGTACTGGGTCACAACCCCTGGTTTGACAACCAGTCACTGATATAGACCATATAGACAGCTGTTTGTCTAACCTGTTGTGACACACTGCACACCATGTATATGGCGTGAATGTATGTAATTCATGTTCATCCTTACAGTGTAACACTATTATTTAATTCACAGTATGTGATTTGCAGTGTTTTTGGAATGTTCATGATATACTGAACATTATTGCTGTACTACTGTGTTTCTTGCAATGCCACGTGTACGGTTTTGAAGATCTTCTGTGTAATATTCCCAAATGTGTGTCTCACATGTCTTGAAGCAGAGCTAGACAAGCACTAAAATCAGACAGGTAGTTCATGCCTTATTAAGGCATGCATAAAACAACTCAATTCTTCCAGGAACAATGGACTAGTCTAAGCATCTGATAAGGTGATGCTCATTGACTCAGGATGGATAAGACCATGCAGGAATACTGTTGGTCATTTGACCCTGAAGGGTAAGGTCTCGAAGAAGATACAGGGACATTTGAAAAGGGTGAGATGTTTTGGCCTCTCTCTCTGTCTTGCAACTCAGCTATGAACAGCCCAAGCAACTGAAACACTGACAAAAGGAAAGAGCCTGGAGGACAACCAACCAGCCTATGGTGAGAACTATCTAAGTCTATAAGATTGCTGAAATTTTACACTTAGTTTAGAATGCAATTTTGCCTTTTATTTCGATTAAATCTGACCTGCCTTCCCCCTGCTAATAAAATCATTCTGTTCTATTATTAATTATTATTAATTTCTAAAGTGTGCCTGTGGTTTGGGTGTATGTGAGTAGGGGGTCAGTAACCCCCAGCACACATGCCAAAGCTGGCACACATGCCTAGTCACAGTGGCACACAGGGCTCCTGGTCCTGCGGCATTGTGGCTACTCCCTCCTGCTGGCCCAACCCCCAGTGGGGCCTAGGGTCACAAGACCCAGGCACATGCTGCAGCTCCTGTCCCCTGCTGGCCCTGCTCCCCAGGTGGGAGGTGTAGTCAGCAGAGAAAAGGAGCCACCATATTCCACAAATCCTGGCCCTACCTCGGCACCTGTTGTTGGTTGCGAGGGGTGGGGCTTGCACAGGGCCCAGCAAAGATTGTTTACCCGTGGTACAGAGACTTCATTTAAAGTGACACACTAGTGGTTTTTTTTTTTTTTAAATAAACTGATCAACTAATATGAGCTTGCAAGTTCATTAAGAAGCACTGAACATTGATAGATGGTAGATTTTGGATTGCATCTGGGACTAGAGATGTGTTCCAGGGTCATTCTATTCCCTAATTCCATGACTGGCTTGCCAGAAACAATCACTAAGTTAAGAGCCACATGCTGACAGGAAGCTGTGCATGGGCTGACCTAGGATTTGTGGTTCCACTGTGGGACAAGATGGGTCCCAAAAGCAAGGGATTGGTGTGACAGGTATACACCAGTTCAGAAGGGAAAAATCACACCCCACTCTTAAAAAATCTTTGACGACGGAGATTCCATGGCCTCCCTAAACAATTTATTCTAGTCCTTAAATATCCTGACAATTAGGACTTTTTTCTAATGTCCAACCTAAGCCGCCCTGGCTGCAATTAAACCCATTGCTTCTTATCCTATCTCTAGAGATTAAGGAGAACAATTTTGCTCTCTCCTCCTTGTAACAAATTTTATGTACTTGAAAACTTTTATCATGTCCCCCCCCATACATTCCTATTCTGCTCTTCTCCAGACTAAACAAACTCAGTTTTTTCAATCTTCCCTCACAGGTCCTGATCTCTAGACTTTTAATCATTTTTGTCTTATCTGAACTTTAACCAATTTGTCCACATCTTTCCTGAACTGGACACAGTACCCAAATCGAGCGCTAATCATCAGTGAGTTGAAAGGAAGAATGACTTCTTATATCTTGCTTACAACACTCATCCTAATATATCCTGAATGTTTTAGGGTTTTTTTTTCCCCCAACAGTGTTACGCTGTTGACTCATATTTAGCTTGTGATTCACTATGACTTCCCATTCCATTTCTGCAGTACTCATTCTTAGGAAGTCATTTCCCATTTTATATGTGTGCAACTGATTGTACTTTCTTTAGTGAAGTAATTTGCATTTGTTCTTATTGAAGTTCATCCAGTTTACTTTATACCTTTTTTCCAGTTAGTCCAGATAATTTTGATCCTATCCTCCAGAACACATGCAACCATCCCAAGCTTGGTATCATCCACAAACTTTGTACGTGTACTCTCTATGCCATTATCAAAATCACTGATGAAGATATTGAACAGAACGGGACACAGAACCGATCTCTGCTGGATCTCACTTAGTATGCCCTTCCAACCTGACTTTGAATCCCTGGTAACTATTCTCAGGAAATGCTTTTCCAACCAGTTATGCATCCACTTTAGGTAGCTCCAAGCAGGTTGAACTTCCCTGTATTGTTTATGAGAAAGTCATACAAGACTATCAAAATTCTTACTAAAATAAAGATATATCACAGTTATTGCTTCTCCAAAGCCTGTTATCCTGTCAAAGAAAGCAAGCAGGTTGGGTTGACAATAATTGTTCTTGACAAATCCATGCTGACTGTTATTTATCATCTTGTTATCTTCTAGTTCAGGGGTTAGCAACCTCCGGCACGCATGCCAAAACTGGCATGTGGGCTTATTGCCAGGGGCATGCAGCACCACAGATGCTTCCCCCACAGCTTCTATGCCCTGCTGGGTCTGCTCCCCAGCTGGGGGATGGAGCAAACAGGAAAAAGACACCACCACATGTGCAATGCTTGTACCCTCTTGGCACCATGCCCTGCTGGGCAGAGGGGCTAGTAGGGGGCAGGAGCCACTCACAGGAGCAGGGCCATCAAGGGAAAGGAACCACCACACTTTCAGCTCCTGTCCTCTGCTGAAGGGGGGTGGTGGCAGGGTGGCACGGGGGCTGGCAAAGGTTGCTGACCCCTGCTCTTGGTGTTTTCAAACTGATTGCTTAATTATTTGCTCCATTATCTTTCTGGGCACTGAACTTCAGCTGACTGGTCTGTAATTCCTTTGTTGTATTTATTCTCCTTTTTACAAACTGGCACTATATTTACCCTCCTCCAGTCCTTTAGAATCTCTTCCATTTTCCATAAGTTTTCTAAAATAATCATAAATGTTTCAGATATCTTCTCAATCAGCTCCTTGAGTAGTCTAGGATGCATTGACCTTGTGATCTGAAGACTTTTATCTTGTCTAAGTAATTTTTAACGTGTTTGTTCTCTATTTTAGCCTCTGATACTATCTCATTTTCCCTGGCATTCATTCCAATAGATGTCCAATAACTACTGACCTTTTCTGTGAAAACTGAAACAAAAAAATTCATTTAGCACAGGTGCCATTTGCACAGTTCCTATTATTGTTTTTCTCCCTATATTGAGTAATGGGCCTATCCTGTCCTTACTTTTCCTCGTGCTTCTAATGTATCTGTAAGAATGTTTTCTTGTCACCCTTTATGTCTCTAGCTAGTTTAATCTTGTTTTGTGTCTTGGCCTTTCTGATTTTGTCTCTATCTATTTGTGTTATATATTTATATTCACCCTTTGTAATTTGAACTAGTTTCTACTTTTTGTAAGCTTTTTTTTTTTTTCTTTTTAAGACAGAATAGTCTCTTGCTTAAGACAGGGTAATCTCTTGTCATACTTTATGTCTTTCCAGTGCAGTAGGATAGTTTGCTCTTGTATCCTTAATAATGTCTCTGAAAAACTGCCAACTCTTTTGATCTGGTTCCTCCTTATATTTACTTGACATAGAATCCCACCTATCAACTCTGAGTTTGCTAAAGATTGTTGTCTTGAATTCATTTTCTCTATTGTGTCGTTTTCCCTCTTAACTTTCTTTAGAATTATGAAATCTATCATTTCATGATCATTTTCACCCAAGCTCTCTTCCAGTTTAAGATTCTCAGCCAGTTCCTCCCTCTGGGTCAAAATCAAATCTGGTAGAGCCTCTCCCCTAGTATTTTTACCCATCTACTGAAATAAATTGTCTGCAGTACTTTCTAAGAACTTGTTGGATAATCTGTGCCTGGCCGTGTTATTTTCCCAACAGACTTCTGGGTAGCTGAAGTCTCCCATCACCCACAATCCTGTGCTTTGGAAGATTCCAATACTTGTTTAAAAGAACCCTCATCCAGTTCTTGTTGTTGGTTAGATAGTCTACAATAGATGCCTACTATGACATTATATTTCCTTTTACTCCTTTTACTCTTATCCAGAGACATCCAGAAGTCTGTCTCTTATTTCCATCTCAACCTCCTTCCAAGCATATATATTTTTAATACATAAAAGTCAATGTCTCCTCCTTTTTTCCCGCCACAGGTCTTTCCTGAGAAACTGTACCCTTCTGTAGCAATATTCAAGTCATGGGTATTATCCCACCAAGTATTTCAAAATGAGTTATTTTGAAATAAAGTCCTTATTTCAAAATAAGTTAATTCAAATTAAGAAAATGTTAATTCGAATTAAGGGAAAGCCTGCTATTGAAACGGCTGTTATTTCAAAATGGTTATTTTGAAATAAGGCCATTTGGACATGTTGTTTTGAAACAGTTGTTTCGAAACAATGGTGTTGTTTTGAAACAACATGTCCAAACAGCCTTATTTGAAATAACCATTTTGAAATAACAGCCATTTCAAAATGAATGGGGTTTAAGCTTATTTTGAAATGACAGATGTCGTATGGACCTAATATCTTTTATTTCAAAATAGCCAGTTATTTTATTTCAAAATAGCCAAATAGTGTTATTTCAAACTAAAAGAGATGTGTAGACATACCCTCAGTGATGCAAACTATCTCACAGTTTTGTTTATTAACTAGCATTTCTTGTTTGTTCTCTGTACTTTTCATATTAGCATACCAATGAATAAGATACTGATTTGATTTCCCCAGTATGTTCTCTCTTGTGTCTCCCTTATCCCTGCTATGGCAGTTGATAATCCCTCAAGATTTTGAGCCTTCTCCTAGCCCTCCATGTTTCTGACTTACCTGTGGGTTATCATCACTTGCCCCCACTGAGTCTAGTGTAGAATTCTCCTCACTAGGTTCGCTGGTCAGTATCCAAATATGTTCTTCCTCTTCTTTGATGGGTGGATCCCAAGTCTGCTTTGCAATCATTCTTCCCAGAACAGCATCCCATGGACAAGGTAGAGTCCTGCTGGTGACAACATCCTCATATAGCCAAGCATTCCCCTCCAGGATGCATCTGTCTCTGCCTGGGCCACTACCCTTGACCAGAAGAATTGAAGGGAATACCATTTGAGCCTCCAACTCCTTCATTCTTACTCCTAGAGCCCTGTAGTCACCTCTGGTCTATTCAAGGTTATATTTTGCAGTATCATTGGTCCCCACATGGATGAATATCATGGAGTAGTTGTCAGAAGGCCAGATGATCTTTAACAATTGCTCCATAAAAGCTCATATACGGGCCCCTGCCAAGCAGCATACCTACTGGGACATCATGTCAGGCTGACAGATGGGTGCCTCTGTCCCTGCTCAGAAGAAAGTCACTAACCAACATTGCCCTATGTTTCCTCTTGGGAGTGGTGGCTGCACTCCTCCCAGCCCTGAGGGTTCATGGCTTCTCCTCTTGCACCTTTGGATGTGATTCCTCATCTCACATTGCCAGAGCAGCATAAAATTTTTCATCACTAGATTGGGTGGGTAGGCAGTACATGTTGCCAGAAGTAATGAACACCCAGTGTTCTTCATGAGACCAAGCTGTATCCTCCTTTCTTGGTGACACGACAGCAGCCCTCTGTACTTTGTGGCATCAGTCCAGCACAAATTGTCAGCAGCACTATCCAAGGTCTAAGTCAAAGATTTTCATTTATACATTATAATTAATAGGAATAAAATCAGTCTATATACCATCTAGCCAAAAGAATATCACACAGGAAGGAGATCAAAGTGCCCATTAAAACCAATATGAAATTAGAATGGCCATTTTATTCTGCCTTCCATTCTTTAGTAAAAATTTTTGATTGATTGATTTTAGAAATTGTAAACATACCATAGAATGTGGAATTTATAACTGAAAATCAGACTTCTACACTTCTGGCTTTGATTCCCAGAAAGAAATGGAGTCATAATATACCCCATTTTGTTGAGTACAGAGTAATGACATTTGTTCAAGTCACTGGAAATCACCTGTAGTGAGGGCAGTAGCTGGAAATAACTGTCTGACAGTTTTACAGAATGTTTGCTTCCAAAAACTCACTAGCATTGTTTCCTTGTTTAATTTTTGTCATATAAAAGGGCTTTAGAGTCTTAAAAGCAATTAAAGCCAGTTTAAATTCTTCTGATCATGATGCTATAACCTTTTCAATTCTATTCCTGTTCAGTTATTATATTGGATGCCATTTAATAGCTGGTCTGAGGTCACTATTTTGAGGTAGAATTCTAAATTGATACTCCTCATTGTGTGTTGCCAATATTATTTATAGTTAAATTAAAAATCTTAATAGCAAAAACCCAGTGAGCATAGCTAAGCTTGTTAATAGCTGCACAGTCTTGCTAGAATGATAATCTGTTATGTGGGATCAGCACGCCATAGAAAAATGCCATAATTTGGAAGCTTTATCACAGGGAATTAATTTACAAAGGAATATCAGATCTTCATCAAACACCTTTTATAGGGTCATGTATAAGAAGGATGGTTTATTCTTAATATAATTTAATTAAAAGTAAGTCACACAATGAAACTAACATTATATATAATTTGAGATAATGCAGTAAATGTTAATTTTTTCATGAAAATTAAAATTCTGTTTGGAATCACTTGCATTTGACCTTTTCCCCAAAACACTGGGTTTCACTATGTAAGTTTCTTTAGCCAAAGAAAGCTACATTAAAAAGAAATTAAAAAAAAAGTAAGATGTTAACTGTTAAAAATGGAACAGCCCAACTCCCAGTCACAGCTGCATACAGAAGGCAAAGATGCCATCTCATTGTATATTTGCAATGTACTGACTATTCCTACGAAGTGCTGAATAGGCGAAATGAAGCATCTTGCAGACTTGGACTACAGGTGCTGAAGCACTGGTCCTTGCACACAAATTTCCTTGCTTTCATCTCCTTATCATTCCTTTAACATATTTTCTGATGAATGGATATTAGAAGTTAAAAAAACTAATGTGCTAACTTTTTTTTGATTGAACAAAGAGAAACAGACAGACAGACAAGGCTAATAAATACCACCACCACCACCAACGAAAAAACTTATAGGTATGCAACTGAAGGCAGATTTCCTTCACAGCTCAAAAGGGTTTGAATACAGTGTTTTAGACCAAATTAATGGGCCCCTGTACCTGTTTCAAGCTACATGAGACCTAAATGAAACAGCTGGATGATTTTGTTTAGTTTCTTGGGTAGTGGGGAGTGTATGGGTGATAGCTAGGGAGAAGTTAATCAATTGTTTGTTTCGGAAGACGTGAAGGTAAAAATGCCAGATTTGTAGGAAATGGAGAGACAGTGAGTAACAAGCACTATTCACTAATTAACTCTTACTGTTTGGGTTCTTATTTGTGCAAAGCTCCCACTGGTGATACTTAAAATCAATGGGAGAGTTTTGCCTTAGTAAGGACTATACAAGATGTACTGCCCTCATGTTTAGACTCGTGGCATCCATTCCCCATTTAATCAACAACTTGATTTATGTCCTTGGGCTACTCACTCATCTGTAAATATGAGACAATACTTACCTCTCACAGAGGAGTTAAGTAATATTTTTAAGTACTTTGAGTTCCTCAAGTGAAAAATATCTTTACGCATCAGGTGCATAGACAACTTTGTTTGTTACTTTTTTTTGTGTGCAGTGCTTGTTCACCATCACAAAATATGCAAGTTCTCATTAACGTATCAATGGTATAGGAATTTCATAGGGACCTAGAATAAAGAAATGATAAGTTTGTAAATGGCTACACAGTTTTTAATAAACAGATGAAAATCTCTGAATGGTAGGAATAAGATCTTTCCATATTTCGACAGATGAGTCTTCTTTCTCACACATTGTCTCCAGTCCCTGTATTAAAAAAAAAATAAAATTGAGCTATGAACATTGTGGCCATGAATTAGAGTAAAAGGCTGCTATGTTGTTTATCCAGTGAAGGGTCTTGATAAGCCTGTATCCAATTTTAAATAGCATCACCTTATCACCAGAGCTCTTACCCTGCCAAACAATTGCTCATTTTAGGACTGAGCTGGGGGGGAGTGGGGGAGAAGAAAGAAGAAGAAGAGGCAGAAAACAATTTACAAATCAGCAGTGACTCCAGTGCATGATCCGCATTTCATTTTGAAGTAATTCCTATTTAATCTTCTCATGCGGAAAACTTCTAGAAAATGCTTCCTATCAATTATGTGATCATTGTCTGTTAATTACAAACAAACAGACTGATTTGTTGCTCTCTTGTGATTTAAGCTGTGTTCTTTGAAATTATGTGCAAAGGCTGTGAATGACATATTCACCCCTTAGTAATTTGTCAGTGGCAGATTATTCTTTAATTAAACTTTCAAGTTTCAAGATGGATTTTCCTGTACTCAATAGTACTTTTATTGGGTAGCCTAAGGTAATGGTGCAGGTGTGTGTTAAATGCTTTCATTATAAAGATGAATTTATAAAGAAAACAAAAATAAAGCCCTCAGCAAAATGACTGCAAATAATGACCAGCTCCTTAGCTCCTGTAATCATCAGGCTTCAACAGGCATATGCCAATTTATACTAGCTGAGGATCTTGTCCCACATTTTCTAACGTTTCTCTCAAATGCCCCAGTCAAATGCCACTAAAGGCAATTAAGAATGCGTCCTATTAATTTCTGTGGACACTAGATTAGCCACAGAAACAACCAAGCGTCTGGGTCTAGATTCTGATATCCATATTCATATGCAATAACAACTTCATGACATTGACCACTCTTGCTGTTTTGCAGTATAAATCAGAATCTGACTTTCTGACTATACCACGTCAGCTTTCTGATATAGTGTTTCTATATAATTATTGTATAATGGATGGTTATCAAAACAGAAAAGATAACAGGCTGTCAAAAAAATCTCTTCATTCCTGCTCTGGCATTAGGTTATATGTAAAAACAGAAGTGGTGACCTAAGTTGCAGAGCAGGTAACTTAAATTTGTCCTCTTTTTCCTGCCTACGCATTTTTAAACAATGTACATTTGTTCCCCAGTGAATTACTTTCCTATCTGACACAAACATGCCTCCTTTTGCTCTCCTTTTATCATCTTTTCGAAGGGAAAGAATTCAAGTGAAATAGCTGATGTTTTTCTTTGTGAATTTACATGAGATAAGAGTGTTATTCATGTTTTCAACATACAAAGAGTTACAAAAAATGTGGAGTGCAAAGGGTTTACAAAATGTAATGAATTAAATTCTTAATATCTACTTTGCTTGTGAAAGACTTTAAATAAATTAAGTCCAGAGTACTGTAATCTTCCATGAAAAATGTAAACTAGCCCTTAGAAGACATGTCAGCTTCTCATACATCTCGTAAATCCAAGAAAAACATCCAGAAGCAGCAGTATCCTTTGCAGAATTTATTAAAATTGGTTTCTCTTTCCTCTTCCTCCTCTTCTTCCTCCATGCTTCTCTTAATGTACTGTGTGGCAAAAAGTTTTTCTGGACTGGCTATATATTTTTAAAAGCTCTCTAAGTATACATTGTACCATGGTGATACAAGCTGTGACACACTACTTGTTGTAATATCTAATGAAATAACCTTACCTTAATCCTGTTATGGTTGAGATTCTAATTCATGCCTTTCAAATTTCCTGTCTACTAATGCAAATCCTGGTCAAAATAGTAATGTTCTATTTATGAATGGTATACAAAGGGTTAATAAATAGTGATGTCTAGCCATTAATACATCATTATAAGCACCTTTTTGACTTTTGCAAAGAAATCTATAACCATTGATTAACTGTGCATTAATACATACATTAATCATTAATTAATCCTTTATAAACTGTTAATAAATCAGATCCCAATATAAATTGTGACCAAACTTCCTGCTCTGAGGTCTTCTTAAATATTTATTTTCTTCTACATTTGGAGGGGCCAGGAGTTCTGTGGCCGATCTTGTTCTCTTTGGTAAGTGAAAACCACCTCACCTTTGCTTTCATCTAACTCAGATTCAAAATTTGACTTTGTTTTTCAAATTTGTGCCACCCTTTGTTTTTTCTGACCTCACACCATGCATCTCTTCAGCGGAGGCTTGCTCTTTAATTCATACTAGCCATTTTATCTGGAATCATCTTCACCTTCTGGCTCTGATGCTACAGTATCATCTTCACTAACAAAATAACCATATCTAAAAATTGTTGAAGGCTAGCAAAACCACCACGTAACATGGTCTAGGGGGCAGGTGGCAAAAAAAAAAAAATAGCTTTTAAACATGATTTTAACAGATTGTGCCATGTTCACCTAGGCTTGCAATTATAATCTAATTTTCCAGAAGCCATAAATGAATCAAGCTTAAGTGTTTTCGTTGGGTCAGAGAACAGTGCTTGAGTACCTCCTTTCTTTACAAAATGTCATGTGCTCTTTTAGAGCAGTGTTTCCCAACCAATGTGCCATAAGTTCTGAGCAGGTGTGCCACAAATTTTTTTTCATAAACTACTCAAAGAGCTCTGGATTGGCTTATTGGCTCATGAATATTCATAAGTTCACTTGGAAGCTATATGGTGGTATGCTTCAAATAAACTATAGGTAGCAAGGTGTACCACAGCAAAGAAAATGTTGGGAACCACTGTTTTAAAGCACAGTGCCTTGGAGAACAGTGTTACCAATATAACATACTTCAGATAATTGTAAAATTAAGAGAACAAAGATAAGATTTTGTTGGTTGCTGAATAGAGAATGAATTTGCCCAAATATGACATGCTCACGGCACTGTGAAGGAACAGGTATACAGCCAGAAACAAAATATGTCTACATTAGAGTCGAGTAGGTGATTCCCTGTCTGAAGACAGTTGGCCATGCTATCTTTGTTGAAAACAGAGTATAGCCTTTGATGTGTGAATCAAGAAGAGGCTAGCCACACTCAGGCCTGGCAACAATGGGGTGCAAGGAAACTCTCCCTTGCCTGATTATTTAAGATGGTGTGGGTGAATGTGAGGACATGTACGTATCCTCCTCTCCTCTGCTCCACCTTCCCCTGAGGTCCTTGCATCTTGTGTTCTCTGCCCCTCACTGAGTCAAACTTATTTCTTATGTTCCACACAGGTTCTCAGGCAGCTGAGGAAGAGGTATCCGCTACTCAGATTTTCAGGTCCCTTGGACTCCCCAGAAAGGTTACTAAATGAACCTGGGAAGCTGAGTAGCATACGCCACCTATGAACCTGCATGGTATATAATAATTCAGCAAAAAATTCTGGCAGAAACACACTCAGACCTCAGTCATCCCTTCCTAGGGGACGTTGACTGTTCTGTCCTGTGGCCTGGAATCACAATTTGTAGGCCTGCCTGAAAATGAACCCGGCCGAGGAGCAGTGAGTACTCAGCGCAGCTAGGCTTTTGTGCTCCTGCAGCTACACTCTGGATTTAGCATACTAGCTCCACAAGGGCTTGCCTGGCACATTTCCTCAAACTAGGAATCACACCCCAAGTTTGAAGGTCAGGCATATCCTCGTGTATCACAGACTCTCCTCTCCCCTGTGTTAAATAAGCTGAGGACTGGTCTGACCAGATAACAGGCTAGGGTTGTTCTCACTTACACCAGTGGTCTGTGGTCTCCCTTTCATCAATGGAGGACCAGAGTGAGTGCTTCTCCAAATCCCCTCCTTCTCCCAATTCATATTCATCCTTCCCTTGAAAAGCATTCTATACTATTGCAGTGTTTCCCTCCACCAAGGAATTTGTCACTGACCATGTGCAGCCAGGAACTGGCTCTGTCAAGCTGCCTGACCAGTGCAAAGGAGTCAAATTCTAAGGGAGAATCTGGCACATACATTGTAAGGATTTTTAAGAAGAAACTGAAAAAAAAATTGGTGATCAGGATGCAAAGTGTTCCTAAAACCAAATTCATAGGCAACCACTGTACCTTTCCATACACATAACATGCCATATAAATATTCTCATACATGCATGATGTATGTCTTCATGGTCTTAAAGAATGATTCACTTATAGACTCAGATTCTAAGGTCAGAAGGGATCAGTATGATCATCTAGTCTGACCTCCTGCGCAATGCAGGCCTCAAAACCCTAGACACTCACTTCAGCAATGTACCTCTAACCTATGACTGACTTATTGACCTCCTCAGATCATGATTTAAGGAGTTTAAGATACAGAGAATTCACCAGTAGATGAGCCATGCCATATGCTACAGAGGAAGATGATTTGGGGGCTTGTGAAAAGCATACCTAGCCATTCTTTTAAATGTTGACTCCAAATAACAAAACTTCCCTGTCCAAAGGCATCAGCCACTTCAGTTTATCATGCATGTGAATGTTTTGCATGATTCCAGTCATTAACAATAATGACCTCCACAAAGTGCATTTCCAGGAGTATTAATGACTAGGGTTAATAGCCTAAAGCAAAGCCAAGCAGTCAGGAATTCTCAAGAAATGCCCTGTGCTTTGAGCATTATCGCTTCATCATTACAAAATAGAAGTAATCAGTAGCAATTAGAGTATTTTGCACAGTTCTTCCTTGAACATTAACTCCTTCAAGTTGGCACTTACTGAAGTGTCAGGTGCTGGTGTTGAGATTTGCACAGGAAAATCCTGAATTGCATTGTCCTAAAAATTAACATAAATGTTTCTGAGTTGTTGTTTACAATGATGTAGGTTCAGAACCTAGAAAAAAGCACTTGAGTTTCGATAACAATCTCAGCCAGTTTTACCTAGAGTAAACATTAACCAGGTCAACAAAATGTGAGTGTGCAGTGGAGACAGCATGATTGCTCCCAGGTGTAGGCAAGGACATTAGGTATGTCCACATGCAGCTTTTAGATCAAAATAATGCTGGTTATTTTGACCTAAAAGAGTTTAGGTCCACATGAGGTTTTCTTAAATTGAAATGACAAGCTCTGTCATTTTGATTCAAGGAAACTTGGACTGAATCAATAAAACCTACTTTTAAATTGAAACCTTACTTGAATCAAAATGGTTGTTTCGAAACAACCTTGGCACTCTGGAACGAAGACCTCCCCCAAGGCATCCTGATCAGGGAGGGGATCACGACCTTGCCAAGGACAGGGGACAGAGGGAGGGCAGGGGAATGGAGTCTCAGGCACTCTATCCCTTGCCACTTGCTTGGAAGCGGGGAAAGGAAGTCCCGGGCACCAGCACCCCCTGCTGCTTGCAGGGCAGCAGGGGCATGGACTGCTGGATGCCTGGCATCCCCTGCCGCTTGCTGGGCAGCTGGGGAATGGAGTCCTGTGTGCCCGGCTCTCCCTGCAGCTGCCAGGCATGCTGGGAGAAGACATCCTGGCATGCCTGGCTCCCTGGCACTGGCTAGGCTGCAGGGAAAGGCACCCTGCATGCCTGGCACTCCCACCGCTAGCTGGGTGGTGGGGAGAAGAACACCCCCCCCCCACACACGACTGCAGCCCACTTGCCGGTGCAGGGGGAAGAGACCCCTGGGCCTGCTAGTGGGGCTGTGGGGAATGCTCCCCTGGCTCTCAGCCCGCTTGCCAGGCTGCATGGGGAATGGTTTTGGAGTGCAGTACTCCAAAAGAGTACTGCAGGGGGTCCTGTCTCCCCTGCAGCCTGGCAAGCAGGCTGAGAGCCGGGGGAGCATTTCCCACAGCCCGCTAGCAGGCCCAGGACTCTCTTCCCCTGCACCGGCAAGCGGCTGCAGCTGTGCGAGGGGGAGGGGGTGTTCTTCTCCCCACCGCCTGGCTGGTGGTGGGAGTGCTGGGTGTGCAGGGTGCCTTTTCCTGCAGCTCAGCCAGTGTGGGGGAACTGGGCATGCCGGGATCTCTTCTCTCAGTGTGCCTGGCAGTTGCAGGGGGAGCCAGGCGCACAGGACTCATTTCCCCCGTCGCCCTGCAAGCAGCAAGGGATGCTGGTGCCCAGGAGTCCATTCCCCTGCCGCCTGGCCAGTGGCAGGGGATGTGGGGGCAGTGTGATCCCTTTCCTCACTGCCTTGCAAGCAGTGGGGGAAGCTTGGTGGGTGGGACTCCCTTTCTGCATGCGCCCAGCAGCTGCTGGGAGAGCTGGGCACCTGGGCTCCCTTTTCCCTGCCTCCCTGCAAGCAGCAGGAGATGTGGGCACCGGGACTCCCTTTCCCCATGTGCCCAGCAGCTGCCAGGAGAGCTGAGGATCAGGGGCTCTATTTTGCCACCCCCAGGCAAGCGGCGAGGGATGCCAGGTGCAGGGGGATTCTTGCCATGGGGGCATTTTTTCCCCTGCCACTGGCTTTCCTAGGGAGAACCATGCAGGGGATTGGGCAGCAACATGGCCCTGCCAGGGGGCCATGTTGCCATAATTCCCAGGCTGCCCCTCTCCTAAATCGAACTAGCAAGTCCTGCGTCTGGACTTGCTAGTTCGATTTGTTTGTTTGGATCTGTTAAATCAATTTAGCTTGAATCAGTATAATTACTTTTATATCAATTCAGCTTAAATCGATTCAATTTGAGTCAATTTTAGGATCTGTGTGTGGGCATAGCCATAGAGTACATTTAGGATATAAAGAAGAAATATAAAAATTAATGTTGTAACAAGAGGCCTACTGGTCTCAAATGGTAAGAAACTCAGTTTAACTACATGTAGTCTTAGGCCAAAAAAAGGTTGTCATGGTTGGTTGACAGGTAAAGAGTACTCTATACAAGTGAAGAGCAAAATTGCATTAAAAGATGTGTTAAGTGTTGAAACTATATAGCAGTAAACTAGAAAATATATCACAGTGTATTAGTTTATCTTTCTAGGTAAACCAGTGGTAACATGTTGGGGAATTTTTTCTTGACCACAGATTGCTACAGTAAGTATTTGTTGTAAATGTTAATGACAAATAAGGGCAATGAGAAATAAGACACCCCTAAATTATGGGAGGGATCTGAAAGTATGGATGAGGAAAAAAGGGACCCTTATGCACATGTATGAGCTGTAGCAGGAATAGTCACAACTCAGGTTAAAAAGGTGTTGCCTGGCCTCTGTGTTTGCTGGGGTAAGCGTAGGGAATGCACAGGAGGATACCAGGATGACAACCACAGATGATTATGATGAAAATGCTGATGAGGAAGATAATCACTTACACTTTAAGGTCTCCTAGCAGCAGATGTGAGTGATGCCAGTCATAGGGCTAAATACTTTGCACTCTCTTTCTGTCTGAGATCATGTGTTTGTGTGAATGTGTCTGTTTAGTCTGGTTTTTAATAAAGGGGCTTCGATAAATTGCATTTGTTTCTACTGTGCTTCTAAGTTATATTCCTTGTGCTGTAGACCTCAGGAGACCAAAGCTTTTTGACCACTGTGGTCTAATTGATTAATCGGGCTCATTGATTAATTGTGGTGTAATTGATTAATTTAATGAATTAATTGAATAATCAGTAATCCATCAGTATGGCCACATTGTGGACAAAAAGCAGTTTCTGTTGCTGGTATGTGCAACCATGTAACAGAAATGAGATTCTGTCTTCTAATTCCTGTTCACCCCACTGCAGTCCCTCCTTCAAGGGCTGCTGTGAGACAGATATGCTTTGCTTTTAGCTCCTATGCATTGAGTCACTGTGTGTATATATTTCTCTCTCAGAGATGTCACATTTGTTCTTTTCTTGAATTTGAAATACTCTACATGGAAAAATGTGCTTTTCACAGGTGGTTATATCATTCATGTGTGACCTCCCTCTGGGTAATGGAGGGCAGTGTTAGACTCTTTCAAGTACATATGTATGTAGCCAGTCCTTTTTCATCAAAGGAAAGCAACTCACAGTTCAAAGACTGAGTGACTGGAGGAATAAATGAGATGAATAAGAGGGGCATTTTTGAGGTACCAAAAGGTAGCTGAATTAACCTTACTGTACATAATCTAGGTTATTTCTCAAATTTATTTGGCCAGGCCCTCCTCCTTTGCATCTGTTGTAGTTTACATCCCTCCCCCCAACAGCGTGTGTGTGTGTGCGTGCATATACAATCTCCCAGCTTTCAAAGCAGAACAGAGAGTACCGATTGCTAGCTGGACCACCAGCACTGAAGGCAGCACCATACCAGCAGGAGCACAGAAGTAAGAGTGATAATGTGAAAAGTGATATTTGTCATCACTTTTCACAGCAAACATAGTACCCTATTGTCACCCTTATTTCTGCACTGCAGCTGCCATTCTGGGGCTGACGGTTACAGCACTGCCATCTTTGGGTGGGGCAAGAAGAAGAATGGAGAATCTATGCCCAGGTTGTCTCCCAGTCAGAAATTAAGGGAGATGGGGAGAGAAGAAGGCGTGCCCAAGCTACTTCTCATTGAGGGATGTGTGGACAGAGGGAGGGCAGGCTAAGAAAAAGCCAAGTATTGGAACTCTAGCTGTCCCTCTTATCTCTGTCTTCTGACTGTGCACAGCCCTTCTGCATGAGCACTAGCCTTCTGGAGCCGACATCCAGAGATCTCTCTCTCTCTCTCACAAAGAAAATACACTTTGTCCCTCTCAGTGCATACCCATGCCTCCCTTGGGAAGTCTGCCCCACAGTCTGAGAAACACTAATGTATGTATATTTTTTAAATACTCTGTGAAGGATAAAAGAAATACATTATAAAATATAGTGTCCAAAATATTCAGAAGTGACTAGCAATTTTGGAGGGCCCATGTGAGGCAATTTACTTGGGCTGGCCTTTTCAGAAATGTTCTGAAGGGATCCCTTGAAAAAAATCTGAATCTTCTAAGTGTCTCAAACTGTGGTGCCCAACCAGACTAGGTCACTTTTGAAAGTCTTGATCACTGTATTTGGCAGATAGCATTTATCCTAGTGAAACACTAAACGTTGCAACAGAAAAACAAAATGCAAGTAGTAAACCATGCTGAAAGGGAGAAAAAAAAAATCAAAAAATACAAAGGCCTAGACTTCCAAATGGAGTTGGATGTCTAACTTCCATTATAGGCACACCTGGAATTCACAAAAAAACTCTTGCTAACCTTGTGGTTCATATTAGAGACACCTCAAGTCCCTCCACATTTTATTTTCAACCATTAAAATCTTCTAGGTGTCTAAGTCTCTGTCTCTGAGCATGCTCACTCTTGCCTCAGTCTAGGGGAGTGGTTTTCAAACTTAGGATTGGGAACGAGTACTGGGTCGCAGACCCTCAGGCACTGGGTCATGGCACCCCCAGCTGCCACCGCTAAAAACCTGGAATGCATTGCTCAAAGATGTAATTGTTGGGTCATGGGCATAAATGATTTGTTTTCAACTGGGTCCCGAGGAAAAAAGGTTTGAAAAAAAAAATCACTGGTACAGGGAACTGAGAACCTAAGTCTCAGTGGGATCCTGAAACTATGTTTACCCCCTCCCTACGTTACTAGCAGGGCAAGTCTTAAAGCACACCTTAACTCCACATAAAAGGGCTGTGTGATGACCTGTCCCTTTAAGCATTTACGTGGTTCTATATTCTGCCCTCACCCAAGTACAAGCCAACACTTTCCTTTCAGTTTCCATTTTGCAACCAGAACTGCAGGAGACCACTGTGTGTCCATCAGCTCCCACTGCATCTACCGTATATCATTGAGTATAAGCCAAGAATTTTGTGCCTGAAAATTGGCTTCAAAACAGGCTCTCGGCCTATACTCGAGAGAATACGGTAGACAGCCCCAGCCTGCAGTTTCCCTGACCACACGGCAGGCCGGAGCCCCAGTGTTGCCGGGCGGCCATCTTGGGCAGGTGAACAGGGCTGGGGCTGGAGGAAGGAAGGGACCCCGGCGTCTGGAGTGGCCAAGTAAGGGGACCCTGAGGGGGAGGGGTCAGCCTGGACATTGAGGGGGGGATTCAGGGAGGCCAGGGAAGCAGCCGCAGGGACCGGGGGTTGGGGAGGGGGTTGGGGAGTTGGGGAAAGTGATGGGATGGCCAGGAGGGTTGGGGGGGTTGGGGAGACCAGGGAAGGGGCTGCAGGGCTCAGGCATTTGGGGGGGGGGTTGGAGAGTCCAGGGAAAGCAGCAGGAGGACCCAGGGTTTTTGGGGAGCCCAGGGAAGCAACAACAGTTATGGGGGATTTGGGGGTGGTGCCTGGCAGGCTGGGAAGAGCGGCAGCAGGGATGGGGGGGTGACAGTGAAAGGGGTGGAAAGGGTGTTGGGGAACAGGAGAGCAACAGCAGGGCACTGAGAAGGGAGTAGAGGGGCAGCAGTGAAGAGCCAGAGGGCAGCAAGAGGAACAGGGGGATCAGTGGGGAAGGGGCAGAGAAGGGGGGCAGCAGTGAGGAAAGGACAGAGCAGGGAGGTAGCAGGGGTGACGGAAGTGAGGGCAGAGCAGGTGGGAGCAAGGGGGCAACAGTAAGGAAAGGGCAGAGCAAGGGGCAACAGTGAGGTAAAAGAGAACTAAGCAGGGGGCAGCAGTGGTGGGGCAGCAGGGGTAACAGCAGTGAGGAAAGGGCAGAGCAGGTGGGAGCAGCGGGGCAGCAGTGAAGAAAGGGCGGTGCAGGGGGCAGCAGCAGGAAACTGAGAGGTGAGCAGGGGTGACAGCAGTGAGGAAAGGGCAGAGCAGGAGGGCAGGAGTGAGGAATGGACAGCAGGGGGGCAAGGGAAAAGCAGCAGCAGAGATTTTGGGGTAGGGAAGCTGTCAGAAACTCCAGAGGAAGCCAGCAGCAGTGGGTGGGGGGTTAGGGGCCAAGGCCAAAAGGGGACCTCGGCTTATACCTGGGTCACCAATTTTAGCTTTTTGGGGGGCTCAGAATTGGGAGGTCGGCTTGTGCCCAGATTGGCTTATACCCGAGTATGTCCTTCTGTGTTAACTCCAGAAATATAAAAGGATAGGTGTTTCTTTATAAGTATTGCCAGTGGTTAAGATCCTCCCCTGGGATATAGGAGGACCTGGGTCATTCCCTACCACTAGATAAGGATGAAGAGAAGGAATTTTAACATAGATTTCCTGCCTTTCAATGATTTTCCCAACCTATTTGTGAAGCCTGCATTTGTGAATTTTAAAAAAAAAGGCCATTCCTGACAAGTCTCTGTACTTTAATGCACACAATGTGGATATGTGACAAATTAACTGTTCTGTATGGTCCCTTTAAATTGAGGGTAGTATAATCATTCATGATTTCAATTTTAGATTTTTTTGTTTTCTTCTCTTTCTGGTCTTTAGTGCACGGATACTGACAAATCCTTCTAGGTGGGTATATTGTTGAAGGAGAATCTGTTTCAGTGCACTAGTTATTGAAAACATATTTTATTAGGGTTAAACTTTTTTTGCATTAAATATCATTACTTTTACCTAGACAGCCACGGTAGATATATATCTATGTTTCATCTCTGTCATTACTCTTCAATTTTTAAAATACGAATAATCTCAAATGGGAGGAAGTAAAAAAAAAAAAAAGGTAAAATGTTGCTCCAGTAGGTCACACCTAGGGTATGTCTACACTTAGGCTACATTCACACACAGGGAGTTATTTCGATACAAGTTGTTCCAAAACAACTTGTATCAAAATAACACCTTATTTCAAAATAAGTTAATTCAAATTAAGAAAATGTTAATTCGAATTAAGGAAAAAAGCTCAAAGCAAAATAGTATGTTCGGACAACAGTTATTTCTAAACGAGTCACCGTTGTTTCGAAACATGTTCTGATGGGTTTGTTTCAAAACAATCATTTTGAAACAACATTGTTTCATCACCAAATGGGGTTTAAGTTGTTTCAAAACAGCACCGTTGTTTCGAAACAATGGCACCCGTTGTTTTGAAACAACAGTCTGTCGTGTGAATGTGGCTTTTCTTATTTCGAAACAACCTCTGTTGTTTCGAAATAAGACTGGCGTGTGAACACACCCTTATACTTTAAATCGAAATAATGATGATTATTTTGATTTAAAGTACTTGTCATGGAGTGTGCTACCTCCGCTTGCTCAAACGCCGGGAAGTTCCCGGTTTGAGCCACAAACCCAGCCCCTTGATTCAGGGCAAGGTGGCCCAGCGGCCAGAGTCAATAGTCACAAAGACCCTTCAGTGCAGGGTAGTGCGGCCCAACGGCCAGAGTCAACAGTCACAAGGGACCTTCAGTGCAGGGCAGTGCGGCACACTGGCCAGAGTCAATAGTCACAACGGCCGACTGGCCCAGGGGAAGCGGGCCCAGGTAGGGGGGTTCAGGCCCACCCGCTCCACTGAACCCCAGCCCAGGGCCCTGGAGTTGCCGTGGAGTTTGGCCCAGTCAGTGGGGATCCAGGCTGCAACACACCGACCGGGACCATGACGATACCACGGCTCACCCCACTGGGCGCTGTCCTGGGCTACTTCCTACCTGGGAGTCAGACAGCATTCCCCCTTCAATTCCCTGGGCCCATCCGGTTCAACCACGTCTTTGGCCTGGGTCCCAAGACACTCACGGCAGAATGTGCCTCGCCCAGTGGCGCGTCTGGCAGTCGGCGTCCTCGGCCTCTCAATGGTGTGCTCCTTTAAGGCAGGGGCTGAATCAGGTCCTGGGTAGGAGCCTCCACAATGTGTCTGCTCCCTCTGCCAGCCTGCCCCTGACTGAAGAGAACTGCAGCCTTTTATCCCTGGGCAGCTGTTGGAGCATGCCCAGCAGGGCCTAAGGGGCGGGGCTAACTCCTCCTTCAGGGCATATAGGCCTCCTTGAGTGTGGGGCGGGTCTACCCCGTCACAGTAGTGCATGTCTACATTAACTTTTCTTATTTCAAAATGAGGAGCTCCATCATTTTGAAATAAGGAAAGATCATTTTGAAATACTAAAACCTCGCTTTATATTGAAATGACAGTTAAATCAAAAGTATTATTTCAAAATAATGCAGTGTAGCCACTTTATTTTGATTTAACTGTTATTTCAATTTAACACTTTTTGGCCTTCTCCTTCCCAGGGTGCCTTCCTCCTTCTATATATTGGGTGGGGGCATGCCTCTTCTTGGAGGCTATCTTGCCACCTCTCCCATGGTGCCCCTCTCCTAAATCAAACTAGCAAGTCCTGTTCATGGACATGACAGTCTAGTGGGGACATGTTAAATCAATTTAACAAATCATTTTAATGATTATTTCAATTCAATTAAATCAATTTAAGTTAAATCGATTTAACAGTCTAAGCGTAGACATATCCCTAGAGTTTTGCTATTGACTTCTATGTGAGTTGGGTTTCATCTTAGATTCTTATTTTCAGTAGGGGCTTATAACAAAAGTCTAAGAACTCACATGTAAGACACAGTATTAAGACTAATTCTAATGATTTTTCCAAGTTTGCAAAGTTCCAAAGGGACAGCCGTGTTAGTCTAGTTCAGTAAAACAAACAAGGAGCCCTGTGGCACTTAAAGACTAACAAATTTATTTATTGTATGAGCTTTTGTGGGAGAAGTGAAAGCTCATGCAATAATTTTGTTAGTCTTTAAATGCTGCGGGACTCCTTGTTTAGTCTTCCAAGTTTGTGACGTTTTCAAGTGCAAAGCAGTAGTATGTAGATACAGACTAAATGGGAAAATTCAAAATCAGGCTGATTTCATGGCCCAGTGGGAGGTATTGGAGAAAATACACATGGGACTTCTTTTCAAAGGTGCCAAGCGTCCTCACTTCCATTAATTTGTTCTTAATATCTCTGAATATCAGCTCCAGGATTCCTTACTCTCTTCTGTTCTCTTTCACCTAGATTCTTCTCTTGCCCCAGCCATTCTAGTAGCTCTCTCATCTTGTAGGCCTCAACTTCAGCAAGGGAAAATAGTGGCACTCAAAATCAGTAACCTCTTTCACATTGGACTTGACTTCAAACAGCTTTGTTCTGCATTGGTAATGAAGACAAAAGTGTCTTATTCCACATCAATTTAAAAGAAATGGCATATAAATTATTTCACTAGTGTTTAAAACCTTTCATTTAAAGGAACATTTGGAATTTATAAATATGAAGCAGGTAGAGTCTCAACTGCAAACTATTGTTGCTGTTAGAAAAATGAACAAACAAAAATAAACCCTCTTTGTATGTTTACTATATAGAGGATGAGCTCTGTCTGGTATCATGGAATGCCATTAGGATTACCATATATACAACAAAAATGCTTTATGCTTCTTTGAAAATCCTGTATTGGTGAATTATTGCCATCCATGCAATATTCTGTCATACAAATATATGAATGCATACACAGTACCAGAACGGTCTACTTGCTCATCCCCTGGATCCCATAGCTGATGCTACAAAACACAGTTCTGGAGCAGGGCTACTGACCTGTGTAGTCAGCAGCTGTATTATTGTTGCCATTGCTTACTTAGAGTCACATATCCCCCCCCCCACACACACACACACACCCCACCACCACCAAAAGGCATACTTATCAGGGGGAAAAAATCACTGCAAGAAGCATCCTGAATTACCTGAATTAACAGGGAGGAAAGATTATTTTATATTAATTCCAAAATGAATTAACAAAAGTTTGTTATTTCTACTAATGGAAATACTGGTGCCACAATGATCAGCAATATTAAAACTTACACCCACAGGTTTTCTGGCCTTACTGGCTACAATGAACTTTTGCAGTCACCATCAAGAAAGCAGCAACTCCTTTTAATCACTTTACAAAAATGCTGATGTACTCATAGATTTAGTGTACAAACAACTTGCTATGCGAAACAGCTGAAGCAAGCTGTGTCAAGACAGAAATTGAATTATTACACACTCCTGCATCTATGAAAGCAGAAGAAGGGAGTACACAATTATTGCCTACAGCATGTGGTTGGGGGGAGTAATGATAGTTCTTCAATGTTAGTTGCTGATGGAAAACATCTGCTTCCTTTCCTGTCCCCATGAAACAGGCAATTGGGAAATGTCCCCTGACAGTATCTTTCTGAAGCAAATCATTCCTATCTTTAGATTTATGCAACATGTGAATCTGCTGAGAAATCTTTTAAAAAATTGGCTTCATAATGGCTTTTATGGAACACAGGAAATACCCAGATAAATAGTTTAGGAAAACTTCATTTTACTTCTCTTCTGTAAAGCGGCACACAAGGACTAAGTCACAACTACTCCTACCCTGTTTCAGAGGAAAGAGTGCCACCTGTTGAATCAGCAGCACCAATCCTGTCACCTGTCATGAAAGTTGGTACTGTCAACATTAAGCTATAGAACACTAAAGTAAAGACAGTAAAGTCTGTCATAGTAGAAAATGAATGCCAAGAAACAAAATTTACAAATCCTCTCTCTCATGCACACACACATACACTTTTCTATAAATTCTCTTCATGCATGTTCCCTGTGCTGCAGGTTCCAATGTAAAAAGCATCACTTCATTCAGCACTCTGGGGATGTGATATGAATAAATAAGCTGATGGCCTGCTAAATCATCAAGTATGTAAATTTCAGTATTAAAGAATTTGTAGCATAAAGCAAGTGATCTTGGTTTAAAGAATTAAGAAATAGTGTTATTAAAACAGAAGCAATTTTTCATTTCACACTTAAATTTAAACGGTAGGTAGGGTGCTAGAATTGTTTTCAAGCTGTTAAAAAGAATAGCTTCAGAGCAATGCAGGGCTTTCAATCAAGAATATCTGCTTTCAGGGACATGAATTCCAGGAGATTCCTGCAGGCCATCTTTAACCTTTCTGGGGCTTTGCCCCCCTTTGCTGTTGGAAGGAAGATATAATTGTTACAAATGAGTAAGTATAAAACTCCAGGTTTTCTTCTAGAAGACATATGCCTTGTTGTATTCCTTAATAAAATGTATGTACCACCTTTCTATTACATTATGTGATTCTGTTTATAGCAGGTAAGTGAAGTGGAAATGAACAAAGTCTTTTTCAGAAATGTTAACTTTGTGTGTGTAGAATTTCTCTGTGATAAAGTGTCATGCAAATTGTGACTCTCAAAGCAGGATGGATGCTGTGAAGCAATACCTTTACAATTGGGGGGGGGGCAACATGAGAAACAAGCAGAAAAGTTAAGTCTTAAAATTTTCTGACAAGGTGGTGGACCAGATGATACAATTTCTTTTCACAGATAAACCATCCTAACATTATGCTCCTGTGGCACATCCAGAGTACAATCCAGACTAATGAGTAGTTGTGTCATCCCTGCCCTCTAACCTCGGGTGCTTTTTATGCTGCTGTAACCTCCAACCTGAACTGCTCACAGCCTCAAGTATACAAGTCCATCCCAGCTATGCCTGTGAGTATGTGCTACCACTAGCCAGGAACACCTTACCTATTACAAATCTTGGCTATATCACAGAGTGACCCACTGCACAAACCCCACTCCTAGATATCACCCCAAAACTCTATGTCCTGTTGTCACATGTTGCACATCTGGGCATCCTGGGTTATGAGGTATATGATTATTCTGTTCACTTCTACACTGGAATTATATGTTCTTCTTCGAGTACTGCTCGGATGCATTCAGTAACAGGTGTCTCCATGCTGGAGCACCTGATTGGTCAGAAAAACTTGTCCTAGCCTGTCAGAAGAGAGGAGGTTGCCACCTCCCCCAGCACCACCTGCAGCTATATATACGGCCACCTCCCTACCCCTTCTCAGTTTCATTTCTTCCACCTTGCACGCTGGAATTGGAACGTCCACTCCTTGCAAATTGCAAGCAGCCTGTCTCTTCGCCTTCAACTCACTGTCCGGCAGGGTACATCTCTCTGTGGATTTAATTCCACCACGAGAGTCCCCAGCACCAGACCAGAACATCGTGTCAATGATGCCGGGGTTCAAACCTTGAGCCAAGTGTGGCAAGGCCTTCCCCCGGGATGACCCCCATGGGACGTGCCTTAGGTGCCTGAGTAAAGACCACATGGTCTCGGCGTGTTCCATTTGTCTCTCCTTTAAACCAAGAACAATCAAGGAGAGGGAACAGCGACACCGCGCCCTAGCCTCAGAGGAGGCTCGGCACCCTTTACCTGAGGCTTCGGGTTCACGCCTGGCACCGAGACCCAGCTCGGTGCCGGAGCCTATGCAGCACCGTGCCACCGGTGGCCACCGCCACACCATCTTGGTGCCAACTCTGGCACCACAGCACCTACCCGGCACCTCGGCACCAATTGAGGTCACCCTCAGCTAGCCCAGCAGCAATGGTGCCGGGGTCGCCTCGGCACCACGCCGTGTCATCTCGGGCACCAACGGCACGGTACAGCCCGACCTCACCGGTGCCAAGCTTGCCCCGGCACCGGCTGACTCCACCCTCGGCACCGCAGAGCCCAGTGCTGCAGGAGCAGTAGCCTTCCTGCCCGGGCAGTTCTCTCTCCCCCAGCGAGGACTTGCCTGCAGCTCAAGTAGAGTCACTTCTCATCCTGTCCACCCTGGAAGCAGTGGAGGCAGCACGAGCCCTGCTACTACTCCCGACTCCCCCTGCCCCACCTCTGATCAGAAGAGGGAAACCAGCCTTCATCTTGAAGGCCTGGCTTCACCCGGGATGCTCACCCTCACTTTCCAGTCACCCTGTCTTCCACTCCAGCGGGGGCCGACACCACTCCACCACCGGCATCGGGCCGGCAATCTTGATCCCCTTCCCCCATCTCCAGTCCAGAACAGGGACCTTCTAGGGGCTCTAAACAGCCCCGGCGCTGCACATTGGCCCCATCACCCTTCCAGTTTTGGCCGCAAGAATGGTCACCCCAGGGAACTCCCTCTCCTCCATGGTGGGCTCCTGGTGCCGTGCCTTCCCCGGCACCGGAGTCTTTTACAGGAAACCTTTCAGTGCATTTTGACCTATTGCACCAGGCTATTGCCCATTTCGGTATGGAGGTGGAGCCCATGAGTCTTCCCACCCATACCCTGTTTGGGCTGGTCTTTGCCTTGATGGTGCCTTTAGCCGTCCCACCCCATCCGAGTGTATGGGACCTTGCACGCTCCCGGTGGCAGAGCCCAAGCTCCGTCTCCCCGGTTTCGCATACAGCGAGCGTGAAGTATCGGGTATCTGAGTCGCGGTACCCCTTCATCACTGGCCACCCAGTTCCCCTTAGTGATGTGGTCCAGATGGCAAAGGGGGCCGGGGAACCCCCTAGGGACCCCTCCCCCCCCCAGGGAAACTAGGGAGCTGGATCTGCTAGGCCGTAAGGTTTATTCTTCATCGGCCTTCCAATTACGAGTGGCAAACAACCAGGCTATAACCAGAAGATACTTGTTGGATGTCTGGGAGTCACTCGGGAAATTTAGAAATATGCTTCTGCCTGAGGCCAGGGAAGAGTATGATGCCTTCCCGGAGGAAGGCAACATAATCTCGCAAGACCTCCTCCTTTCGGCTTGCGATGCGGTGGACACCGCTGCTTGCACCATGGCCTCGGCGATTACCCCCCGCCGGGTAGCATGGCTTAGGGAGGCTAGAGCACCCTCTAATGCACAGCAGGCAGTTCTTGACCTGCCCTTTGAGGGGGATGCTTTATTTCCCCCTGAAACTCTCTCTGTGGTGGGCACAGCCCAGGATCCTCGAGGAGAGGCCAAATATTTCAGCCTTTTCCCTCCCAGACCCACCCCCCCGACTTAGCTCCCCACTTCCCTGGGTGGGACAGTCCCTTTCCTTCCCGCTTTACTCATGGCGAGAAGTGGGCCTTTGCCTCCCCTTTCCACAAGGAGGGGCCCATCCAATCACCACCACCCTCTTTACCCTTAGGGTTTGGGGGCCCTAGTGCGTCACTGCTGCAGACAGCCAACCCCCCCCCCCTTCTTTAGGGGAGGTGGGTCCGGTGGGAACCATCCCAATCCTTCCTCATTCTTCCCATTCTCCAATTGCAGGAGCAAGACTTAGAGCGGGACGCTGGGGGCCGACAATAGAATGACATCCACCCATGGTGCCGGTACCCCCAATACCGTAGCTACCCCCCACCCCTTAAGCAGCGACTTCCCCAAAGACGGAAACTGCCCCTCTTCTATTCCTAGCAGCCATCCTTCCCGAATATTCCCTACCGCGTTCCCCACCCTAACACCTCACCGAGGGATGGAGGCATATCTCGTTGTTGCCTCAGCTGCTGCAGGGCTCCAAGACGCACATATCCGAAGCCTACTTGCAACAGGACTGTGCCTGTGGCCATGACGTGTGTCCCAGGTAGGCCCCCTCATATCCGGGTCAGGGGAAGGGGAGGGGATACCCTTGGTTGCACCACCATTTTCTGCGCTGCGACCCCAACCCCTATTCGACAGGATTTTCCCATTTTATCAGGAAGGTATCTTTAGAGCAGATCTTACCCCTGCATGGGCCCTAGGTACGGCCCACTCCTCCTTTTTTTTCCCCACCCTTGCACGGTTCCATGTTTCTACCTTCTGGTGATCTAATAGGAACCAGGGGTCCACCTCAGGAACCCTCACCTTTGTCTACCCTCTTTGAGATAGCCCACTCTCCCCCGACCTCACCAAAGCACAACCGGGGGCACCCTTCTAAACCCTGAAGGGGAACACCTTGTTATGATCTTACGTTGGGAAACTGAGAAGGGTCTATCCCTTCGAGTGTCCTCCCACCTATATTTCCTGCTTCGGTATCCACTGCCTTCTGGACAGCTGTCTACATCAGACAGAAGGTTCCCTACTTCCAGGGCACTTGCAAAATCTTCTTGGTCTACAGTCCTATTCCCTGGCAGGACATGACCCCACCCCCGCCTTCTGCCCTGCCTTCCCACAGGACCATCTCACTATGCCGCACGTAGTCCCTTAGTGCTACTGTGGTTCTCCCCATGTGCATTGGTGGTGCCTGGCAGCTCTGCGGTTCCCTCTTTCCGTTTTCAAGGACCCCTTGACACCCACTACCATCCGATGGTGTGATACACAGAGAACCCATTTCTATACAAAATATAACAGTTTGGGGTTGTACCCCTTTTATTTGCCCTCTGGCTCCCTCCAGGGAGAAAACTTCATTGGGTTCTCTGATCCTGGGGTATCCTTCAAATGCGGCAGCTGCCACCCTGTTACAGTCCCATTCTCTAGCTGAGGAAGGAACCTCCCTTGGCAGCGGAGTTCTTCAATATCCATGTATTGAAGAGTTTTCTCCTTGGCAGTCCTGGCATGGTAAAGTGGTAACATTATCCCTCCAGCAAGCACTATAGGTACTGAGTCTGTGGCCTTTCACGGCTCTCCTTTGATTCTTTCAGTCGCTGAGGGGCTGACTAGATAGTAGTAAGAGTTCTCTCCCGTCCCTCTTATTCCCCCCTCTCGCCTTAGAGAGAGCTTTGTGATGCAAATCCTGCAAGCCTAGACCAGCGGGGCCCTCCTCCACATTCTAGCGCCCTGCGAGCCCTAGTAGGACCATCTTGTCGGCATTGCTTCAGGCCACCTTGCTGTTAGTAAATCCCCGGAACCTCTCTCCTGCGAGAAACTGGTTGTGGTGCCTGCTCAGTTGAAAACATGCGCTTCCGCGCTACCAGGTCGTTAATCAGCATACTGTAGGCCCCCGTCCTGGTTGACTCGACTCCATATGCCACGGCTTAGTGTCTCATGGTCTTCTCAGTCACCCTCGAGCCCATCTTACGACCTTGTAGCCTCAGTTGTCTCTTTTAACCATACGGCTTGCTTGGCCACATCCTAGATAAGGGGCATTGTCATTCCCTTACTTCTCCCTGTGTACTCAGTAGTTGCCAGATCGGTCCAGGACTATGTAGCTCCTGCAAAGCCTTCCGGTGCTCTATGCCTACCCTTTCTTTGTTCTTGCACGAGATGCCCATATGGCTAGTCTCCTTTGCTAGCTTTTAGTGGACTCAAAGGAGAACACATGACATGGCCTATGCCCAGACATTGTAGTCTGTTGGTTACATTCCACGTTTTTTCCTCCTATGCAGGGCATCCATACAACCCATTTTTGTTAGGTTGCGTCCCTTTTCTCCAGCTCAGGTGACCTTGTCTGACCTGCTTATGCCTCGGTGGGTTCGGTCTTGCCCTGTTCTGGGTTGACCCTCAGCTCTTGCTTCTTCTGGGCCCATCAAGGCCCGCTCGCCTCTTAACTTCAGCAAGTGTCTTGCTGTGGGGCCTCTACCTTACAGGGCTTGTTGCTGTGCTGAAGGCGAAAGTACCAACTCCACCCGCCATCCATCAGCCTATTACAGAATGCATCCAAGTAGTGCTCGAAGAAGAACAGTGGGTTACTCACCAGTAACCGTCCTTCTTCGAGATGGGCTGCTCGGATCCATTCAGGTCCCTCCCCTCCGTCCCTGCTTCTGGAGTTGGCGACTCTAAGGAACTGAGGAAGGGGTGGGGAGGCGGCCATATATATAGCCGCGGGTGGAGTGAGGGGCCGTGGCCGCCTCCCCTTTTCTGACAGGCTAGGACAAGTTTTTCCTACCAATCTGGCACTCCAGCACAGAGACACCTATTACTGAATGGATCCAAGCAGCCATCTCAAAGGACGGTTACTGGTGAGTAACCCACCGTTTTTATGACAGTTACACCATGTAAGGTCTCTTTATGAAGAATCATAACCAATTCTACATGATTACTATGGTATCATATTGTTTGCAGCCTCTTGCATGTGTACAGATGTGAAATGTATTTTCCGTGGCTCAGGGGAGAGGAAAGCAGACAGAAATCTCTCCCAGCAATATGTAAACAGCCATAACTGTGAGGAAGTAAGTACGTGAAGAAAGCAACAAAGATATGCTAATTGAGGTGGCTTGGACCAGACAAAGAGAACACCTCTGCCTAGAAAGGGAGGGATGTGGGGGAGTGAAAACAAAAAGACATTTGGAGGGATTTGGGGCTCTTTATCTGAGAATCTCCATCTTGAAACAATTCCAAGATCTGAGCCCTGCCTGGCCTGAGGCAGAGACTGGCTATACAAACATCTGACAGCCAAACATCTTGAGCATAAACTTAGACTATTAGGTCAGCTTAGGTAGAGATATTAGCTTATGTGTGTTTTACCTTGTATTTCCTTGTGGTCACTCCTGACTCATTTATATTGTGATGCTTCCATGATTGGCTATATTCTCACCCAGAATTATAATCTGATTAATAAACTAGTAGTTGTTTTAACTAAAGCTGTGTGGTCTTTAGAGGGCGTGGGTGAGGAAGGCTGGGGATGATTCATGTCTTTGTTAAATGGATGGAATCGAGTGTATGGTGATTGGGAGTTGGTCCCAATCTCTGTAGACAGTGATTTCTGGTGTGGTAACTGAGGCCAGGGGTGCTATTTTGGGGGACCATCTCTTGAATAGCCAGAGACCATACAGCCATTGCTTGGGTCCAATTACACACAAGAGGCTGGAGCAGGCTAACTCAGGAGTGAGCGGTCACTTGGCAAACTGGAGCACAGACCAGATCTGGGGAGCAGCACCAGTACTGTCCAGCCCTCTATAGACAATACAAATTATATGAAGTCTGTTATTGCTTTAAAAGAAATAATATTCACTTTGACCTGTCATTCCAAAAGGAGTTGCCCAGACATTTCAGTTCAAACATGCTGGATTAGATAAAACAATAATACAAGTTTGACTATGAAGAAATAGACGTTAAATGAGGATGAATAGTGAGGCATAAAAGTAAGAAAATGAACACAAGAACAGCAATTTCATTTTTGAGTTCCTACAGAGTTCTTGGGTGAATATCATCTGGTCTTGGTGACTTATTGTTTAATTTATAAATTTGTTTTAAAGCCTTCTATAATAACACTTTAATCCAGGACAGCTTCTCAGATATGTCACCTAAAAAGAATGGCTCGGGTTTGGAAATCTCTTCCACACCTCCAGCTGAGAAGACCGATGAAAAGAACTCCTTTAGTTTCTCTGCAAAAGCCTTTTCTTAAGCCCAGAATTTTAATTTCACACGAACGGAAGACAGGCACTTGCTTCTGCAAGTTTTGGCTGATCGAAACCATCACTGAGGGTGTGAAAAGGAACTGGGAGGGTCAGGGTCACAGTCACCTATATAGCCATGGTCACAAAGGGGGTGTGGGCCTTGTGCCCTGACCTGACAGGCTATGGCTAAAGACTTTCTGAGCTACCGTGCACTGCAGCATGTAGACACCTGTAACTGAATGTACGTGAACAGCCCATCTCGAAGAAGGACAGTTACTGGTAAGTAACCCACTGCTCTCCTTCATCGAGTGATCACAGTGGTTATTTAGTAGAGTTCCTATTTCTGATTTATTATTTTTTGTCTGTTACTTTTTGAGTGGCTATTTTTTAAATACTTTTTTGACTTTCCTAAATTATATTTTTACGCTTTGCTTACAAGCTCCTTTATGCCCCTTTATATATTTATCAATAGAATTTAACTTCCAATTTTAAATATCATTTTACCTCCAACTGCTTCTTTTATTTTGTTTAGCCATGGTGGCACTTTTATGGTTTTATATTATATATATTTATTTTAAGTTTGGTTCATGCATTTAAATTGAGCCTTTACAACGGTGTCTTGAAACAGTTTCTGCAAGATGTATTGATTTCACTTTTAGCTCTGTACCTTTCAATTTCTGTTTAATGGTGACAAGAAGACTAGAGATAAAATGCAAATGGTGCCTTACTTTACAATTGCTGATGATGTCAATGGAAGGTTATTTAACTACATACTTTTAGTAGTCCTACTGACAAAACTTCATTGGTCAGCACCCCTTCTCTAATTTAGTGGCAGCCTCCTTTATCCCTTCTGGTGTACTGAATTGGTGGGCAGAGAGAGAGAACGGGTGATAGTCCCAGTCTTGGAAAACATGTCCAGCTGAGATTCAAAAGACCACCCATAGCAGTGGTTCCTGACCTTTATGAGTGAAAGTCCCAGTAATTAACACACAATTACCCCACACCAGAGACACATAACCCCTATAAAAACACAAAATAACACTAAATTACAAAATAAACAATTACTCTTACTTGATTCAGAAGCTAAGTCTGTTATGGCACAGCCACCACCACACACCCTGTGTGGCACCATTTCTTCCTCAGCCCTCATAGGCAGGAGGCTTTCACCAGAACTGCTCAAGGCTCCCTCCAGCATGGGGTTGCTTCTCTCTGGCCAATGTGGGATTGGAGGCAACTGCTCCTCTTTGGCCGGCATGCAGCTCAAGGCTGCTGTTCCCAGCTCAGAACTGAAGGGCATCTTCGAAGCATCTGAGGAAGTGGGATTTTCTCCCACGAAAGCTCATGTGAAAAATAAATCTGTTAGTCTCAAAGTGCCACATGACTCCTTGTTGTTTTTTTGCTGAACTAGACTAACACGGCTATCCCTTTGGAAATTCTCAATATTACTGACACCTCATGGATCCCTGCAGTCTTTGACGTCACATTAGGAACCACTGAACTAAATGAAAGGCTGTTCTCTGATGATTTTCCTCACCTGTTGAAGCTTTTTTTTTCTTTCCTTTACTGCTTCAGGACTCAGCTTACTGTTTAAATGCAAATTGAGCAGAATGCACATTACTTTGTTTGAGACAGACCTGTTTCTTAAGCTCAGTTTGAAAGGTATGGTGAGTCAGTGTACTGTGGTATCTCATAACTATAGTGTTGCTATAATTTTTTGGGGGGCAATATTGGCCAGCAAATTATGAATTTTCAAATGATACCTTACAAAGCATACACTGAATGAAGATACCGTAATTACAATAGTGTGTAGAATGTGAACACAGGTACATTCTGTCACAGCCTCATATATACTAGACTGTTCACATTTATTTACAATATTTTTGAAGAAGCCTGGCATCTGACCAGAAACAGTTCAAAAACAGATATCGGTGGGGGAAAAAAATTCCTTCCTAACATCAAATGATAGAGTTTACTACATTTACAGTGATGAATTAAAATATTACAAAGATCAAACCTACACATGATACTATAGTAGAGATTCTGAAATTTCAATAAGGCTATAACAAAAATGCTGTTCTGTAAGTAACATAATAAAGTAGGACTTGTGCTTTTAACTCTTGTGGGCATATTTGGAAATACCATCCTATTATGTTCAAATATATGCTATAGATAAAGAAAAACTAATGATTCCTTCAATTTATCTTTAAGAACCTTGGAATATCAATGCATAATTTCTGTCTACAGACATGTGGGTGCTTTTGATAGATACAGAGATAGACAAACACACACACAAGAGGAAGGGGAAAACATATTTTGCAATAAGGATGGACAAGAATTACAGCATTGTATCATACAGCCATATTTTTATATGTAGGCTTTTCGTGCTCATTTAATTAAAAGGGTTTTGTGTGTGTGTGTTAAAAATTGTTGACTCTTTTGCATCTGAGAAACAAGTTAAGAGATTTGAAAGAGAAAAGAGTAACAGCTTGGCATCTCAGAACTGGGAAATCCTTTAAACCATAGGGAATTAAGTGGCAAAAAAGACAGTGGGGAAAGATAGTTGGAGGAGAAGCAGACAAATGGAGCATTGAGACTGACAGTACTGGTAAAGGACAATAGGAATGAGAAGATACAAAAAGAGCATATTGGACACAGAACAGAGTTGGAATTGTATAGGGCATTGAAATAATGGGAATTAATTAGCTAGTGTTATAGTGTTGGAAAAAGATCTCCAAATTCTGGTCCATTACCATCACTCAGCACATAGTGACAGGGAATATTGTTGTATTAAGTTGCACTTACAGAAAACCAAAATAAATAATACCTTTGCAAAAAAAAAATGTAAGCATTTCCTGTCATTGCCATAGAACTGTACTGTGATTTCAAATGGAGGGGAGGAGTTCCGTACGATGGTCAATTGAAAGCAGGTTTTCATAAGATAACATCTCTATTAAGATATAGTCCACAATGAAAAAGAATCTAAGAACCCCTGCTGTTGAAGAAAATGTCCCTAACTAGCCTATTTAACTTTCGGATAGTTCTGAGGCTGATATTTCTGATACCCTAGACAATGCTGCTTTGATAAGGATGCTGATGCCACTACAGACAGTAAGGGCAATAGGACAAGGGGCATTCTCTGATTCTTTCAAACATTAAGACAAGAAAATCTATTTCAGTCCCCCAGGAGACACTGCAGAACATCATTAAAAACCACGAGCTACTTCAGTGGAATGGAGTCCTGAAGGATAATCCAGTTATGGATTTGGAACAATATCCTGTATTCCGTAATTTCTCCCAGACAACAAAGGGAAGGATGCTGGAGAGTGTGAGGACGGGGAGGGGAGGGGGCAGAGAGAAATCAAGCAAAATGAAGAAGAATGGGTTTTACCTTTTGAAATTATTTAGCTTCTCTAAACTTGAGAAAAAATAGCCTCATGGTAAAATTCTTTTAGACACAGAACTAGGTCTTTGAAGAATTTTGACACAAAACATTACTTTACATGGCAGAAATCTAATATAATAACACTACAGCAAATGACAACAGGAGTTAGTTTAATTTAAGCACCTAACATTTATCCCCTTTTTCCCTTCTCATTTATTCTCAACTATTTTTCTGGATCACTAATTGACTGTACAGCAAATTTGAGAGTCTACCTCATTTAAGTCTGTTACCATACTGAGGCATAAGCACCTCCCTTATAATATGAAGAAAGCTCCTTGGGATAGTGCCTGGGAATGTCCTCCAGCTGCAGAAGTGGATATGCATTGACTGTTGTATTTAATTCTTGTCAGAAGTTACCTGTAGGTCACATTTTCAATTCTATTGTCACAAAGGGAAGCACTTTTTTCAGTAAATGAAAATTGAAAATATTGTCTAGTTTCCCCACTGGCAGAATGTCCAGATGCAGACTTTGTGGTTCCCAAAAGCCTACTCTGTGAGCAAGAACACCTTCTGATACTATTCTATTAATCAATGGTATGCCCCATTCAAAATAAGGAGTTCAGTAATGGCTGCTATCTTATGAAAGATTTGGTAGAGATTAGGGGAGAGATGTCCAGTAACAATCACCTTACGTTAAAAAAAATCATATAAAAAGGAATTGGAAAGTTTCCAATTGTTAACTTGAGTGGACACAATGAAGATTAGACATGATAGAAGTGTATAAGATAAATGGCATGGAGAAGGTAAATCAAGCTCGTCTATTCACTCTCAATAATATAAAGAAGTCAAACATTCAATGAAACTAAAAGGCAAAAAGTTTAAAACTGATAAAAGGACAGATTGATTTCCCCATCCATGAAATTAGCTTGTGGGACTCACTACTAGAATATATCCATTTTACCAAGAATTTATTGAGATTCTTAAAAGAATTTGGTATTAATGTGAATAACAAAAATATCCATAATAATTTTAGTAAGGGTTTTATAAAAGAAGGAGGTTTTTTTGTTTTTATGGAAAATATATAAACCTTTGTGATTCAAGGCTTAATCCAAGTTCTGAGTAATTGAGGCTAGGACTTTTCCTCTGGGCAGGAAAATGCACAATTTCCTGCTGCAGAATTTCTTGCATCATTCTCTCTAACATCTGGTGCTAATCTCTGTTGGGCAAAGGATATTGAAATAAATGGACCGCTGGTTTGATTGCAGTCCCTGTGTTCTTCTGTTCAAGTAAATACAAGGTTACTTCTTGTTATAGGACACTGAAGTGGTGACTTGCTCAGTTTTTCTGTGCTATTTACTCACACTTTCAACCTGTGATGTTAGACACATCCTCTCCATTGCCAGTCTATTTCTGAAAGCATATCTATGTTCTGTTGGTCAAATCTCAAGACAGAGTTACTGTAACATATTAAGTTCATTTAGATGGAATTCTGCCAGAGTCATGCTTAACTCTTATCAAAGATTGAATTTATGTTGTCAGCTATTTGGCTGAATTTGAAGTGTACTAAATGACTATGGAAATGCCTTCTTCTTTATATTGACCAAAGGTTAATTGAAAATAAAACAAAATTCACCTTTGTGGAAACTGTAGTTTATTTTGGAAATACATACAGAGTACATTCAGGTATTATAAATCAAAAGAATAAACAAAATAAGATTTATCAGAGGGTTTTTAAGCACATTAAAAAGTTAAAAGATACAGTTCATATATGACAAAACAAATAAGGATTCCTGTGGCACTTGTAAAGCTTAACAAGAATATCACATGAGCTTTTGTGGGAGAAAATCCCACTTCGTCAGATGCTTTGAAGATGGGGAACTTACAGAATGGGAGGAAAATAGAGGCAGGGAAGTGTAAGTCATAGGATCAGATGAGACTGTGACAGCAAATCAAAGCAGTTGTCAAGATGTTGTTAAGAAGCCCAAGAAACAAAACAGAAAACCACTTATCATCACCTACAATTTACAAGTCAGACCTCTACAGCGCATCATCAAGGATCTACAGCCTATTCTATAAGACAATCTCTCTCAAGCCTTGGAGACAGACCTCTCCTCATTTACAGACACCCTCCCACCCTGAAGCAGATATTTACCAGCAGCTACAGACCTAACAACAGAACTGTTAAAGCAGGCATATATCCCTGCAACAAACCACATTGCCAGTTTTGCCTCCATATCTGCACAAAAGGCCATCAAAGGACCTAATAAAGCCAGCTACTCCATCAAGAGCTCATTCACCTAATTGCCCACTGTAACCGAGGCTGCCCTCCGCGGCCCCTCCTCTGCGCCTTCTGGCCTTGTTGGGGGGGGGGGGGGTGAAGCCTGAGAGTGGCACCCTGGCGATCCACCCCCGCATGAGAAGGCGAACACTCAGTGCCAGTAGAACCAGGCCTTCAACCCGGTGAGGGGTAAGGCAAGCACACAGACAATAGCTCGGGGCCTTCAACTCCAACAAGGGGCAAGGCAAACACCCAGAGTCAATAATTCGGGGCCTTCAACCCCGGCAAGGAGAAAGGCAAGCGCCCGGTAGCCCGGATAGCAGCAGGGGAGGGAAGGGGAACGCAGGCCCGCCCGCTCCACTGCATTCCAGCCCAGGGCCCTACTAGTGGCACACACAGGGTGCCCCTATGTCAGCGGGGCTCCTGCCGAAACACGCTGACTCACCAAACTGTCCCTGGGCTACTTCCTTCCTGCTTCTCCCCATGATACCTGGGGTACATAGTCCTCGCTGTCCTCCGGGTAGGCTCCCCAGGGTATCCCAGTCAAGCCCTCGCTATCCTCGGGTGGCAATGCAGGCAATTCAGCCTCCTCTGCCAGTGGCAGTTCCTCCAGATCACACAGGTCCGGGGTAGCTGGCTCGCTGCCTTGCCCAGCAGAGGGAAGCTCATCAAGGTCCTCATAAGCGTCTGGCTGATCCCCCGGCTCCAGGCTCTCCACTGAGGGAAGCTCATGCAGGTCTTCCCCTGGGGGAGATTTCTCCAGGGGCACAGCCGGCCAGGGTTCTTCCCCTCGGCTCTCACAGGGATCTCGCTGTTGGTCAGGCCTCTCTGCCCCCAGAGAGGGAGGTCTGCCAGTGATGGCAACCACCTCCCTCTCTGTTTCCCCCATGGCTGCCTGATCCAGCCCCTTATATAGTCCTCTTGCTGCCTCTGGCTATCACTTTGGTTCTGGCCCATGCTCTTGTGCAAGGCCTCTTCAGGCCAGTAGGGGGAGTGTGGGCGCTCGGCTACCTCTCAGCCCGTGGGTAACTGTCCCCCTCTACTACACCCACCAATATGATTTATGCCACCATGTGCCAGAAATGCCACCCCCCACCTCAATACTGGACAAACAGGCCAGCCTCTGTGCAAAAGAATAAATGGACACAAGTCTGACATCAGAAATTACAAAATTCAAAAACCAATTGGAGAACATTTCAACCTCCCTGCTCACTCCATTGATGATTTTTAATAGCTGTGCTCAAAGAAATAGATAACAAATCAAAGCTTTAAATTAAAACTGCAGAACTGAAATTTATATGAAGGTTTGACACCGTTGACTCAGGGCTAAACAGGGATTATGGATTTTTTTCTCATTGCAACAGGTGATTTGACCTCACCTTCCTCTATATGGTGTTCCCCAGTGTTTGAATCTTAACAACTGATATGATTTGCTGTCACAGCCTGACCTGATTTCTATCACTTACACTTCCCTGCATTTATTTTCCTCCCATTCTGTAAGATCCCCCATCTTCAAAGCACCTGACGAAGGGGGATTTTCTCCCATGAAAGGCCATACAATGAATAAATTTGTTAGTCTTTAAGGCTATGTCCACATGCAGGGAGTTAAATCGATTTAGCTTGAAGCGATTCAAGCTAAATTGATATAGTAACCATTAAATTGATTTAAATTAAATCAATTTACCAGGTCCCCACAAATAGAACTAGCATGTCTGTGGAAGGACTTGCTAGTTCGATTTAGGAGCAGGGCACCCTGGGAGGGCACACATGGGGCTGCCCCTCTTCCCTGCCACTGGCCAGGTGGTGGTGGGGGGTTCAGGGGCACTCTGCATCCCCGCCGCTGGCCCAGTGGCAGGGCAGAAATCAGGGTACCCCTCTGCCCCGCCACTGTGGGGGCAGAGCTCACGAGGTGCCATGAAGACCCCGCCACTACCGAGGTGGTGGGAGCAGATCTTGCAGGGTGCCCTGAAGGCCCTGCCACTGGCCAAGTGGTGGGGGCAGAGCTCATGGGATGCCCCAAAGCCCCACCGCCTCGTCAGTGGCGGGGGCTTCAGAGAACCCTGCGAGCTCTGCCCCCAATGCCTGGCAAGCAGCAGATGTACCGGGGCACCCCGCGATCTCAGCCCCTGCCACCTGGCCAGCGGCAGGGCCTTTGGGGCACCCCACAAGCTCTGTCCCTGCCGCCCTGCAATTCCTCCTGCACCCCCACTCTCTGCCTGGCCAGTGTGCTGATGGGGCAGTGTGGGGTGGGACAGGCCTTCCTTCCAGGGTGCCATGCACCCTGGGAGGAAGGTCACACCACTGACTCGAAACAGTGCTGTTTCGAAATAATGTGCCCGGATGGCGTTATTTCGAAACAACCCTTTCAATTCAAGGGCTATTTCGATTTCATACTAGGTTTTAGCATTTCAAATTAAGGTTTATTGTTTCGATATATCGGGGCTTGTCATTTCGAAACAATGAAACATTGTCTGGACATGATTTTTTTTAAAGGGAAACAACAGTTATTGTTTTGCTTTAAAACCAACATGTGGACATAGCCTAAAAGTACCACAGAAATTCTTGCTTGTTTGGCTGAAGTATATATGCACAGCTACCTCTTGGAACTTGTCAAGGAACGTAAGTCAACAGAAAATAAAGTGAGTCTCCCTTTCATTTAGTTCTGAAACTCCACTTCATAAACAGGTTGCTAGATTCCACAATAATTTAAATGTATGGATGATGCTAAGACCCACAGCAGCATACAAACCATCCTTCAATGGTTTAAACTCAGAGGCCAAGATCAACAGAGACATCAACATCCCTTTGTGAGGTAGGGCCAGAGTGCCATAACAGTAGTCAAATATGATTCATAAAGTAAAAGTTGCAAACTCCTACCCAAATATAGACAGAATAAAACAAATCATGACTACCATTTCCATCTGATCACCTTAACAGCAGGTACAACAACAAAAATCCTGTGGCACTTTAAAGACTAACACATTTCTTCTGGCATAAGCTTTTGTGGGCTGCAACCCTCTTCATCAGCTGCAACTTGAGAGCAGGTGAGCATTTAACTAGACACTCAAATTGTGGACTTGTAACAACTAGTGGGAATACTCCTTCCATAAGTGTCCAATATACTCTCCTCTGTTGCTTCCTTGCAATGTTTTTTTTATTTTATTTTATTTTATTTTATTTTATTTTATTTTATTTTATTTTATTTTATCTGTAATGAACAGCAACAAATTAGTTTTTGTCTACGTCCTACAATGTTTGGCAAACTTTACTTTACCATCTGGTTTGGTGAGATGGAATTAGAAAGCTGAGCGCTGCCAACATATAAAAGGCATCCTGACCTATACCTTTTCATAAACCCTCCTAGTCGATTTTTCCACATCTCGATGAGCAGAGATAAGCATACCAACTGATACTACAGCATGTCAATGAACAAGAAGTACTAAACATCTAATCTGAGTCTAGAGCAGGGGTTCTCAATCTTTTGCGGGTTGTGACACACTTGGTGGCATACTGCAACCACACAGGACACACCAGCCCACCCACCATAGGCCAAATCCAGTCATTCTCCTGGCTCTCTCTGACATACTTAGCTTTGTGTGGTGACACAGAAATGTGTCCCAGCACAGTGGGTGAGAACCACTGGTCTGGACAACAGTAAAGTATTTGTTGGCTGAGTAACATAAAGGGCCACCTATAGTTTAAATTCTTGAAGTGAATCTCAGTGAATTCATATAAATTTCCAAAAATATTTTAGACAGAACTGGGTTTACAATAGTGCCAGCTGTGCCATGGTCCCAGTCCCACATTCAGAAGAAGCCCCAGTGCCCAGATCATGCCAACTCACTCTTCCAGCACCCTACCTTGAGGCCCTACCCACATTAAGCTCTTCTCTCCTCCCACATTTCTGTTTGATCTGTTGCATGGGGAAGGTAATGGGTTCTGTACTTCTCACTCTTCATGTCGGGCCCATGTCCCTGGCAACTGGGCCTGGTCAGGGAGTGGAAGGGGTGGGACCAGCCACTTCTCACATTTCCACCTTCCCCCATACAACACAGATGTTGCCTGAGAGAGACCAGCTGAATAGATGGAGGCAGCCTGCTCCATTCCCAGACCCAGATTCCAGGAACGGAGGGCAAATGAGCTAGAATCCCTTCTCCCCCATGGTACATTTTCAGTATGCCACCACCACCGCCAGCTCCCAAACCAGGCTCTTACAGGCAGGTTCCATAGTCCACAAAACAGCGACCCAGAGTGGCCATCTTCAGCTGTTGTAAGAAGCATATCAGTCCCAACCCTTCAGCTTCATCCCTGGGCCCAGCTGCCAGGAAGAGTGGCTGAGTGACCCAGGGGGTTGGGGGAAAGTATAGCACGAGAAGGACAGATTTCCCTCTCAGTGGGTAACTCTGATAGGGTGGGGAGAGCATGGTGACCCCAAACTGGGTACCGGCTGTGGGGGAGTCACTAAGGAAGTAGGTAGCAGCTCTGCATCGCGCTGGTGGGGTCCTGTCTACCTCTCCCTAGAAGTGTGCTTGTTCTGACAACCTCTTCCTCCCTCACCCTGCTGTGTTCTTGCTCATTAATATTTCCAGGTGTAAAGGTCTGTATGGCTATGTTCACACACAGGAGGTTATTTCGATACAAGTTGTATCAAAATAACGCCTTATTTCGAAATAAGTTAATTCGAATTATCAGTCTGTTAATTCAAATTAAGGAAAAAAGCAGGAATCAAAATAGCATGTTCAGACAACAGTTATTTTCAAAGGAGTCACCGTTGTTTCGAAACAACATGTTCAGATGGCATTGTTTCTCGAAACAACATTGTTTCGTCCCCACATGGGGTTTAAATTGTTTCGAAACAACGGTGCATCGTGTGAACATGGCGTTTCTTATTTCAAAATGACCTCTGTTGTTTCGAAATAAGAGTGCTGTGTGAACACAGCCGATCTGATCCAAGAGGTGAATACAGCTGAACTGCTTTATAATAGTGACCATAGTAATATTTAATATCCCTGTGGAGTGGAAGATATCAAAGTAGTCCACCTTGGTAGCATTTAATTTCAGAAAGGGGATATACAAAAACAAGGAAGTTAGACAGAAATTAAAAAGTACAGTGCCATAAATGAAATCCTAGCAAGCTGCATGGGAACTATCTAAAGACATGATAATAAAGGCTCAGTTTAAATATATAGTCTAAATATAAAATATATATAAGAGCACCAAAAACTTTCCATCATATGATTCCCAAATCTAGATCATTCTTTTTAGGTGACAAATCTGGGTACCTACCCCATTTTGAGATGGTGTTAAAGGAGGTTTTAGAAAAAAATGACTAATTAAACAGTAGTAAGTAACCAGGACCAAATGGCAATCACCCAAGCTATTAGAATTCTGCTAGAACTTCTTGAGGGGGTCAACAGACATATGGACAAGGGTGATCCAGTGGACATAGTATGGTATACTTATATAATCTATAATCTATAGCATACTTATATAAGTAGGCTTAGATTTAAAAAAAAACAAAAAACCTGTGATAAGTTCCCTCAACAAAGGCTTGTAAGTAAATTTAGTGGTCATGGAATAAGAAGGAAGGTTCTGTCTTGTGTTAATAACTGGTTCAAGCATAGGAAACAAATAGCAGATATACCTGGCTGGCTGGCTTCCAGAATGGAAAAAAGTAAATGGTGACATCCCCCAAGACATCAGCATAGGGACCAGAACTATTCAACATATTCAAAAGGCTCTGGAAAAAAAGAGGTAAACAGCGAGGTGGAAAAATTTGCAGATGATGCAAGACTACTCAAGACAGTTAAGTCCAAAGCAGACTATGAAGAGTTAAAGGAATCTTACAAAACTGGGTGAGTGGGCAAGAAAACGGACATGAAATGCAATGTTGATAAATATAAAGTAATGTGTATTGGAACACAAAATCCCAACAAGATGTAGAAAATGATGAACTCTAAATTAGCTTCCAAAGAGATCTTGGAGTTATTATGGGTCGTTCTCTGAAAACTTCCATTCAATGTGCAGCAGCAGTCTAAAAAGCTAACAATGTTGGAAATCATTTGAAAAGGGCTAGATAAGACAGAAAATAACATATTAGCTCTTTATAAATCCATGGTATGTCCACATTTTGAATGCTGCATGCATATCTGGTCAACCCATCTCAATACAGACATACTGAAATTGGAAAAGGTACAGAAAAGGGCAACTAAAATGATTAGCAGTGTGGAGAAGTTCAATTTTCCATATGAGGAGAGATTGAGACTGGGACTTCTCAGCTAAAGGAGGCATTGATAAAGGTCTATAAAATCATAACTAGTATGGAGCAAGTGTTATTTACTCCTCATAACTGAAGAATTAGGGGTCACCATATGAAATTAATAGGCAATAAGTTTAATAAAAAGAAAAAGAGGTATTTCTTCACACAATGCAATCAACTTGCAAAACTTCTTTCCAGAGGATATTGTGAAGTTCAAGACTGTAAAAAAGGAAATAGTTAAGGTCACAGAGCTGTGGTTTTCAAACTTAGGGTCAAGACCCAGTACTGGGTTGCAGACCCATAGGGCTGGGTTGCAGCACCCCCCTGCTGCCACCACCAAAAAACTGGAATGCATTGCTCAAAGATGTAATTATTGGGTCACAGACAGAAATGATTTTTTTTCAACTGGCTCCAAAGAAATAAAGTTTACAGAGAATAGGTCCATCCATCAATAGCACCAGCATGCTCAGGGATTGCTATCTGCCAGAAGCTGGGAATGTGCAATGGGATAGATCACAAGATTACCTATTCTGTTTATTTCCTCTGAAGGACTTGATATTGACCACCCCTAGAAGACAGGACACCATGCTGGATGGACCATTAGTAAGATCCATTATGGCTGTTCTTATGTCTGATTTTGGGATGCCAAAGAAGTTAAACAGTACTCTTATTTATCAGATTAAGATATCATTAGGGGAAAAAGTGATTAAAGTCTGGCTTTAGAAAGTTCCATGCACTGAGGTGTCAAAAACTTTAAGGGGTTATGAAGGACCAAGTGTAGGGTCATGTATGGGAAGAAGTTTCATTTATGTGCATGCCTGAATTTCTTGGAAGTGGATAGTGAGTCTACGTGATTGTTTTCTTGTTTGTCAGAAAGTAAGTATATGGACATATATACTATGTCTACACTGCCAAATTCATCTGGACTAAGGAGGCTTAGTCTGGATTAATTTGGTCCATGTCTACATTAGCTTTCGGCTAGTTTGAACAAAATTTTTTTTTTTTTTTAGTTTGAACTAAGCAAAGCTTAGTTTGAACTAGTTAGTTTGAATGGTTAGTTCGAACTTTAGTTTAAACTAGGGCGATGTAAGATGCCTTAGTTCAAACTCAAAAAGTACAAACTGAGCGGTTAGTTTGAACTAACCACGTTTTTTAGTTTGAACTAACTTTTAGTTCAAACTAGCTGAACCTTCTTTAGTTTGAACTAACTTTTTTGTTTGAACTAAAAAACACAGCTAGTTTGAACTAAAAAGCTGTGGTTAGTCTGAACTAACCCATGGTTAGTCCGAACTAACCCAGAACTGCTTAGTTTGAACTAAGGAAGTCTGAACTAAGCTTGTTAATGCAGATGTAGCCATAAAGGTAAAGCATACAGTGACTTCAATAACTTTACTTAAACCCCAAGATAGGAGGAGGGGATCAAGCAAAAAGGATGGAGGAAGAAGCAGAGCAGTAAGTGGGGGTTGGCCATGGGGAAAGGAGGTCACGGGAAGCAGGGCCTCAGAGGAAAAAAACAAGGCAGGCATAGGTTTTGGTGCTCCTGCTGGAGTGTCCAATGGGACCTACAAAAGATTAATCTGACTCTGATTTCAGGTTAGATGGAGCGTAGGCAATGCTCCAAGCTCATGAAACAGTGATTCATGGCTACTGAGAGCAAATGAACTAGAGAGATGAATATAGACTACCCCAACATGCTGACCTCTTCTCAAAAACATAGCAATTTAATTATCTACTCTGAAAAGCACAATTACACTACAATACAAAAGATGATTTGGTTCAGTTTCTATATTTCAACAAACTAAGAAAGAAATCAAGGAAAGACTTCCAATGAAGGAATAAAAGAGGGATTTTTCTTTTCCTACCTCCTCCAAATGTTAAATAGGTAACAAAATGGTTCTAGCACAATCCTACTATTCCTCCTCCCGCCCCCTGTTGACTTAGCAAAATAGCATACCATTTTTTGCAGCATCTTCCATAAAAGAACTCAAAGCACTGTAAAGACAGTAATTGATTAAGTATTACACCATCCTCCCTCTCTTTCAGATGTTGCAAGTATTATGCTTGATAGATGCAGAAATGAGATGTGAAATGAAAATAGGAATGCAGAAAATTTAACTGACTCATCTAAAGCAACAAACCTAGGACTAGATTCTAGTCCTTGACACTCAATTCTACCTTCTATCCAATACTAGACAACACTGTCAGAGTATGTTATATACTATTTTTGGACTAGGCAATTTGTATAGCTGACAGAACGGATGTACTATGAGAAGGTAAGGATGTAAAGTATTGTTTTGCCTCACCTGGAATGATATGAATAAATCTTCATTGTGACCAGAGTAGGGAGAAATATTTCATCCTAGACTTTCTTCTGGCAAGGAATCCAGATTTAGCAATAAGAGAATGCTTCATGAATTTACATCTGTTTCACCAAAGTCTTCACGTTGAAAAAACTGTGAAAGAGTATAAACATTCTGATGTAAAATACTTCGTTTAAAAATGTTGGGTTTTCGGTAAAAATTGTTTTCTAATGTTATTTAAAACACGCACACAGACACACACACAAGCGCGTGCGCGCGCACAATGTCTCATTTCATTTGACCTGAAATCTTCTGTTTCATTTGATCTAAAATCATCTTTTTACTCCAAATTTATGAGGTTTACCTTCAGGTCAACAGTTGTGGGTATTTTTTGTTTATGGTTTTTTTTGTTTGTTTGTTTGTTTTTTAAATAAATGTTAAAACTCCTCCTGTGAACCAAAAAAAAAAAATCTATTAGAATAGTTTTATTTGTGACATCAGTGTGAGGACTAACAGCATCCATTTTTTGTCTTGTCTGCCAGCTTCATCTTACGGTTAGGATCATGTCACTGTGTAAATGTGCTGATTAAGTCACTAGCTGTCCCTAGGTAATGCATCTACATACAGATTTTTAATTACAAAAGGAAAACATTTTGAATGCAGATTAGCTCAGGCACTTTCATCATCTGGGACACTTTTAAAAGTGAGCTGAGCTCTGATCTGTGGTTCTCACTAGAGATCTCTTGGGAATGTATTGCCTGTAAAAGCATATCTTAATTTGCTTGGGAGGTAGCATATTTCTATCTATTTGATGTTTTCCCCCAAATACCATAAATCATATTGTGTTCATTAAGTTAATTCCATACATCCAGTCTCATTTCCTATGTTCTGTCTGCAATCACAACTTCTTTTATGGCTGTTGGTCAAGCATAGTATCATCTCTGACTTTTAAATTGAACAAAATTCTCTTCTGTGAATTTAAATGCATGGACAAATACAAAGTTAATTTATTGTAACTGTAGAATTAAAATGTTTGGGGCTTTCAACATACAGATTCCAAGGCCTAAATTTGTTCTTTGTAAGAGCAAAATGTCTTTTTCCTTCATGAATGGCTTATGCCATTTATATTAACTTACCCCCTACTTTCATTCCCTTCCCCATGGGTGACATAAAATGCCAAATCTCCTAAACTATAAGAAAGTAAATTTGGTTAAACTCTTTATTATAGACCATTGTACTGTCCAGCAGGGCTGTAACAAGGATGCCTGGTGCCCAGGGCAAGCAGCCCGAAAGGTGCCCCCGCAGGCCCCGACCCAGCCTGGGGCCCAATCCATCCCAACAGCAGGGAGCCAGATCTGGCTCCAGTTCCCTGGTCATGCAGGTGCCTTTCCTGCCACCTGGCAGATCACAGCCAGGTCCAGGCAGGGGTTGCTGGCTTTCCTCACAGCCAGCAGATCATGGCTGGGGCCAGATGGAAACGTGCCAGCTTTCCCCACTGCTGGCAGATCATGGCCAGGACAGTTGAGTGGGTGCCTTTCCCTGCTGCCCAGTGAGCATGGCCAGGGCTTGGCAGGGGTGCTGGCTTTCCCCACTGCTGGCAGATCATGGCCAGGGAGGGTGGTGGGATTCCTTCCCCAGCGAGCGCATCTCAGGGTCAAGGCAGGAGATGACCTCCCTCAGCCCCAGCCTGGGTCCTGGAGGAATATGGCAATGGCACATTCCTCTTTAGGGCCAGGTAGTGTCAGTCTGGTGCCTTTCAAAATTTGACACATAGGGCTTTGCCCCATTTGTCCCGTGCTAGTTACGGCCCTGCTGTCCAGCACCATTTCCATTCTAGGAGGTGATTGCATACTCAGAGGTGCCCAGGCAACGCATTTCAGCAGTACTCTGTTGGGAAGTTGATTGTAATACAGTAACCAATGTACTGGCTCATTATCCTGTCATATAGGTCAATGTCCAGCTACTAGAGGAGGTTTTAATCCCTTTCAGTACAGGAAAAAAGAATCAACTGTTTGAGGCCGGAGGGGCTTAGTTTTAAGGGAGAGCCAAAGGCTGTCAGTGTGCAAGAGGCACAACCAGGAAAGTTGCTGCAAGGAAAAGGATAGGCAGTGAGCAGACTGAAAAACAGCCCTGCAAGAGTGTGTGTGTGTGTGTGTGTGTGTGTGTGTGTGTGTGTTTAGTCAAATCATGGATCACAACTCAGTTCTCGGCCACAGACTTTTGGATCACAGCTCCTCTCCGCGGCAGCACGCCTAGGGACATGGTGCCAGGCATGCTGCAGGAAGAAGCCATGCAGAGCATGGCTCCCCCCCCCCCCCCGGCTGTGGCTGCTGAGAAACAGTCAGGCAGCAGCCACTTTTTTTCTGGTAAAACAAACAAGGAGTCCTGTGGAACTTAAAAGACTAACAAACTTATTTATTGTGTGAGTTTTCATGGAGAAAATCCCACTTTGGCAGACTCTTTGAAGATAGAGGAACTTACAGAATAGGAGAAAATAAATTCAGGGAAGTGTAAGTCATGGGAACAGTTCATACCGTAACAACAAATCAGAGCAGTTGTTAAAATTCAAAGACCAGGAAACAGCATCTAGAGGAAGGTGCTGGAATGAGAGAAAAATCCAAAGTCCCTCTTAAACCCTGAAACAATGCAATCAAATTTGCAACTAAATTCAATCTCAGCAGCTTCTTGGTTGGGAAATGAGTCCCAAGAAAAAGAGTTTGAAAACTACCGCTATTCTTGGACCAGATTGGAAATTGTGGTTTTCATCTTTTGTCGTAGCAAGTAAACTGTTCTAGAGCAGTTGTCCTCTGTTACTTCTGTCTGCCCAATTAAAGTTCTTCTGGGTTTTTTTTGGTTTTTTTTTTTTCATCCATGTCTGTGTTTATGGGAACCCACTGAGAGTGAGAGGCTGCATAGAGGAGCATTTAGGGTACCTACTTCACTTGCCACCATGTTGTGCTGTCCAAAGTATCAACAAGGAATCAGCTGCAGCATGCAACACCCTCCAGTGTGTTCAGTCCTAATACTGAACAGCAAGGACTGCTTCTGTTAATAAGGACTGCATAGTCTGGGCTACAATATTTAAAGAAATCACCTTTAGAACTTAGTCTATATGGACACATACATTTACCAGTGTAAAGTTTGAAGGGAAAAACAAAAACAAAACACCACATTTTATTAACAGTGGTGAGGTGATCTATTTGAATGATATTTTGAACAATTCTGATTTGTCACAACTTTAACTCCTTTAAGGCTCATAAAGAGATTTTGAAGGTATGTGGCAGATTTCTTCGTAATCCTAAACTTCTGTTAGCAAGACTGAGTGAATTTCTCAAACAAAACTTTTTTGGGTGCAAATAATTCTGATTCGGTGACACTCAAATATCTCACAAATTTATGTTAGGTTACCAAGTGTTTAGTTTAGTAAAAAAATTTGAAAAAAAAATCAAAAACGTTCATTTCAACATTTTCAAAACTTTTTTTGTTAAAAATCATATTTAAGAATTTCCTATAATTTTATAAAATTCAAAAGTGATAAAATATCTGAAAATTTAACCACTATAGCTGTTTTCACAAACAAATTATTTTGTTCAACTCAGAGCAACCAATGAATGAAAAATCAGTTATGTTTCCAGTTCTAGTCACCAGGGCTATATTTGTAAAGTGGATCCTGATCCCTGAGGTTCTGCCAACAGTTGTATTTAATTCAACACTCCATTTCCATCACTGCTAGTTTCAGAGTGAAAGTAGAGAAAATATTAATCTAAATTTTAGTGACAAATAACCATATATTTTCAGTTTTTGGAGATGAATGATTACATGTGATCTGCTTTATAATCACATCCAGTAGCAACAAACCAACCAAATATCTATCAGAGCACTCAGTTAATTCTGCCTAATTAATAACCTACATCAGGGTCTCAAACTCAAATCACCATGAGGGCTGCATGAGAACTAGTACAGGGCCTTATGAGGACTAGTATGTTAGCCCAAGGGCTGCAGCACTGAAACCTTTTCATACAATGATATCGCAAATATCGGTAACAAGTGCCATTGTGGGCCACAGGAAACAGCATTAGGGGCTACATGCAGCCCTCGTGTTTGAGACACCAATCTACTTCAGATCAGACCTCTCTTACCCATCCCTTCCAACTTCCACACCACACTCTCGTCTGTTTAAGGAAGAATTTCCCCTACCTTTCTTCTCCTCTCTAACAAATCAAATAGAGTGGGGTTTTTTAATGAGTTGTTTGTTTACACAATATGAATCATATATACTTGTTACATACAAAAAGTCAAAATTAGAAATAGACATAAAACTGATCAGCTTTTCAAGCCTTCCTTGGTATGGAAATCATTTGGAATCTCTCTCATGGTTAAAGAAGCATTTATGCTATTTATACTTTAACCTCTGAATGTCCCCAAAAATTTCTTTCAAGACCTTCACGTGGTAGTTCCAGAACAGTACATTAAGTTATTTTTGACCGTGGCAACAGTATATGGTGTAATCAGCAAATTAATAAAACAATATGCACCATATTAGCATACTGAGTTTCATGCTTCAAATAAAATGAATAAAAAGGTCTTCAGCATATTTCTACTTTAAATGCATCGCTCTCTCTCTCCCCTCCTACCTGTCCCTCAAGACCTGGTATTAATCACTAGCTTTTTGTTCATTGTGACCTTAATCCTTCAGGCAAATCTGTGAGGGTGTACCTTTCTGTCTGCATTGAGTGCTATTGAACTTAATGATGCTCTTCAAGTGTGCAAGGATCAGTTTACAGGATCAGCTGATGTCACGGTGGTTACCTGTAGATTTATGTGCATGTCAGAAGCACACAATACCTGTGTTACAACTTGCTCTGCAGTTCTAAGAGAAGAATTCTGCTCCAGATATTTAAATAATGTTAATACCAACATTCTCCTTTCCTTGCTTTTAGGGAATGCAGAGAAAAAGTAAAGTCAAAATTACCATTTAACAGAATTTACTATCTACATGCTCTAAATCCATTTCCTCACTCATTTAACCTTATCCAAGCCTTGCATCCTTTTGAGAAAGTAAAGTCCAGGAAACCAATGATTGGAAACCAGGAAACCATGACCCTGATAAGTGTTTCCATATGTTTATAGATTAGCTTCTGTCTCAAGTGTTGTTTGTCTATTTACCCAGTCCAGGTCTCTGAACATTTCTAGAAGCCTTTTTGACCACAGAAACACGCTTCAGCCCATATGGCTAATTCCTGCCTCAGCGCTGGCTAGTTGATTGGTTGGGATGTGAAAAAATCAAACAGGGAGGACACTCCCAGCAACAGTGAATGCATAAAAAGGCTGCATCTAAGAGGCTAAGTGACTGGAAGACTAGATCTGTGGTAGATGCAAGCAATGGTAAGAGACCTAGTAGTAATCAAACCAGAAAAATGAAATAGAAAGAAGTGATATAGAATGGAAGCAGATAACCAAGCAATTAATATAGAATGGAAGCAGATAACCAAGCAGACACAGTCATTTCAAAACCTGGTTTAATTAGGGAGTGGCTGCATCATTTTTAAGACTGACACTTGCTTCTGCTTGATTCTACCAGAGATCTTTTAAATACTATAATGACGAGCATAGGAGAAAAGGCAGACTGACTCCATGACCTCATAGAATCAGTCCTAATCCATTCGATATATTGACCACTGTCTTCTACTTCTTAGTATTTTATTATACACTTCTCACATACATATTCCCTCTTAACTTCACCCTCATGTGTTACATGATCAGATCTTTCCAACAAACTTAAACAGATAAAGTTTTATTTTATATCTGTCATTTTAATTAATCATTAAGCAGTTGGAATACTTCACACATTGTCTCTTAACTGCTTCTCTCAGGACCATCTAAGCCCAGATTTTGCACTCTCCTCAGAGATAACTCCCTTTCCCCATTAGTAGTCCAGATGTGGCCCCACGGGTGCAAGAAGGTTCACTCTTCATCACCATCCATCTGCTGGGGCAGCAGCAGCAGAATGGAATTTCTCCCACTTACCCTTTCAGGAAAGCACAGGAGCAACAATTGATATTTCTGCTTTGCTCTTTTTACTTCCATAAAAATCTATATATGTCACAGTTTTGGGCTCCTCACAATTAAAACTATAAACAGAAGACTTAAAGAACCTATCATTCATCCACAATGGTTTTACAACATTTATATGTTTGGTTTTGCATAACACTGCACAGACCCCAGATCCATTTACATCACCACTTCAAACTTTATCATCTTTTCTCTACACTGTTCCTGACACAAACACTGGCAAACCATTTTATTAATGTATTTCTAATTTTATCAAAGTGGGCCATTTTAATTTTAATACACCTGTATTTATAACCGAAAACCTCTCACTGATCACTGCATTTATCATATCTACCTTGCTAGACAAAATTCAGTCTAAGCTATTCTCAGTGAGTTACTTCTAACACAAACTGATACAAAATGGACTCTACAAAATCCTAGTCCTGTTTATTACTGAGCTGTTAAATATCTTAGGCAAATTAAAACCCCTACATATTAATTCAGTCTCTATTTTAATACTGTTACCTTAAACATATAGAATACTTCAATACAACAAACTACAGGGTGGTAAGCATTTTCTTCTTTCCTCTCAATAATTCAATTCAATCTGACTTCATAGTTCCATTCTTCTTTCTTCTAAGAATCATGCGTATCCACTTTGTGAAGTGGATCACTAACTTTTATTACCACCTGCCCTCACTAGTTCCCCAACATTAAAAGTAATACTCAACTCTCTATCCCAATTACGTTCAACACTACAGGTTTACTCAGTTCCAGTAAGAATTGATTCTTTGTTCAGCTGCAGTTTTGTAACTCCAGTGTAAACAGTAATAAGTCCTTAGTTTTTAGCTTCTCATATACGAATACATTTTTAATAATTATTAGCAATAACGTCTAAGAGTCCCAGTCATGGAGCAGGACCCAACTGTGCCAGCTATGGAACAAACAGTATAGCTATCTTCAGGGGTTAAAATAAGCTGGAACGCACAGGAATGGCATTCTGGAGCCTGCTATTTTTAGGGCTTCAGTGTTCCAGAGCCCCTAAAAGTAGAAAATGGAGCCAGAAAGCTGCATTCTGGGGCCCACGATTTAAAAAGAGCGGACACCAGATCACAGTGTTTCAGCTCCATTTTCTATTTTTAAGGGCCCCTTGATACTGAGCCTCTAAAAATAGCAGGCCCTGGAATGCTGTTCCTCTGTGTTCTGGGAGGCAGGGAGTTACCCTGGCCCGAGCTGAGGCTCCGGCCTAAGTCTGCTCTGACTGAGCATACACAGAGCCTCTGAGCATGCTCAGTCAAAGCAGGCTTCAGATGGGAGCCTCAGGCCAGGGCAAGGCCACTCTGCAATGTCATGGTGGCCAGGTAAGGCGTTCCTGGGGAGGTAGTTCAGAGGCAGGCAGGTCAGCTCAACTAGGAAAGGGCACGGGGGAGGGGGTCGGGCTAGGGCAGAGCGGGAAGATGTTGTGGCACAGCAAGGGGTTGGGTTGGGGGACCAGCGGCAAGACAGGTGCCGGGAGCAGTAGCTGGGGTGCATGAGGATGGCCCACAATGGCAGCAGGTGGGCTGCACCAGTATGAGGGGGGCCCACACTGGTATAAGGGGGGCCTGCACTGCACAGCAGATTATACTTTAACCCCAGGCTTAGTGTTTCAAACACATTTACATAGTCCTAAACTAGATGCATTTTAGTTGTTCTAATAGCTTCTACGGAGGGTAATTACAGAGCAATTCTTCAGTGCACATTACAATTTATAACCCTGTAGTCTGCTACACCATAGAGCTGTGTGGATATGTCCTTTGTTAAACAGCTGTCATGACCTCATAGTTGAGTGTTTTCCAATTTCCACCCTGAGTGAGGTCTCTTTTGTATGAAAGGTATATTGCATATTCTCTCAAATTTTCTGTGCTTAATCTCTGAGTAAAGCTTGTTCACAGGAGTTTCAAGAGAATCAATTAATTCATTTCTGAGTTCTAATCAGTTAAAAATAACAGCCAAAAAATAGCCTACATTTTCAGTCATGAATCTGTGGCATCGCTTGGTTAAACCATACAAAGCACTGATAGTCAAAGGTACTTCAGTGAGACTTTGATGGGAACTCTTGGGTTACTCTGTCAATTAACAAAAATAAATAAATAGTATTCAGCATATGATCATAACATGATCTTTATATGCCATGATGAACACGAAAAATGACATCCAGGTCCATTCCTGGTGCTCTTAGGAACAACTAATAAAAATGGCCAATGGATGGAGAACAAGATTTACAACAGCTACTTTCATTCCATGACTTAATACTGGGAAAGCCTTTAGGACAGCTGAGGAGAGAACAGAATTCTGCATTTTGATATATACCCTCAGTAATGGTCTCTGCATCTAAAATGAAGTGAATGAGCTTTGCATGTGGACAACTTTGCTGAGCTGGAGAAGAGATCTTCTACTACACAGTGTTTGGCAATTTGTCCAGGGCTATTTGATGCAGGGCCAGAATGAAGGGGAAGCAAGCCAAGGGACTGCCTGGTGTCATGTTGTTGTTGCTGATGACAAAAAGGAAAACAGAACATGTAAACCAAAATGTGTCAGGTAGACACTATTTAATACTGGTCCACTCAATCCTGGTGCACAGTTCAATTTCTTGATATTGGTATATTTCAGTTATTCTTAATTTTAGAGTATTGGCTACCTATCATATGAATAAATACAGATTTTAGCATGCAAATTTATCATCTTATATGGCAGGGATAAATCACGCATGCAAATTGTGGATCTAAGTCATGAGATGGGCCAAAAATGCAATAAAATACAAGGTATTGAAAAGTTTAACATAGCAGGGAGGCATAGATGCTCTTTGCCTGGAGTTTGGTCTAGGGCTGGTCCTGAGTTGATCCATGGAACACTTTGGCTTGTGTCTGGTGTGACTGAACTATCTGTGGAGATCAGGATATTCAAAGTAGTCTGTTGCTTACATGAAGATTCCCCTCTACCTTAAAGGAACTACTGCTGGGTCAGCTTCATTAAAACTGTTCAACTGGCTCAAGATCATGAATCAGCTAGAGGGAAGTGCTGGACAAAATTCTTGGGGGGCAGAGGGAACAAAAAACATTTAGCACCCCAAAATGTGTCCCTTTGAAAACAAAACAAAAACAATTTTGAAAAATAGCTAGCTGGCTTTGCAAAAAACTGTTAATTTTCAAGAAAAATAGACAGATTAAAATATACTTTTTAATCAAAAAAATTTCCAGCATTTTTACTGTTCAGCCAGTCCAGAAGCAGAATACTTAAGCCAGCAGAACAATTTCAAGTAGAGCAGGATCTTTGTCATAGTAATGGCTTCTCTCTCACAGAATATAGTCTTCATTAAAACTCTTTAGCAGAGATCCTGGTCTTCATAATGGCAATTGTTTTTACAAAGATCCTGTCCTAGGAAAAAATCCCTAGGAAATAAATGCATAAAGCACTTTGTTGCATGCCAGTTAAGTTTGTTCTAGATTTAGTATAGCTAACGCAAATCCAAAAGAAGCAAGGCAGTGAAAAAGTTGAGGCTACCAACATTGTGTGTTCTTCTCTCACACATCCATAATCATGCTACCACACAGAAAGAATGCACCACAACCTTAACTCTGACATAGTTTCCAGCACTCCCTCAAATTCCACACACCCTTCTCCACCACACACAGACCAGATTTATTTTGCCCTTTTGGGCATGTTCTGTGAAACTGCACACTCTGTACCCTATGGCATATGAAAAAATTGTTCCCAGCAAAGTACTATCCTAAAGAAAGAGGCATTGGTCTCATCCACACTCACTCAGTTGGGACCTATAACAATAAGTAGGCACTCAAGGGTAGGGAAGGAGCCAAGCTTCACTCATCGATTTGGGAAACATATGATGGTGAGGCTAAGAAAAGTACAGTTTGAAAATGAGACAGGGGGAAACTAATAATTAGGGCAGAATGTCTTCTCTCTCAGGGCTTGCCTACACTCAAAAATTCTACCTCTTCAGTATATTCTGCTAGTAGGAATATAGTGATACCATGATAAAGGTGTTTGTACCAATATAACTTATTCCTACATGGGGATTGTTATGAGTTGTCACGGATCAATAAACAATTGCTAATCAAAATGGTTATACTGATACAAAATGTGTGTGGTTCAGAGCTCAAATTGCACATGTTACTTTCTCTCCCATTCCTTAGAAAATGTTATTTGTTGCTCCCACCCTATGTAGAAATGAAATTTTATTATGTAGGCATCAATGCTGCAAAGTATACTTACTTGGGTATGCAACTTAGCAGAAGGCAAAGGTTCAAGAATGAAAGATCAATCAAATGGGAGAATATTCATCTCTCTCATATATTGTGCAAGGCTGTAATTTCAGCAGGTCAGGCTCAAGCCCTGCATGGCTGTAAAACAAAGTCTGTATTTGAAATTCATAGCTCTCTTCACCAGTAAAGTATTCCCCAGACCCACTTACATGGCTACCTATCCTGATATCTCTTGAGCCACATGGACAGTCTGCAGACAGTTTATTTTGTTCAGTTTGATTTCTTAAAAACCTCAATGTATTACCATCCCACATTCTGAATGCTAAGTGCAATTTGCTTCATGAAAATTGTTCAAAAGCTGAGATTGTCTCTAATAAACACATCAACTTAGGGCACAAACCTTTTTCCTTCAGCCCACCTTGTCCCCTGTCCCTCCCCCATACTAACAAAAAGGCATGACTAGAAAAAAAAGAATAGACACCTTGCATGGCTTATGCAAGTCCCAGGCAATTCAGATTTATTGTTTTCTTTTGTCTACAGAATGCACTACTGCTAGAGATCAAGTGTAAAACTGATAAAAGGTACCAACCATGGGTATGTCTACAATGAAAAGCTTTTTTCAAAATAAGGAGGCTTATTTCAAAAAACCTTTCACCTGTCCATGTAGGCATTTTGTTATTTTGAAATAAGTGCTTTGTTATTTCAAAAAAAAATGAAGCGCTATTTCAAAATAACTAAATCTGCTTTTATTTTGAAAGATCTTTGGCAGTGCAGACATAGCCATAGGTTCCATGTTTATTGTCTCCTCTCCCTTATTCTGTCAACTTCTTTTCCTCTCCTTCCTCCCTCCTTATTTAAATCCTAATCTTGCAAAGCACTTAAGCACATGCTTAAGTTTAAGCATATGAGTAGTCTTACTAAAGTCTTTAGAGTGTGACAATGTTTTCCAGATGGGTGGGGTGCTGTCCTGGGGTGGTTTCCTGTGATTCCCTTCAGGCCTCACCACACACTACAACCACTCTAAATCAGTCTCCTTCACCACTGTGTTATGGTATGTCATATTTATAGTAGTTCACCAGCTTCCCCAGTTGCTTCTGGGGAAGGGTGGTGCTGCTGCTGAAAGAGGGGGAGGAACCAGTCTGCCTACCTTCAGGCTTCTAACTCTTCCTCCCTGTCTGCTTATAGAAATTTAACTGCTGAGATACTTGAATCCTATTTATTTCCACTCAGTTAAAGGACTTCTGCCAATTACCTGTCTTTCAGTAACAGCTTGTCGTACGTGTTGGACAAAGAGGACAGTCTCTTCACAGGAGAATAAATGGACATAAATCTGACCTTAGAAAAAACAACATTCAAAAACCAGAATGGGGAACACTTTTATCTTCCTGATCACTCCATTGATGATCTGCTAACAGTTCTGCTTAGACAAATGGATAAAAAATCAAAGAGAAACTGCAGAACTGGAATTCCTATGCAGATTTGACATCATCAACCATGGCCGTCCTGGGGGGGGGGGGCAACGGGGCTACCACCCTGGATCCCACAGTTGGGTGAGCCCCCCTTCTCCCACCCCACAGGCCCCACACTACCTTGTTGCAGCAGGGATGCCACGCTTCAGCAGCTTTTCAACACACTTAACTGAGCTCCCTTTCTAAGCCTTCATGACCATTTTCTAGAGACACTGAATAATTGAAATTATAGTGGGAAGAACAATTGCTACTTTCACAGACACAGCTAGGCCAGACTCCCTTTTTAAAAAATCAGCTAGTTTGTAATACAAGGCAAGAAGGGAACATTACATCACCTAATCTGACCTCCTGCATAACACAAGCCATAGAATTTCATGCAGTTACAGAGCTCAGTACAAAGTATCTTTGACTGGACTCACAGATCTTCCAGAAACACACAGGCTTGAGTTAAGGAACCCAAGAGATGGAGAATCCAGCACAGCACTTACTAGTTTGTCCCCATGATTAATCACTCTCACTGTTAAAATATGAGCCTTGTTTTTTATTTGAATTTGTCTCGCTTTCGCTTTCATTCTTTGGCTCTTATATTCTTTTCTCCATTAGATTAAAGACTCTTTTAGTTCCCAGTATTGTCTCCCAAGGGAGGTACCTATACACCATAATCAAATCACCTCTCAGTCAGGGATGCTGGAACAGTTTTAATAGCGGGGGTACTGACAGCCATTGAACCAAACTGTAAACTTTAAATATGATGGAAACCACTTCAAAAGACAGAGGAAGCAAGTACAAGGGCTAGTTCTAGCACCTATGCTCTCACCTTTCTGTTTAGTTTAACAAATAGTGCTCATTAAGTCTTTCACTGAATGCATTCTTCCAAACTTCAAGTAATTTTTGTGGCTCTTCTCTATGTCTTCTTTAATATTTAACACAATTTTCAAAATGTGAGCACTAGACCTGGGCATCTTTCTGTAGCATCAATGTCCTTCACAGAGAGAGGTAAAATCCCTGCTCATACACAGCTAAGGATCACAGTAACCCCTTTTTATTGCCACAGCCTGGGAGTAGGAGCTCAGATGGCATTCCTGTCCACCCTTCAGACATAATTCTGTATGTCTTGGATTTAGAGCCAGTATACTAACGTGACTGAGTCCCACAAAAATTCAAAACAAAACAGCACTTATTTACATTTGGAATAGTTGCTGGGTATCTTTACACAATGCACTTCACTGATGACAATGCCTGCACTCACACTTATATTGCTGCTGACCAAGCACAAGTAATTGAAAGTGTAGGAATAGATACTGATTAGAAACATTTTTAAAGGGTAACTGGTATTTAGGTACAGATAATGGGTGTGGACACAAACTAAAAGCTGAGTTAGCATTTTTAATAATGTGAGACTTTCAGCAAAATCATGTGGTCATTCTATTTTATTCAGCTGAGATTTGGTCTAGAACTGGTATTTACTGTGTGTTTTACCGTGATGGTAAAATTACAATACTGGTCTCCACTCACATATTTCCAGTTTAGACCATAAATATGTAAATGATACTTTTGTTATGCTGATTTTTTCCGCTGAGGCAGCAGTTAAACCATAATGACACACTGACTTTCTTAAAATTAGGTAATTTGCACTCTGAAAAAGCAAAATGCTGCACATTTCTTTACTTTTCAGTGGAATACAGGAGTCCACCAAACATTGTACGATATTTTTATTTCACTGAAGGATTGCATATCTTTTCTAAAATTTCTCACTTCTAATGGAAACATGAACCCTTAAGAAGTGTCTACTGGTGGTCTCATTCAGAGAGAACGCATTATATTGCAATATTACAGAATTTATAGCCACCTTTTTAAAAAGAGAATCATGCACATGTAGTAGAGCCTCAAGTGAGTGAATATAGGAAATGTCCGTGAACCACAAAGGGCTCAAAAGCTGGTTTACTTCTGAAACACCACAAAACCAGAAATGGCATAAAAAAACCCCAAAAGGTGGCCCTAAATGTTCATTAATAAACATAAATATTTTATATACATATAGTATAATAAGAGGCTTGTATTATATGTTGAATTAATTTTGTAATACAGGGGTACTGCATTGCACACATTAAATATGTGAAATTCATTGTAATGATCCAGTAGGGAGAGCTAGAGGGTAATATTTACGCGAGGCACTTATGGTAAAGACTGCAGATTTCATTATTAATTAAAGCAAGGCATTACTACTATGATATACACTTCTGAAGTACCCTTCAGTGTATTGCCGAAGCTCTCTTACCTACATTTTTATTTGCTCCAGTCGCTTCAACAAGAGAAACCAACTTTCCTGCTTTCAATTTTAATCTGCTTACTTGCATATTCAGTCTGTGTGGTTTCCTTCAGGGACATATTGCTGGGGACATTCTGCAGCTGTTAGCAGAATGCCTGCTAAAGAATGGCCTGAAGGTTGCAAGACTTGGATTCAATATGATCTTCAGTAGTAGTGATTATCAGTTGTAGATAGAATGGGTAGGCAGCTCTGGGTACTTAGCAATAGTACTATATTTGTAACTAGAATAAAATTCTGATTTTGTCACAAAATCTGCATGTCCGCGGCTTGTATATAGCTTAAATCACTCAAGACTTTTATGTGTTTGATATTTCAGTCCAGTGTATTAGTCCCTTCCGCTGACAAGTGTTCAGTCAAAGCTCTAAAAAAAGAATCCCAAACAAAATCACATTTTTAAAATTTCTTATAGCCTAGGGATTTCATCCTGTATAGATATCTTAACAGTAAAGAAATTCCCCCCATTTGGATGAATTTTTCATCACATTTTTTAGGTAAGTTAAACAGTCTGAGCTGCTGCTTCTTCAGGCGACGTAGAATCGTGCCGCAGTATGAAAATATACAGAAATGTATGTTTAGAGCTAAGGTGGCCCATACATTAGACACAAAATATGCAAAGAACTATGAAGTTAGTCAAGATAGCAGACTCCTTTTACATGTATTACATATAGATACTATGTTTAAGTTGCAAATTCAAGTATTCATTTAGTGGGGACTTAATTCAGCCTTTTCATGCATATGCATAACTATAGTCTTTAGTTCCATGACCACTTCCTTTTTTCCTACAGGACCCCTGCCTCATTCAGTGCATGGAATGGATGACATTTCTTAATGGGATAGCTATTCTATGTTGATTTTTAGCCTGATCATTCAGTATGCAGTCCCAGGCCTTATTTGTTGTTTCCAAGACGTACATCCTGCCACCACACTTTACACTCTCCCTCCTATCAAAATAGTCTGTTACCTTTACTCCTGCCCTTGTACACCTTCCTGGCTCCAGTTTCTAATCTGCCTCTCACTAAGGCTCCTATGCTTCCTTACCCTCTTAGTTCCTGCCCCCATTCCTCATCCCACTGAACCCAAGTCAGACAGCTTCTTCTTTTCAGTGACTGGGCACTAACAGAGGGCATGCTGGGAGGATAAGACAAAGTCTATTCTCTACTCTAGTGGTGAGTGCCGCAACAGTCCCCTGCACTGAGAAAAATAAATTGCAGAAAGTTAAACTCATCCTTTGCAGTCCTGAAATGGAACACACTCATTTATGGCATGGGAGTGATGGATCACGCTTAGTGAAGACAGGGGCTACAAATTCTAACAAGTCTTACCTGAGCACTTGCAAATATTTTTTCAGAAGCTCATAATTTGGCTAGAAAAGGAATATCCTTCACCGCAGGCAAACGCTATGCCAACTTTCAAGTCCTATGCCAAGGCACAGACACACAAGAGATTCTTGGCTAAGGGTTGTAAGAATTTAAAAACAAAACAAAAACACTGAACAAAAAACAAAACATGCATAAAACATTCCCTTTCCTGCAAAATATCCTTGCTCTCCAAAATGGGTGAGTTATTATAGCTAAGCAAACCCAAGAAAACCTACATACCCCAACCTGAGACAGATGCCTAGCCTGGCAGACTTCATTCCTTTGGCAAAGTTGTAAACAACTGAAAAGAATATTATAAATGGGAAGTATTGGGCACCCTTAACAATGGTCAGTGGTACCTGTGTCACCTAAAATCAATGTTTAGGAAGGGCTAATTCTTTGTGATGGCTACCTTCTAAGTAGCTGGGCTCAGCAATGGACAGAAGTCCAGCTCTTCGTAAAGAGTAAAGCGTTTGGCAAAAGCAGGCTGGAGAAAAGTGAGGGAAACATGAGGCCATGGTGAGGTGAGCTCAGATGACTGGTGACAAGCCTTTATCTGCCACCCATCCTTGTTGAATCTGAGCAGCTCTTGGCTAGTGCAGGCTAACAATTTAAGAGCTGATTAGTGTGACATCCACTGGAAAATTACACTTTCCTTCGCACACTCTTAAAATTGGGGAAATGCAAGAAAGTTTCCCTGCTTTTCTCATTTTGGTCTATAGTAACCAGCATTATAGCAAACTAAGTATTTCAAAGGTAACTTGAATCAACATGTCAGGGTCCCTAGTGGACTTTATGTAGGCTTTTGTTCTTCCTTCCTTGGTTATTCATACCTGGCCCCATAAGAGGCAACTGCTACAGACAATATACATGCTTATGTTTTTCCATTTCACATATGTTTATTGGCTAGATGGCTATTTTAGAATGAATAAAGAAAAATAAGATATTCTAATCCAGAGACAACACAAGCCACTAGACAGAAGCACAGACTATTGAAGTTGTTTGCCCATAGTCAGGCAGAGCCAGGAACTGAACACAGAGCTCTTGATTCCTGATCAGGGGGTCCTGTTTCCCTGCCTCTCTGAACTCTTTAAGTTATAAATTCTTCTGAGTAAGTGACTGTCTCGTATTTTGTTTTCAGAATGCCTGCCTAAAACCCTTTGGAAGATCCTGACACTGGAGTTGCAGCAAAACTTTTTAATTTCCTAAGAGGTCTGTATGAAAAGTCTACATGCTGCATCACGACAGAAAGCAAAGACTTAGAAGGCTTAGGATTGTTACTAGTATAAGATAAGTTTGCATACTATTCCCCTCATGTCTTTTGCACTGCCATAAAACTTTCTGATGTGAGGAGCAATGGATGTTGCCAAGGGCACTAATGTTGTCTGGACAAGAGATAAAATAAGCTGAAAGACTTAGATTTTGCAGATGATATGGTCATACTGGAAACCAAATGAATGGAATGAAAAGACTCAATGATCAGAAAAAGGTAAAAACTGCCAGAGTGAGACTTCATATCAGTATGCAGAGGACCATGGAGACAGAAAAGTATGCTGTCAGCACAGGTGGATGTGTGTGACTGATGGAGAAGAGTACTAAAGATTCAGTGCCACTGGGAACAGGAGGTTTTAAGTAAAAGTCTTATCATCAGGGGCATCGCTGGGGCAGGGAGGGACCCAGGGCATGGGCCCAGGCCCCGCCCCCAGCCAGAAGGCCACACCCCTCAGATGGAAGGCCACGCCCCCTGGCCAGGGATAGGGCCAGGGGGAGGCCGCAGTGCCACGTAGTGCGGTGTGGCCCGGCCTGGCCAGAAGCAGCTGCTGGAGGCTGGGCCCACGTACGCAGCCCCGGATCCCCAGCTGGGGATGGGGCTGCCACTGCCGTGGTCGCCGATGCCCAGCCCCCTGATCCCCAGCGGGGGACGGGGCCACCGCGGGCGGCCAGCCGGGCCCCAGATCCCCAGCCAGGGATGGGGTCACCATGGCCGCAGGCTGGGGATTGGGGGCCTGGCCTCCAGCAGCCGCTTCTGGCCCGGCCCTGCTGCGGCCTAGCTACCCACAGCAGCACGGCCTCCCCCTGGCCCGATACCTGGCCAGGGGCGGGGCCTGCTGGGCAGCCAGCCAGGACCCGGATCTCCGGCCAGGGATGGGGCTGCCGCGGCCGCAGCCAGCTCAGGATTGGGCCCCGGATCCCCGGAGATCCAGGACACTGACATTGGGACTTGGGGCAAGTGCCCCGGTGTGCCCAAAGCCAGCGATGCCACTGCTTATTATAAGGCCCTAATCTTTGCCAGAACTACAGGAGTCACAACACATACCTACACATGCCCTCAAGATTGCAACATCAAGCACTGAGAAAGAAAAAGAAAAAGAAAGAAAGTCAGAATTAAGTCTGCATCCTTATTTCAGCTCTTGTGTAGATACTTTATGGTGTAATTTTATTACATGGCTACATACTATTTTTAGTACACAGAATGTACTGTGTTTGCATAATGTTCAGTTTATTCAGCTATTTTTATCCTTGCTACAGCCCTAGCTAGGATCCCCCTGCTGGACACTCACCATTTTCCGTGGCTGTGTCCTACTATACTAGATCTGAGCATCTTTGATCTGGATAGGCTCCAGTAAATTCTCTCTTTGGACTCTCTAGCACACTCCCGCCACTTAGACTGTCTGCAGAGCCCTGCAGATCTATGGATATCCGCTTCAAATGCACACATATCCATATCCGCAAATGTGGGTGCAGCTATCCATGGGTCCATTTTTGCAGATTGCAGCTCAGTTGCAGATTCTATTTTTATCTGTCCAAGGCAAGCAGTGAGCAATGTAAGCAGAACATCAGGGAACAAAAGAAGCACTCCAGCCAATCACAGCTAAGCTCTGCTTGCATCTTCTAGCCAATCAGAGACAGTCGCTCATGGAAGTTTAGCTTACCATGTAGTCCCTCCTCTGACTCTAGGAGCTCCAGCAGTTAGTCCCCACACTCCATCAATTAGCTGGTGACTGACAGACACGTCCACCTCTTCCCCGACTACCAACCACCCTATTAGATGACTGTCAACAGCACTGGCTTTCCTAGCCCAGGCAGCATAAAAGTTGTTGAGGTAGGGGCCAGGGAAGCCTCTGAAAGGCATTTGGAGCTGCTGTCAACTCCCCCCCTCACCCCGCTTCTCAGCTCAGCAAAGCAGTGGCAGCCAAACACAGACTGTTTGTATTGTCAGAGCAGGAGTTCCTGCAAGGTGGGATGGTGTGGATGCGGATAGACATAAAACCTGGCATGCAAATCCCAGACTAGATATAGGCTGACACTGCGAGGATGCAGATCCACATTTTTGTATCCTTGCACGGCTCTAACTGTGTGGTACCCCTTTAGTTAACTGGCAACTCATAGTCCATCTGTCTTAGGCCACCAGAACCAGTGTTGACTCTGCCCCTCCACTGAAACACTGCAAAAAGTTAGGTACACCCTATCTCAGAGCCAGGGGTATCGCTGCTACCGGGTCTGAGGCAATGCAGCCCCCCCCATGCCTCTGGCTTAGCCCTGGCAGCAGCAGAAGCAGCCCAATCCAGCTCCCGCATCAGGCCCTGAGGCTGGATTGGGCCATGGGGCAGGGCTGCATGTCAGGGAGCAGGGCCCAAGTGCGAGCCCTGAACCTTTTTCTTAGTACAGCAATGCCCCCGCTCAGAGCTTCAGCTCAGTGAGCATTCTGGTTTACAATTTAATCATCATGTGTACCTAAACAGGTAAAGAACATGACAGACTTTGCAAAAGGTTAAAAAAAATCATTTTTTACTGTAGATAGCATACTGTATATACTGATCTAGACAGATCACTTACACGTTATTTCAGCTCAGTTTCCTCACCACTCTGGATCATTCTTTTGGATTTGGGTCCATGTCTTTTCAGCAATCTATGACCCGCCTCTTGACCATACAGGCTATGTCCACACACAAAGTTTTATTTTGAAATAAGTCATTTAGAAATGACTTATTTTGAAATAAAACCCTTAATTCAAAATGACTTATTTCAAATTAAAAAACATTGATTCAAAATAAGTCAAGCCCCTCCAATCGAAATAGCATCCCTTGTGTATGGACACGCTATTTCGATTCCCTGAGAGGGACACCCTGGGAGGTGTGGCAACATGGCTCCTGGTGGGCCATGTTGCCACCCAATCCCCTGCCTGGCTCTCCCTTGGAGAGCCAGGCAGTGAAAAACAGCCTGTTCTAAATCAGGCAGAGAACAAATTAAAATCTAGTATAGGGCATCATACTGACACTCACATGGCTCCTCAGCAAGGTTGGAAATTTTAGATTCACCACACAGACCTTTGCTACTTGAGCTAATGGAGTAACTTTGTGGATCAGTTTTGTAGGTGGAATTAAACACAAATTGCCTGTACGTTTCACAAATATTTTCCAATAGCAAAGGATTGAAGACACTCAGGAATCCTGGGGTCCCCTTTCAGGCTCTAGAGATTAGCTTAGGAGCAGCAAACTCTTCTGTACATTTCTCCCCAATCTACAACTCCTTTTGTCCCAACCCTTCATGCTATTCTTGTCCCAGTCCTCTCTCTTCCTCTCCCCTGGTTACTTGCCATAGTCTCATTCTCCTTGCCTGTAAAGTCCTCAGTTCCACGCCTGAGAGTTCTCATTCCAGCCCTTGGTTTTCTTACCCAGACAACCCCTCCTAACTAACTCCCCATTTTAGTATATCCATCATCCCCTTCTCTGAGCACCCCTATTACCCTTACCAATCCAATCCCAGCTGTCCCCCTCAACTAGCAGACCTACTCTCCCCACAGCTCTGATTTGCAGTTTCTCTTCCACCCCAAATCTCAGACTCTTAATCCCAATACATTCCTTTCCCTCCATCCAGTCCATTCTATTTTGATCCTTCTGTGTCTAGAGTAGCCCACCTGAAAATGCCCAAGTCAGGGCAGGAAACAAAAAGGAGAGCAGATTCTCTCCAACTGCAATTAGATTCCTCAGCCAGTGCTTCTGATTGCCCACACGAGTTTTCATGAAACAAACAAAAAAAATACACTGCCCCTTTTATTGCATTTCACTTTGTGGCTCCTAGTCGGCAACTCGGTTTAGTAAAAAGATAACATATTTAAAACTCTATTTATTTTACCAAAAAGGTTCTCCTGATCCCAAAAGATCATTCACATTGCCAGATCAAATATATGTTTGGATCTTAATCAAAATACCACACTGACACTCAGTCCTTTAGTAATGATAACTAAAGGGTTATTACAAAAGGAAAGAAACAAATGAGACGTGTTAAATGGTCAAAGCAATCAGATACATACAACTAGATGTAAAGTCAATATATATTACATTCTAAACAGAATTGTGGCATTTACAGGCTTGTGTATATCCAGCACCCAGATGTGTCTCAGTCCTTTGTTTCATAGCTTCAGTTTTTGAGCTGATCCAGAGATAAGAAGCAAGATGAAGATGGAGCTAGGGAAACTGCATTTTAGTATCTCTGGACTGCCATGTAGCTTGATTCAAACATAAGCCCACAGTAGATAGGCAGAGTAGTCTCTTGCAGCCCCCCTGACCAAATGCATGTCTCTACATGCCCTGATGACATCACAGGTACCACTCTGGCTTCTCTTCCTGGGCTCATTTAAGTACCTAGCCCTGTCCTGGCTTACACCAGCAATTGTTCAGATTTGTCTCTGGAGTTTCATGCTCCAGCATACTCAGTCAGTTTATCAGGGTTGAATATGCCAGTGTTTTCAACCTTTAGTAGATCAGTAAACACCTAAAAGGTATTAATTACTTTATGCATAACACTTGTTGAAAACAATTCTCAAAAAAGCTGGTAACAGTGGCGGAGCATCTAAAATGCCTCAATCACAGCAAAGGTTCCAGATTTGCATCAACATCCACAGGTGCATGCCTAGAAGCTTTGCTGCAAGCTGGGCCATTAAATTGCTCCTTCCCCCTTCCAGTCAGTCCCTCCAATGGGGAGGGGTCCGGGGTGGGGGTGGGGGTCACAGACACCTGCACTGTGTCTGATGAGCACCATTGTTGCACAGAGCACCAGTTGAGAAACACCGGATATGTAGAGTCTGGGCACAAGTAGGGGCTGTGAGGGATGGTGCATGCTCATTTATTCTGTGATGAAGCAGCATGCACAAGCTGTTCAGTACTGAAGTCTGAGTGATACAAGCATTTTCACTGAGGACAGAATCTTCAGAGATCTTAGATGTTGAAATGTAACAAGACTCTACTGAGCAGATGCAAACTGAGACCCCCCCCCCAGTTTATACCTTGGCCAAATGTGGGAAGAGTTTTTACAGGGATGGCAAAGATGGATACTGACACCAGAGCCAAATTTCTAGTCACTGCTCCAAAATGTCAGGATACTAACATTGTTTAAACATGGACAAAACAGTGTTATTTCTCCAAGTTTTGTTGCTGGAAATAGCAGAACCACTGTGGTTGAAATTTCCCCAAAACGTTCAGCCAGCAGCAAGCATTCCACATGGAAAAATTCAGCCCAAGTAGTTACCGTTTGGCCAAGTTATAATTAACTGACAACAGATTCTTAAAGTGGGAAGTGTTGGGCAGCCTTAATAAGAGACAGCACTAACAGTCCCACCCTCTACTAACAGAAGTTACTACATAAAAAGGGAAGCTTCCATCCAAAAATTTTGGTATTAAAATTCTTTTGACCACCTTTTATGAATACCCTTGGGGCTGCAGGAATCAGAAAGACTCTCTCTCCTCTCTGTGTGAAGCCTTCATCTTAAATTCCATTAAAACCTTGTCCATTAGACAGGCAGATTTTATATAAAATTCTTAAACTGAATCACAGTGGTTATGTACCACATGTTTGTAGGAGAGTAAAGAGCTGGACACCAGGCCTCTGCCTGAGCCACTGGTTGTTATGGTCATGGCGACATGGGCAAGCAGACCTTTCTTCCTTATAACTGGAATTTTAGTTAAAATGTGTTCTCCCTTTTTTCTCTTACCTTTCCACAGTTTGTAAGAGAAATGGAACTGAGAAGAATACTATCTTTCCTCTCCTGTGTAAAATCCTTGAAGAGAACATGCTTTCACCCTTCACCTCCATTACTAAATGCTTGGTCAGTAATTTGTAGGCTTTGCTGTAACAAAAGTAACATGTTGTAAAGTTAAATGCCTGCATACCATTGACTAAACTTGTAAACAACAAACAAAGGTGGGGATAATTGTATGCACCACATCATTACTAATATTCATTGCTTGTTAATTGTTCATTGTGTTAATGTAAGCAAAAAGGGTCTTTGGGGAGTTGTCATGTATACAAGTTTTTATGCATTTTCAAGCATAAAAGGATTGTAATTCACTCCCTCTTTGCTCACTCATCACATTGAGGGGCATGAGCAGGCAATAAGGGATAACATTCAACCCAGGCCGCCTCAGAAAAGACCTGTTTGCTGCTGCTTCTTCTAACAATGTTATTTTCACAAACTGACATGGCAACAGAAAAGATATTACCCCTTTAATACATTCAGGATAGTTCTCAAAGTTAAGTGAGAACAGTGAAACAGTGAAATCACAAACCTTCATAAGCTAAGGTCAGGATAGAAAACATTTGTTCCAGATCAAATATAATCATTTGTTTGTGTCTTTTAAGGAAAGCTGTTGATATTAAACAATTATTTTCCAATACCTTTAGAGTCTTTTTTTTTAAGTCTTCAAAATATTCTTTAAAAGCACAGAAAGGTAGAATGAGTGACTCCAAATATTTTTGGGACACTAGCCTACTGAGAGGCACCTATAACAGAAATATTTCCAAGACAGTGTCTTCCAATACCATTCATATTCACAAGTATACCAAGCTAATGGACCAGATCATCAGCTGCTGTAAATCAGCATAGCTCACTGCTAGTACACTGTGCTATTAGCCTACAAGGTCAGGGATGCAACCTTATCCTTTGGGTATCCCCGGCCTCTGACTTCCAAAAGGTAGGAATGGATAAGATGGGAGTGGATCACTAGATGATTGCTTTTTCTGTTTATTTACTCAGAAGCACCTGATATTGGCCACTGTCAGAAGAAAGGATACTGGAGTAAATGGCCCATTAGTTTGACACAGTATTGATCCTGCCAGCAGATTTGACAATTTGGGGACCTTGGGGGGCAATTACTGCACTAGTGAGGTATGGAGTAATCTTTATTGAAAACGGGTATGGATGTGAGGTGAGCTGTGGGTGTGGGTGTGGTGTGTGTATATGAAGTTTGTCACAGTGTCTCTACAATGGGGGTTTTCAGCTAACTTAACTAACTCACAATAACTTAAAAGATGTTTCAACACCATATAGGAAAGGGGGCTACCATGCAATTTGGTGTGCCGCAGTGGCGGAGGAAAGCGAAGCCAACGGGAGAAGCAGGAGTTTCGAGGTGGGCACAGAGGAAACAGAAGGGGGCTGCAAGAACGGGAAGGAAGGGGTGGCGGAGGGAGCCGGTGGCTGCATGGGAAGCGGCGGAGGCAAGAGGAAGCCACGGGAAGCAGCAAGGGTGAAAGGAAGCCGTGGGAAGCAGCAGGGGTGAGAGGGGAAACCGCGGGAAGGTGGCAAGGGTGGAAGAAACTTGCGGGAAGCAGCGGGGGTGAAAAGGGAAGCCACGGGGAAGCAGCGGAGGCGAGAGGAAGCTGCGGGAAGTGGCGGAGCAGAAAGGAAGGCAAGAGAGGACAAGGGACATTTAAGGAAACAGTTTATTTAACACAGGGGAATCACAGAGGGTAAAGTGAAAATAACTTGGTAAAACAACTCTAAGGGTAACAATTAAATGATACAATCTTACAATCTAGCTTAACACTTCTAAGGCTTACAAATTACACTAAACAATGTTGCAACTTACAATGGTACTTCTAAAACAATTAGAGAGGAGAGATACAACAACCAATATAAGGCAGTGGCAAACAATTGAGGACACAGAAACTCTTTTAAACAGTGGGAAGAGAGGCAGTAATCTAAGAAAAAAGAAGGGGGAAGGCAAGAACAAAAACAAGCTTGCTCTTAGGAGCGTGGGCTCAGTAGAGCTGAAAGAGAGCAATGGCAAAGCAGCAGCAGCAAAGGATAAGGTAACTTTATTAAATAAAGCTGCAGTGGCAGGGTCTTACCAATACCACCACCAGCAGCAGCAGCAGCAGCATTACAGGCAGGAGAGAAAGAGACTCGTTACTCGGCCGGCAGTTCAATCGTGGTACGCTCAGGGGAGAACTTGTGAGCAGAGGAGGTCAGCGTCTGGGTGATCAGGCCAGGCAGGATGTCAGGAACCGTCCTGCCTGATCAACCCAAACTCTGAGTTTTTAAACTGTTTGTTCCCGCCAATTCACTGATTACAGGGAAGGCGGGGAACTAAGGTGAGCATGACTCATGCCTTCACCATTTCAAAGATCTCACAGTTAGGCAGTGCCCACCTATGCCAAGCCCTGTAGAGATCAATGGGGTGTCAGCAGCCATCTAGTTCAGTTTAAGGGGGCCATCTAGCTGAGTTGAAGGGGCCATCTGCTGCCCTTAACATACTTCGCATACCTAAGTGATGGCCCAGGAGGGGCGGCCATCAAATTAACTTAATGAGCAACGGACAAATATGGTCATTCCTATGTCTCTTATAGCTAGATCTGGGAAAGTAGTTTGTGCACTTTTTGCTGTTTCTGTGATAATCTCTCTTTTGGTAACATAACCAGAGGTGAAGCAGCTGGCCCAAGGATGAGACAGAACACAGAGCCCAGCATCTGCCCAGGGCTGAGGGCCCCCACAGTGTGGGCAAGGCCATCTTTTGGGGAGGGGAGGAAAAATTTGGGCAACTGCCCCAGGCCTTGTGTTTTGGCAGACCCTGCCTGCCTGTCCTCACTGCCTTGGGCAGCATTTCAGAGGCCAGGAGCTCACACTCTGTGCATTTACAGCCCTGCCATCAGAGCAAAGTAACCAAATGCTGGCCCAGGGGCCAGGTGGGAGTGCAGAGTCTGGCCTTTTGGCTGCCCTGTCCCCCCTCCAATGATGGGCGTGTCTGGGGGCCCTCAAAGGCTGATTTCCCCTGGGCTCTGCTGCTCCCAATGGCACTGGATGTGGGATCTGCTGGGCATGGGCCCCTTAGGCCCATGATATAATCTGTCCCTGAACATACCCATCATGCCAGGTCATCATTTACTCCAACCCTTCCAGGGTTATGAAAACCAATAGGACATCTGTAGTGATATGCTTGTAGAAGGTTGTGAATTTAGAGACTCCCTAGCATGGGCCATTGTTGTGTAAATTGGGAGACGTGCCCCAGAGAAGATTTAACATGGCTGCTCCCAGGTACACACCTGGATACCTGTCTGTATGATTAAAGTTCTATTCCTTACTCATTCTGTAGTATCATCTTTAATGAACCCTCAAGATCATTACATGGTGTCAGAAGATGGGGAATGAGTTTGGAAACTAAAACGGCTTGGAGGAAAATTCCTGCATTTGCACCTGAAAACAGCAAAACATCAGGGATCTCTGAAAACAAAGAAAGACTTCAGCAAGTAAGTGTAAGCTCTAACAATGGATGTTTTACAGGCTCCTTCACCTCTCCAAATGTCTGGTAATGTTGCAGAAAACTGGCTAAAGTTTAAGCAGCAATTTCTGTTGTATTTGTCTGCCATTGGAGCACAGAACAAAGATGAAAACCAGAAATCATCTATATTTTTGCATGTTGTTGGGGAGGAGGCACTGGATGTATATAATAACTTTGAATTTCAAGATGGTGAAAGCATGGGCCGCCTGTGAGAAACTGAATCTGACAAAAAAGGGTGCTCTCACTACAAGACAGGCCTGCATCTGGCTATGAGGCACTCCTTGAAGAATATCAGGACCTGTTTCAGGGATTGGGTTGCTTGCAAGGTGAACATACAATCCGCATAAACAAGCAGATCCCTCCAGTCATTCATCCATGTAGAAAGGTGCCATTTGCACTCTGTGATAAACTCAAGGCTGAGCTTGAAAGGATGGAAGCAATGCAAGTAATACAAAAAATAGAGGAGCCAACGGAATGGGTGAGCTCTCTAGTTATAGTGCAAAAAAGTAATGGCCAGCTATGCATATGCTTAGATCCCAGTGACCTCAACAGAGCTATACAAAGAGAACATTTCAAACTACCAACTAGAGAAGAGATTATGGCTCAGTTTGCAAATGCTCAGTACTTCAGTAAATTGGATGCATCCTCTGGATTTTGGCAGCTAAAATTAACAGAGGAAAGCTCGAAATTATGCACATTTAGTACTCCTTTCAGAAGATATAGATTTTTACGCTTACCCTTCGGCATAGCTTCAGCACCAGAGGTGTATCACAAAACTGTACACATGATCTATGAACATATTAGCGGTTTGGACACCTCCATGGATGACATCATTATCTGGGGCTGTACCAAAGAGGAGCATGATCGTCGGCTTCAGCAAGTGTTAGATGCAACTAGAGCCGCAAACCTCAAACTAAATAAGGACAAATGTGTGTTAGGAGTTAGAGAACTGACTTTTATAGGGGACATTGTTTCTCATGAAGGTGTAAAACCAGATAAGAGGAAGATTTCAGCCATTGAAATGATGCCATGTCCCCAGTCAAAGAAAGATGTCCAATGGTTCCTGGGAATGGTTAACTATCTTGGAAAATTCATACCTAATCTTTCTGCCAAGTCGGCACCATTGAGACAACTCCTACAGGACAAAAATGAATGGTGCTGGGAGGCTGCACAGGAGGAATCATGGAGAATTTTAAAACAAGGCTTGATACAGGAACCAGTACTGAAATTTTTTGCTCCAGAGAAGCCCATTAAATTTTCAGCAGATGCATCACAGTCAGGGTTGGGTGCCATGATTTTACAAAAACATGAAGATTGCTGGCAACCTGTGGCATATGCATCCAAATCACTGACTGATGCAGAGACTAGATATGCACAGATTGAGAAGGAGCTTTTAGGAATCTTGTTTGCCTGTGAGAGATTCAATCAGTATATTTATGGACAGAGAGTGGAAGTTGAAACAGATCACAAGCCCTTGATTGCATTATTTAACAAACTACTAAATGACTGTACCTTAAGGATTCAAAGAATGATGATCAAATTGCAGAAATACAATTTACTGGTGACTGACACACCAGGCAAATTTATGTTCACTGCAGATGCACTTTCCAGAGCAGTACCACCCATGGTACCCGAGAAGACACTGGAAACAGAAGTGCAAGCCTATGTAGATATGATTGTGAGCGCAAATCCCATAACTAACAGAAGACTGCAACGCAGAAGAGAAAAAGACTGAGAAAGATGAATCGTTGGGACTCCGCAAAGAGGTGATAATTAGAGGATGGCCTGAAATAATAATCAATTGCTCTCTAAGTATAAGGGGCTATTGGAACTGCAGGCATGAACTGACTGTGGTAGATGGGTGATTTTCAAAGGTGGTAAGGTTGTAATACCACGGAGCCTCCGAAAGGAAATGTTACAGAAGATTCATGAAGGTCACTTAGGAATTGAGCAGTGCAAAGAACGAGCATGAGAGATCATGTATTGGCCGCGGATCAATCACGACATTACCAATGTGGTAAAAAAACTGCTTTTCATGCTTGAAATACAGGCCATGCCAAGAGGCAGAGACACTGAGACCCCATCCTGTTCCACAGAGACCCTTATGAGAAGGTAGGTGTGGATTTATTTAACTGGCGTTCCAAGGATTACTTAATAGTCACTGATTATTACTCTTTATATCCAGAAATTTGCACACTGAACAGTACTAATAGTAATTCAGTGATCACTGGCATGAAAGGAATTTTCTCCAGACATGGAATTCCTGATGAGGTCTTCAGCGACAATGGGACACAATTTTCAAGTGCAGAATTCAGGAAGTTTGCCTTAGATTGGGATTTTCATCATGAAACCTCCAGTCCTAATTATCCCCAATCAAACGGACTGGTGGAAAGGTCTATACAGACAGTAAAGAACCTGATGAAAAAGACTTTTGAAAGTGGAGGTGATCTGTATACAGCATTGCTGGTCTACCGAAGTACACCCCTGGAGAATGGCTTTTCTCTAGCTCAGCTGTTAATGGGAAGAAGGATCAGATCTAACTTACCTATTACTGATAAATTGCTGCAATCTAAGAACAATGCTAACATTCAGAAGATGAAAGAAAACCAGAAGTGGAAGCAGAAATATTATTTTGATAGAAGGGCTCGTGATCTTCTATCCCTTAACCCAGGTGATAGAGTGTGCCTGAGGAATCACTCTTCTAATACCTGGGGACAAAGAGGTACTATTAAAAAACAGCTGCATCCACGGTCTTACGTGGTCCACACAGATCAAGGGGACACATTTCGACATAATCAATGGGATCTATGACTTATTCCAGAAAGTTCCAACACTGTGGAAGCTGAGGTAGATTCTGGCATGCCTCCCCTGACTGATCTGATATCTTCAACACATGGTAATGAAACCATCAGGGAACAAGAGAATTCAGACCTGAACAAAGGACCAGTACTGAGAAGATCTAATCGAGTCATCAAACATCCAGAAAGACTCATAGAGACTTGCTAGGATATGTAAGGGAAGTGGGTGGTAAAGACTCACTTGAGAGTGATGTGCTAGTAACCTCTCCTCTCTAGGTAGTTCAGATTCTGGGTTTATGGACTGTCCTTCTGCATGTTTTTTTTTAGATAGCTGTGATGTGTTGTTAGATGTTAGTGCATGTATTATTAGCTAGCTTTTATATGTATCTAACTGTTTACTTCTTTTCCTTAGCGGGGAAGATGTAGTGATCGGCTTGTAGAAGGTTATGAATTTAGAGACTCCCTAGCATGGGCCATTGTTGTGTAAATTGGGAGACGTGCCCCAGAGAAGATTTAACATGGCTGCTCCCAGGTACACACCTGGATACCTGTCTGTATGATTAAAGTTCTATTCCTTACTCATTCTGTAGTATCATCTTTAATGAACCCTCAAGATCATTACAACATCTGTCCAAATGCCATCTCTGAACAGTGCTCAGGACCAAGACAAGCTTTATGCCATTATATCAGTGACTTCCAGGGGAGCCCAGGCCCACCCACTACACTAGGTTTGAGCCCAGGGACCTTACAACCAGCAGTGTAGGTATGCTCAGTCCCACTCCTGGGCATGAATGTTGCTGCCACTGGGCCCGCAGGGCACAGGCCTTGCATCTCCCTGGCCCTGCCCTGGCTCCAGTTCTGGCCGCTTGCTGCTGGCCAGCAACAGTAGGAGCCAGAACTGGATTTAGACTGGGGCTGCCTGCCACACCTGACCAGCAGCAAAATGGCAGGAGCCACCTCTGTCTCCAGGCCACCTGCTGCTTGCCAGCAGCGGCTGGGGCTGAATTGGACCCTGGGGGCCAGGGACAGCAATGCTCCTGCTCACTGGGCTCTCCATCATCTTGCCTGTTTCTGAGTTTATCACTGGAGCATATTCTGCTTCTAAGAGCTACTTCACCCCTTCTATCCTCTTACCAGGCTCCTTACTCCAGAATGGGATCCCAGGACTTACTCTTCCCCTAGACTTTCTCCTTGTTCCTAGCAGCCTCTTTCCTCCTAGAAAGTAAATGCATGCATACTCCTTCCTGATACTTCCTCTCCTGTCAGTCTTCTGGCTTTATACTGCTCTCCCACTCCTTCCCCATTTGGACTTCACTCTCAATTAATCCTTGCATCTTCCCCCTCTTCTATATCATAGGAGACACTCGGTAACAAGATTGGCCTCTCAAGTTTTGGTTCACAGGGCTGGTTGGGAACACACACCCCAACAAAAGCTCCCACTAGGGTTTTTGTGCTCCCACTAGAGGTTCAGTCTCATGCACACAAAACATGCATTCCTGAGCTACAAATTAAATTGATATCCCATTATCAGATGTGTTGCTTTTGAAAATAATTCTGTTGGCCAAGGTGACATTCACAAGCGCCAAGGTGACATTCACAAGCACCAAAGTGAATACTGATTTTGATACCTGAGTTATTCTCTGATCAAACAAAGCTACTAAGTCCAACTACAGCTGTGTTACCTAGAAGTCCCCTGGCCCAGCATAGAATTTCTTGCTTTGCAAAATGAATCCTATTCATTACTACTAAATCAGTGTGGAAGAAAAGGCATAGTCTTCCTGCAGATAGGCAGACTTTTAAGTGACATGGACTTTAACCTCTGAGCATGTATCTAGACTAATAAGGGACTAGTTATAACATTTCAAAAATATCACCCTTAAAAAAAATCAGAATATATGAACACAAATGCAGATATAAGCAACTGTAAAACCTTCCCTACAGAGAAACTACAGTGGAAGAAACTAGATAAATTTCTAAATCAAAGTGTTTGAAAAGATGCATTACCATTTTAGATTTATTTAAGAATTCCTTAAAGGTTAAGCAACTTCTTGAAAACCTGCCACATGTTCTTAGCAATACCCCAGAGGTTTACAAAGGTCTAGACAAGGCAGAAGCCTATTTAGCAGTGATATGTGAAAGTGGAAGACAGCTTGAGTGAAAGTGATCATGAAATAGTACAGTAGATTGTGAGTTTAAGGAATGGTAGGAGAGAAAACAGAAGAATTAAGCTAATAGATTTCAAGAAGGCAATCCTTAACAAACTCAGAGAGAACAGGTTAGGTCCCACTGGAAGCAAGTCTAACAGGAAAATAGTTTGAGAGAGGTGGCAGTTTTTCAAAAGAGGCATTATGAAGGGTATAAGAGCAAACTATCCCACTGCCTAGGAATGTTAGGAAGTAAGGCAAGAGACCATCCTGGCTTAAGCAGGAGATCATCTATTATCTGAAACTCAAAAAAGAATCCCACAAAAAGCAGAAACTAGGACAAAATTATGAAGGATGAATATAAAATATATAAACATGTAGGTACAAAAATAGGAATGCCAAAATTAGATTAAACTTGCTAGCCACAAAGGGCACTCCAAGTTCCCCAATTCATTCATGATGCAGAGTGGAAGGACACTTCTTTATGTATGGATAGCTTTGAGGATTCTGCTCATGTTGCCAGTCGTAGTCACAAGTGATGAGTGCAGGTTTGCAAAGCTCAGGCTTATTGAAACATCTTTGATCAATGACAGCTGATGAAAAATTGGCATCACTTGCTGTTTTATTGCTTGACAATGCCAGTATCCAGTCTTTGTGTCCCTCTGACATTATGCTTCAGTTTATGAGGGCAAAGATGAGGAAAGTGGCATTCTGAACGAAAAGACTATCATTAACATTTGATTGACCAGGCAAAGGCATCGCCTGGTGTGGGGGAGAAGGAGGGCCCCACCAAGGTGAGGTTTACTCCTAGCTGCCTACTTGTGGCAGCAAGCAGCTCGGTGCCAGATTAGGCTCTGAGATGCTTGCAGCAAGCAACATGGTACAGGGCAAGGGACAGGGCCCAGGGCTTAAAAGCTTAAGTCAACTTGCAGCGCAAGTTTTATTAAGTCAACTTAGTCCTAGTCTAAACTTACAGCGACTTTCGGCAGCAGTCAACAGCAGATACACAAGGCATGTATCTGCTGACAACTTTCTAGGCCACTAATACATACCAGGGGAAGCCAAACACAAATGCCTTGTGGTCAACTTTCAGCAACTCCAGTTCTAGGGATCGAGTTGCTGAAGCGATTTCCAGAGCGATTCAGCAGGTTCATACTCACTGCTGAATTGTGCCTGGAAGATTGTGCTAACAGCTGCAATTTTGCCACCGTCAGTATAGACATACCCTTAAGCAAGTGCTAAGGTCAACTTAATTAATTCTAAATTTGGCCATGGAGTTGCTTAAGTCAGTTTAATCCATGTTAAGTTGATTTAAGCCTCCAGTGTTGACATAGCCTAAGTTGCAGCAGAACTTTTGGGGTTTTTTGCTATATACAGACTGGCACAACTACCCCATGGAACTTATTCTATACACAGCTTCAAGAAGAAACTACCACTCCCTTCATCCGGATTGTGTCCAGTTGAGCCCACGTACACTAATATTGCTGTTCTCCCTTTACTTGGACTAAAATAAAATATTTTAATAAAAAAATGGCGTGATGTAATCTCACAGCAATGTCTGAGGTAGGATCAGAGTCCCTAATATACATCCTCCATAGGCACAGAAAGCAAAGAATCTGATCAGCAAATTGTCTGTCTCTTGCTTATGTCCTGTACCTTCCTGACCTCTCTCTAGTCCTCCAGAAAAAGTCTCCCTAAGTTCATTTTAAAAATAACCCAGATCCACAATGAAACTCTGCCTGCTCATACCAACTCTAGTTAATACTGATGTTGATACTAAAAAGAAACCAACTCTATGCCCTAGTCTATATTTGCTATAACTTCCTGATGTGACAGAAGCAAAGTCAAAGATCTCTGCAGGACATTTTCCAAAACAAAAATGGCAATTAGGTATCCATCTCCAACTGTCCTTGATGCATCCAACATTTCTTCCTTTGTATTAATTGCAACACTTAACTATAGGTGCTATAATACCCATACAGATGGTGGGAACAACTCAAATTTCATGTCTTAGATATAGAATTTGATCTGCACAACAAAATCATATTGAACAAAGCTAGGTAAAGACTAAAATGAAAGAAGAATATTTTTTTAAAAAATGTATGATGTTATTTAAGAGGTCTCAACATACCTCAATTCAGACAAATTTTCATTGATGCTCATGTGCTTTACCTATCAGTAATCTACTAGTTTAAATTCTGTTATGCATGAAAATGGGGCTTGGAGAATGGTCAAGGAAAACTGTGGAATAAAAACCAAAGCATCTCTTACCATGAAGCCTTTCCAAAGCATAGTTATCCAAAAGAAAATGAGACATGGGTTAAAGCTGCTATGTCTTCTCTGATGGAAACTGTCCTGTAGGGATCAGCATTGCACTCTTCATAATAATAATACATTGTTTTTGTTTTTGTAAAAAGCATATCAGTTGAAAGAGAAGTATGTTAGAATTGCCAAAAGCACTCCCTACTTGCTGAAAGCATGCCAGATAAGTAACAGAATGAGTCCAAGAACAAGAGAGCCAGAATAAAACATAGAAGTAATTACTCAGTTTTCAGTACAAAACTAAATTTACAATTTCTGAAAAGAAATGAGCATTAAAAGACAACAAATGTATTGGTGGGGGGGGGGGACATAAGGCAAGAGCCAACAAGCTGCTTCAATTGACAAATTTTCAATTATTGCAGAAGGTGGAAAGGGATAGGATAGAGAAATTGAAATGCTTATCTGTAACTTCAAAAGGAGAGCTGTAAAGGGGTTTCATAACAGTAACAACTTCCAAGGGGGTAGCCAAAAGTTCAACAAAACAAACAAGAAATCTGGTGGAAGTTTTAAAGACTAACATCTATTTATTGCATGAGTTTTTGTGGTAGAAAATCCCACTTAGTCAGAAGCTTTGAAGATGACGAACTTCCTTCCGTTCTGTAAGTTCCCCATCAAAGCATCTGACAAAGTGGGATTTTCTCCCACGAAAGCTCATCCAATAAATAAATCTGTTAGTCTTTAAAAGTGCCACAGTACTCCTTGTTTATGATACGATCAATGTCTACCTCTATGTACTTTGTTCAAATCCAGCACAGAATGACAATGACTCAGTTACAACATTCTGATGGCTATTCAGTATTATACATGAAATGGGTTTTGTAGTTTTAGTTCACATCCTAGCAAACAGATTTCATGTCAAGGTAAATGGTGCTAAATAACAGCTTTTAGAACAGTCTTTGTAGAAAAATGACATATTGGAAGAACATGTGGACTAAACTATCCTTTCACCCATTCAGAAGTAGGATATGACACATTGGCAGGGTAGTCTGAAAAAATTCCTATTGCCCATATAATTCCATTTCTGTGAATGAATGGAGGACAGCTCTGGTAAATAAGAGAATATAAACTGATAGTCTTGGGCTATATCCACACACAGGCAGTTAAATTGATTTAACAATTTAATAAAATCGCTATAAAAATAATTAAATTGATTCAAGTTAAATCGATTTAAGAGGTCCACACCAGAAAGTCAAATAGAACTAGCACATCCAGGGACAGGACTTGCGAGTTCGATTTAGGAGAGGGGCACCATGGGAGGTGTGGCAAGATGGCTCCCTAGAAGGGCAATGCCCCCACCAAATACATAAATAGAGAAAGGCATCCTGGGAAGGAAAAGAGCAAAAGTGTTAAATCAAAACAACCATTAAATAGAAATAACTCATCGATACTGTGTTATTTTGATATAACGGTTGTGATCTAAGCATCGTTTCAATTTCAAACAAGGTTTTATCGAATCAATCTAACTTTCATTGTTTCAAAATGATGGAGCTCATCATTTTGAAAAAAGAAAATGTCGTGGACCAAAGTTTTTTTAAAAATCGAAATAACCAGAGTTATTTCGATTTAAAAGCTGTGTGTGGACATCCTCTTGGGCTGTGTTCTCACACAGCCAGTTATTTCGATATGGTTGTTGCGAAACAACTTGTATCGAAATAACGCTCGTTGCGAAACAACTTATTTCGAAT
>ML682018.1:2748085-2912424 GCA_007922195.1 Podocnemis expansa | reverse complement strand
GGCCAAGGGACACCCCTCAGCACCCTGGCCAGGGTGCTGAGGGGTGTCCCCTGGCCAGGGTGCTGATGGGGATGCCGTGGACTGTTGTTTCGGAACAACTTGTTCCGAAACAACACGTTCCCACGGCGTTGTTTCGAAACAACCGTTGCGAAACAATGGTTGTTTCGCTCCCGCATGTGGTTTAAGTAGTTTCGCAACAACGGGGTTGTTTCGAAACAACGGTAATCGTTGTTTCGAAACAACCGTGCGTCGTGTGAACAGCCAAAATCTCATTTCGAAACAACCTCTGTTGTTTCGAAGTAAGAGGGCTGTGAGAACACACCCTTGGAGAATAAATTTACTAAGCCTAGACAGTGCAAGCCTGTGAGCATGACAGTGAGTACCTACTCATGTGAGCAATCTCACAGGTGTCAGTGGGATGACTCTCATGACTTAATGCACACTGGTAGAAATGGATGCAATCTGGGCCCAAATGAAGATAGATAGAAAATTTGATTAATAAAGATATTAAAACATTTTAATTAAATAATTTGCACACAGAAGCAGCATCTTATTGAATCAAATACTTCTGTGATACAAATGAACTGAAATCACTTAGGTTATAACTTTGCTGCATTGTTTGTACAAGCATTTGATAATTTTATAAATCCTGAGGCCCTTATATAGTTTTTAACAACAATTTTAGCCAGCTCTTATTTAGGCAATCTCTTTAGGAGGAGAATAAGCAGTTGGCATTTTCACCCTGCAGCTGCTATAGTACAGTAGTAACCTCCTCCTTCCTGTCCCTATCCATTTTCCAAAGTTTTCTATATTGTTAGCTTGAACAACAAATATAAATTCTTCCCAAACTTGTTGGGTCACAGGTTTACTGGTTGACCCTATCCTTCTTTGTATATTAGAGGCATGCAAACCCATTCTATAAACTTGGTCTTGATTCAATAGTGCCAGAAAAACTCAAGTTAGATAATTACCAAAAGACATTATTAAATAAAACAAGAAAAAATGTTTGTATATTACAGTGCCACTTGTGAAAATGTACTATTATATGTGATTTCCATGACAAGTCTTGAACAAAACCAAGACATTTCCCTATGACTACTGGGTTTCCTTAGTCCTTTATTTCTTCATCTTAAACATTCACAACTAACACAGGAGACATTTGAAATATAACTTGCAGTATCTATTCCAGCGGTTCTTCACCAATGTGTTGGGACACATTACTGTGTTCCCACACAGCAGTAAGTGTTTCGTGGAGAGCAAGGGAGATGGCTGCAGTTGGCCAGGAGGTGGGGAGAGCATGTTGTGGCCTGCAGGGTTGCAACATGCCACCAAGTGTGTTGTGACTTGCAAAAGGTTGAGAACCACTGCTCTATTCTTCTGTGGCTTTGTAAAATAGATGCTACAAAAGCCAAATCTTCAAGTACTTTTTGAAAGCCAAATAATTTTTAAGGACAAAGTATTTTTCAAACTCTATTATTTGTATGGACAGCAAAGAGGATAGACAGCTGGCAAGAGGTTATGAGGTACTATTCTAAAATTAGGTCCTTACTCAGCAAAGTAGGTAGGCAGGCACAAAAAACTTTTAAGTATCTAAACAGTTTTGGACCTTAAGTCCGGTATAAGGCATGTGTTTAAAGTACTTTGATGAACTGCCTTAAGGATATCTTTAGCTACATTCAGTGGTAACTAGTATCAACATTAGTGTTGGGACTTGTTAGTGAAGGACTCCTCTCCACATGTCTGTACTGCCATTTTTTAAATGAAAAACCAAGTCACCAGTTAGGAAACTCATGAAGTAGCGATGGTGCGTGCACAAAAATGGAATAGACAACTAAGTATAGTTTCTTTCATTCATCTTTGGTGGAGTTGGTTGGACAGGCTAAATCACTGAGAAATTTGAGTTGGGGCTAAGTTTTTGTTTTAAATTTAGGGTTGTAGTTCAGGTTTTAACCTGTAACTAAGTTTTCAGGTGATGTTTCAGGGTTTAATGTATTCATGGCAAAAAGTGAAGAATCCTTTATGATCCTAAAAACCAGAACAGTGTGGCTTGAATTTGATTAGATCTGAATAGGAGCAGCGACTGGCCTATAACAACAAGTAAGAGTCAACACCAATACAGTGTTAGTTTTTGGGGTTTTTTTTTTTTTTTTTCAAACCAGACATTCATGTCAACAGACTCTTCATTTACATTGTATTAAAGTCCTAAGGAAAGCCACATATGAAACTCATATTCAGAGCCAAGAAAGATTCAAGTCAGACATAGATTTGTTAAATACAGTTCTATTGATTAAATGCATTCATATTCTGAGCATAATAAACCTCTTTTCCTTCATTTACCTTACGATGAGCCCAAGCAAGAAAGAAATATTATGTAGAGATGAATAGTAACCTAAAATAGCTGTTTTTGCAGAAAGGCACTCTCTGTGCCTCTGTGTCCCCCTCATAGCTCCATAATTTACTCCCAGTCCATAAGGTCCTTATTTTCAGTGATTGGGATGATGGATTGCACTACTTCAGCTGCAGCAAGGAACGATACAGTAATGTATCACTCCACAAGAAAAACAATAGAACAAACAAACCAGCAGGACAGTATGGTGGGCAAAGGAGCCAGGGGAATTCTCTTGAGATAAAAAAAATAGACAGACATACCCTGGAGTTATGTAAAACACAATGTGGATCTATTGCTCATTGTGTGCATGTTTATTTAAAACCTGATTTTGAATGGGATTCAAAACGTGGAAAAATGATAAAAAATCTTTTCCACTTAAGTACTTGTGTTTTCACAGGAACAGAGGGTGAATTAAGTGTACTACAGATTTATTTCTGATGAGGTGCCTAATATTTAAATATAATTATTAGAAAGAGCATAGGGTCAGTTTCTGGTTAATCTCAATGAGCTTTAGTTGACTCTGAGGTTCACTTGTGAACATGACACTAACCCTAAATCATTGTGCGACAATCATTTAAAACATTTATGCTTTACAGTAAGTCGGTGTTCAACTTGAATCCAGTAAATCAACAATTGTACTGCCAAAACTATTGCAACTCTTACAATAATGCACAGCAGCAGATCTGATAAAGACAAAGAACAACAACTTATTAACTGGCACATTCTGTTCCATTTAAAATAAAGGCACAATTACTTAGCAAATAGTGGTGATTATGCTAGGAATTCATACAGTAATTTGAAGGTTTTGGCAATGTGCCTGCCTCTAACAAATAGATATGCACAACACATTTATTATTTATATTCAAGAGACTTTAAATTACTCTATTACAGTTCTGATGGTCACTATAAGAAGCAAAAGAAATACATCTACAATAAAAATATATTTATTTAAAGCCCATCAAAGTCCAAGGGCATTTCACCCTTTCAGACACATTTTAATAAACTCAAGCAAATCCTGAAACACTGCAGTTTTGGCATAAATGCTCTAATACAAATGTTTTTCTACTTTCATTGGAAAGTTGGGTCAACAGTCAGGGAGAAACACAACATGAGGTTTTGTCTATTTATTATAGGCAGGGCTAGTACTGCTACCTATTACTAAGATTGCCAAACTTCCCTGTCCCTAAGACTCTGTTTTAAATTAGTTATAACTTTGCCAGCCTCTAACTGTTTGGGCTTATATTCTCCATGACAGCTATCTGCCTCAAATTGACTTTTTGAGAAAAAAAATTAACACATTTCTGAGAATGAGTGTCAGGAGAAACAAATTGTTTTGCCCATTTAAAAAAAAAATGGCAAACTTTTAACAGTTCAGGTGCCTCGTGCTGTGGAGTTGGAAGTTGAAATTTGGCAAGGGAGTAACCTTTTTGCCAGGCATATACATTTTGCTGTCCCCATGAAAATCTGACCAAAAAGTCCAAGTTATTAGCATTTGAGTAATCTCAGCTCACTTGTGCTGATTAGAGACTTCTCAGATTTAAAAAGCTAAAATCTTTGAAAATTCTTTCTTCACAGAGCACACGCCACTCCTTTGGACTCCTTCCTGTGACCAGACTGTGCATGTACCATTCCCAGAGAGGAACTGATCATGCACCAGGCTTGTACTACAAGGGTCAAGCCAGACTTCTGCCAATTGGGAAAGCAGCCGAGGGAGGGTTTGGGGAGGAGACTATGACAAATCTGATAAGTAGTGCAGAGAGGGAACTGTTATGGAACTGTCTGGGTAAATTAAATTGGACAAGGAGCCAAGGAGAGTGGACAATGGGGAAAGGAGTCAAGAAGAGGTGATGGGAAGGAGACTAAATATGTGATCCAGGGTCTCGAAGGAGGTGGGGGTCTCATGTAACAAAACAGTATATGCATACGCACATGGGGGTCAAATTAAAGTTGTAAGACACCCCGCAGTCCTGGCATCTCCGAACTTTTGAATGGTTGACTTTGCAACTTTAGTGATGTTCTGTTCACATGATTTTTAATCTGTAATTAATCAATAATAATAATGATAATAATATACTTAGATAGGTCCCAAACCTACAATAGGTTGCTTTTATATTGTGCAGAGTTCCAGTGAATGCAGAATTGGGGCCATATTTCTAGTAGTATTTCAAAGAAAAGATTGTAGCTATAGTAATTTTAAAGAAAACCTTAAGGAAGTAAGGTTGACAGAAGAAGGCAGTGTTTGTGTGATTTTACAGATACAAGTGCTTAAACATCACATTCAAAAATTGGTTAGTAAGAAATTTGGTTAGTGAGGCCAGAATGCAGGGATATCTTACTACTCCTCTTCAATTTAATTTTGGCTGAAGAGAGAAGGAAAAAGAGTAAAATTGCCTTTACCTTTCACAAATTCATGAGACAGGAACTTCTGTATGATCCAAGGGCCACATTCATTTGAAGTGCATAGAATCTTGAATATGCTAGTAGCTAGCCATTTTTTGTTGCAATATCAAGATTTGTTTCAGTCATGGAAAGACATGAGTTCCCCATTTGCTAAATTTTTTGATCAGAGAATACACATTCTAAATACAACATACTAAGGAACTGAATGAAGTAAACTTGTTCCCAGAGATTTTTGTTTGTTTGTTTTGGGGGAATTTGTTTTTTTTTTTTTGTTTTTTGGTTTTTTGGTTTTTTTGTTTTGCAGAGGGTTTGTTCTGCAGCTGGTTATTAGGGTATTTTTTGTGAAAACATGAAATGTTTTAAATCAGATCTGTTACTTGGTATAATGTGATCCAAGGTTCTTGTAAAGTATTTTTATGTGTAAGGTCCTGTCAGGAGTTAAACTAAGCCAGAATGCCCTGGAATGCTGTTCTGAGGCCAGTGCTCTAGGGCCCTGGAAAATAGAAAAATTGGGCAGAAAGCACATTCCACCCTGCTCTGGTCCAGGAGCTGCAGCCACGCTAGGGGAGTTTTCAGATCTCTTGCCCTGAGCACGCTCAGATGAGCATGCTCAGGGAGCAGCTCCAGCCAGGTAAGGGGGGATGAGAAGGAAGATTGGGGGTGGGGAGTCAGCAGGAAGATCAGGGAAGGGATTCATAGAATCATAAGGTTAAAAGAGACTTCATGAGGTCACCTAGTCCAACCACCTGTGAAAAAGCAGGACCACTCTCACAAAATCATCCCAGCAAGGATTTTGTCTAACCAAGCCTTAAATATCTCCAAAGATGGAGATTCCAACACCTCCCTAGGTAACCCATTCCAATGCTTCACAACCCTCCTAGTAAGAGTTTTTCCTGATATCTAACCTCAACCTCCCCAGCTGTAACTTGAAACCATCATTCCTTGTTCTGTCCTCTATTACTACTGAGAACGGCTGAGCTCCCTCCTCTTTGGAGCACCCCTTCAAGTAGTTGAAGGTTGCTATCATCCCCCCCACCAGCAGTCTTCTCTTCTGCAGGCTAAATAACCCTAGTTCCTTCAATCCTTCTTCATAGGTCTTGTGCTCCAGTCCCATGATAATTTTTGTTGCCTTCTGCTGGACTCTTTCTAATTTGTCTGTAGGCATTCAGCGCCGCCAACCAGTCAGAAGGGCACCACCTGCTGGCGGCACAGGGGAGTTAGGCAGTAGGGCGCCCCTCCCAGCAGCCAAACAAATGTCTGGCTCAGCCCTTTGGCTGATTGAGCCCGTTCCTAGTCTAGGCCCCCAGACCCCAGGCAGGGCAGGCCAGTACACAGTCTAGGGCCCCAGCCCCCAGGCGGGGCAGGACGATTTCATGTTTCCTTTGCCAGGAAAAGGGGGGAGGTTGAGGAGGGAGGCACAGGCCCACCCGCTCCACTGCGTCTCAGCCCAGGGCCCTGTACAGGGGCAGGGTGGTCCACCACAGGGTCAGCGGGGCGGCCTCTGAAACATGCTGCCCCTGGAACATGGCCCACCATCCTGCCCTCCCTGGGCTACTTCCTCCGACCCCAGCCCGTCCACCTGCCTGGAGTACGTATCTCCAGCTGGGGTAGCCGTCCTCAGGGTCTCCCTCATAGAAGTCCTGTGGGACCCCGGCAAACCCCTCTGTATCCATGGGTGGCAGGGCTGGATACTCTGCAGGCTCCTCTGCAAGGGGCAACTCCTCTAAGTTCTGGGACCCATACGGGACCAGCATCTCCTCCTCAGCAGAGGGTAGCTCCTCTAAATCGCAGGGGCCTGAGGCAGCTGGCAGCTCTTCCTCTACAGAAAGCAGCTCCTCTAGGTCACAGGACTGGTAGTGGGTTGGGTCTTCCACTGCCCTGCATTCCCAGGGTGCCTCCAAGCGGGGAGGCTGCAGTGGGGGCCAGCAGGCTTTTGAGAGCCCACCCCAGTCAGCCACCTCAGGGTTCCCCTCCCAGTCACTTGGCCCTGGGAGGCTGGGCAGGCTGTAGGATTTGGGTGCCCCTAAAGTCAGGGGCTTGCTGGTCTGGTCTGGTCTGGATCAGCACATTTTTCCCCCTTAGAAGCTCCACCACAACTGAGCTCGCAGCCTGAGCTCTTATACTGCCCCTTCCTGCCCTGGCCATGCCTCTCTGCTTCCGGGGCAGAGGCCTTGTAGTTCCCCGGCCTGGTGAGAGGGGGTGTTCGGGGCATTCCTCCAGCTCTGGCTCTGAGGCAGGTCACAGTACCTGCTTGCCTGGTTGCCTGCTAGAGGAGCTGCTTATGGGCCTGGACCTGCTCCTACCACCCCCCCCAACCCACTGCTGTTCCTGCTGCTGCTGCTGCTCCTGCTGGCTGGCCTTCCTCCCACCCACTCCCCTCCTCTGTGGGAAGTGGGGGGAGAGCTACAGGGGAAAGAGCTCCACCACTGCTACCATCGGAGAAGACCACCTCTCTAGCCAGCCAGTCCCTGCTGCTCCTGAGCCTGCTGCTTCTCCACAAGAAGCCACCACCATTGAGGGGAGGCCTCAAGGACTGAAACTTTGCTGTTTGCAGCTGGGGGTGAGCTTTCTAGAGACTGAGAAGTTAATATTGCCACCCCCTCCCCCCCAGCTGCTGCCCCCCTGGCCTCCCCTCTCTCCGAGAGAGCAGCAGGCTCCCAAGCCCTGGAACACCGTGGGACTATTTGAGCAACAGGGACCATAGAACCTCCCCCCAGCAGTAGCATTTCCCCCTCTCCCCATTACCTAGTCCCCTCCCTGTTTTTTCTCCCTCACCCCCAGTGGCTGGAGGGCTTCCCACCCCCTGCTCTCCCCTCCAGCTGGTTCAGTGTTCCCCTCCTTTACACACTCCCCCCCAGACCTCTCACCAATCCTTGAGTTTGTTTTAGTTTTCACCCCCCTGCCCCGCCCTAGTTTTGAAAGTTTGTTTGGTTCCCCTGCCCTGTCCTATTCTTTCCACCGCCTTTCCACCCCATCCCTGATGCCTATTAGCCCCACCCTTGTAGTCCCCCTCACAACCAGAGTAGGCCAGACCCTATGACCCCTTAACTTTTTGATTTTTCCCCTGTGCACTGCACCCCCCGAGAATACAGTTACCCCTTTCACCCAGTGCAGCTGGAGGAGCCGGCCCTTTAAGCTTAAAGGTCCCTATCCCTCTTCTCTTGGCGCCCTCCTCTCTTGCCTGCAGCCTAGCAGGGAGGAGTGGTTTGCTGCCCCTCATTCCTTAATAGTCCACCCCCTCCTATTGTTTGGTCTCCCCCCTCTCCCTTTTTCACACCCTCCTCCCCAGCCCTCTGCTTAGCGGCGAGGAGTGGTCCCCCCCGGCTCCCCTTCCCCTTTTGTTCCTCACCTTGTCTACCCATCCCAGGTTTCCCTTCCTATAGAACCATGGAGACCTCCCCAGTCCCCCCTGAACCCCTCCCTGAGCCTGCTCCCCCATCTATCCCTGTGGCTGCTCCCTTGACCATGGCTGCTGCCCCTCCCACCTCTAGCAACCCCAGTGGGTCACCTGCATTAGGGGGCGCAGCTGGGACCTCTGCTGCTGCTGCCACCACTTCCTCGGCTGGCAAAAAAAGCAAGGGGAAAAAGGCGAGCAAGGGCCCTGTTGCTCCCGCAGCCCCACCATCGGCCACGGCCCCTTCTTCCCCAGCTGTTCCCTCCACCAGTTCTGGGGGTTCCTCAGCCCCCAGATCATACGCCCAGGTGACTGCCACCCCTCCACCCACCACCGTACCATCTGCCCGCAACACCTCCTCGAACAACATCTTGGGGGGCCGGGGCCCCTTCCCCTCCTTGACCAGGAGGCATGGTGTCCGCTGCCTCGTGGTGGCTGCCTTGCCCCACATAGAAACCTACGTGCGGGCAATGGCGAGGGTGGTGGGGCCCTCGGCTATTGTGGCGGCCTCGAAGATGCATGGAAAGACAGTGTTCTTCCTGGCATCAGAGGCCGCTGCACAGGAGGTGGTTGTTAGGGGCCTGGCGGTGGGGGGTGTCCACGTTCCGATGGAACCCTTGGAGGACCTGGGCGTATGGGTGGTCCTCACCCCTGTCCCTCCCTTCCTCCCCAATGCCACCCTCCTTCCCCTCCTTTCCACACTGGGGAAGCCGATATCTGTCATCAGCCCTCTCGCACTGGGCTGTAAGGACCCCGCCCTCCGTCATGTTTTGTCCTTCCGCTGGCAGGTCCAACTCCAACTACCGCCGGCGGGGGCACGTGATGGAGTGGCATTAGAGGGGTCCTTTTTGGTGCCCCATCAAGGGGCCCATTATAAAATCTTTTACTCCTCGGGGGAGGCTCAGTGCTTCCTCTGCAGGGCCACGGGGCACCTCCAGAGGGACTGTCCCCTGGCCCAGCACAAAGAGGGAGCAACTGGGCCCCCCGAGGTCGAAACGGATGCCAGCCATACCACCGCCAGCGACCCCAACCACCAGGCCACTAAATCTGCCTCTCCTTCTCCTTCCAAGAGAACAGCTGCCACTGCCTCTTGGGACGTGGAGATAACGACCCCACTATGCCCGGAGGAGAGGCCAGGCCCCCTTGCCACCCCCACCAAACCACCTGGGATGGGGCCCAGAGAGGAGAGAGCAGCGGCCGTGGTGGCCCCAGACATGGGAGAGGGCGCACCCCAGGGGGAAGGTTCCCGTCCCCATGATGCCCCTCCCCTGATCCTTTCCCCTGAAGAGCCTTTGCCCTTGCTGCCTACTCCTGCCTCCGCTGGTCGGCCCTCTGATACCATCTTAGAGGGCCAGGCTCTCCCGCAGAGGAAGCGCAGCAAGTGGAAGAAGGCTCAGTCCCTCCCCAATACATCAGAAGGGGAGGAGGCCCCCCTGAAAATCACTGCGGGGGGGCTGATACCATCCAAAACAATGTAAATAATGAGCCGCTTGCTGCGCCCTCTGTTGAGGCCCAGCGGGAGGCACCAGCCGAGGACATGGACACAGTGGACGAGGGAAACAGCACTGCCCCTTTGCAGGTGGCCCCTGCTAATCCCCCTCCTGGAGAGGCTGCAGATGCAGCCGCTTCTGTCCCCCCCGAGCCTGCTACACCACTACCATCAATTGAGGTGGGGGGGGGGGACTTAGGCTCCATCTTTGCAGAGATCGAGGCCCTGGGTCTGACCTTGGTAGCCCCAAGGGAGGATGACCCTCTGCCAGCGGGCCTCGGTCTGGGTGGTGATAATCTTCCACCACCCTCTCCCATACCCCAAACCTTGTCTGAAGCCCAGCCTTTGCCTGCTGTCCCTGCTTTTATTCTGGGGACACCCCCGGGCTGCTCCACCTGCCCGGCTGCTGTCGGTACTCCAACTGCGGCTGCCAAGCCTTTAGAGGCGACGGCCAACACCGAGCAGCCGGGTCCCGGGGTGTTGTCCCCAGCAAGACAGCTGTCCCTTCCTCCACTTGTTTTCTCCCCCGTGTCCGACGCTGAGGACAGAGATAATCCACCTACTCTCATCTCTTTGCCCGGTGTCAGCACGGACCCCGCCCCTGACTCCTTAGAAAATCCTGCACCCTGTCAAGGGGAGCCGCACCCCGGTGATTTAACCACTGGGGACCCTGTCCCAACTCCTACCCCTTCCCCTGTCTCTTCCTGTGTTGTTCCTGACCCTGTCCCCACTTCTCCCTCAGATGTCACCCCAAGTCCTACCTTAGCCCCATCCCCTATTGCTGCCGCCCCCGGGATCATGTCTTTCCCCTTTCCATCGACCGATTCCCAGGGTGCGGCATTTGTGCCTCCCTCTGCCCCCGGGGCTGCTGTCTTCCCTCCACCGCCACCCTTCCTTGTGCCAGTGGCTCAGCCGGGTGACTTGGCGCCCATGACATTGTTGCCGAGACGGGGCTCTGCGCCCTGTCTTTCCACCCCGGCTGGCTCTGGGGCCATCAAAGGGACCCGACCAGAGGACCTGGACCCCATGGCGCTGCGGGAGGAGCTGCGTGTGTTCCTGGCAGACACTCGTGGGGCCAGGAGCCGGGTGCAGCTCGCTCTGCAGCGCTGGGGGAATTTCCATCTTGTCCTCTGAGCCATGAGGGCCATACTAAAGGAGGGCAAAGGGACTGGGAAGTGGGATGCTGCGGCCTACCAGAGGGCCCGCACTTTCTGCGACTCCCTCATGTGGGGTCAGTCGTGGATTGTTGCGCGGCCTGATGAAGGCTGCTGGTACTCCCGCCACTTCTGAGGATCCCCCCCAGCCCTCCTCATGGCCACAATTACCTTTGCAACCTTAAATGCCAGAAGCTGTAGGGTGGGTCTCCGCAGGACCCAGGTGCTCTCCTTCCTTCGGGAGGGGGGGTACTCTGTGGTTTTCCTGCAGGAGACCCACATGGATCTGGCCGCCGAGGCCAGCTGGCGGCTGGAGTGGGGGAACGGGGTGTTCCTGAGTCATCTGTCCACCTGCTCCAGCGGTGTGGCCACCCTGTTCTCCCCCGACCTACAGCCGGAGGTGCTGGGGGTTGCCGAGGTTGTGCCAGGCCGCCTGCTGCACCTCCGGGTCCGTATGACGTTGAACTTGGTCAATGTCTATGCCCCAACATCGGGCCCGGAGCGAGTGAAATTTTTCTGGCAGGCGGCCACGTTCCTTGGCACTTTGGATCCTCGGGCATGCCTGGTCCTGGGTGGGGATTTTAACACCACCCTCGAGGAGGAGGACCGCATGGGGAAGGAGCAGTGCCTGGCTGCTGCAGATGTCCTCAGGGAGATGATAAATCATCACTCCCTGGTGGACGTTTGGCGCGACCACCACCTGGACGATGAGGTGACTTTCACCTATGTCCGGGTGGGGAACGATCGGTCGCGCCACTCCTGGTTGGACAGTATATATCTGTCCCGAAGTCACCTTGCACGAGCCCACTCCTCCGGCATCCAGCCGGCCCCTTTTTCAGATCACCATTTGGTGACCATGACGGCCTCTCTCTCGGTGGAGAGGCCGGGGCCGGCCTACTGGCATTTTACTAATAGCCTGCTGGATGATGTGGGCTTCATGGCGTCCTTCCGGGAGTTCTGGCTGGCCTGGCGGGGGCAGAGGGCCCCTTTCCATTGGCGCGGCATTGGTGGGACATGGGGAAGGTGCGTGCCTAGCTCTTCTGCCGCAACTACACTCGGGGGGGCCAGCCGGAGGAGGGATGGGGCGATAGAGCAGCTGGAACAGGAGGTCTTAGAGCTGGAGAGGCACTTGGCCGCCAGCCCTGAGGATCCATCCCTCTGCAGGGTGCACCAGGAGAAGCAGGAGGAACTTCGGGCCCTTGAGGATCTTCGGGCCAGGGGAGCCTTTGTTCGATCTCGCATCCGTCTCCTTCGGGAGATGGATCGCAGCTCCTGCTTCTTCTATGCCTTGGAGAAATGGAGGGGGGTCCAAAAAGCACATCAGCTGCCTTTTGACAGAAGACGGCACCCCCCTCACGGATCTGGAGGAGATGCGTGGAAGGGCCAGGGCCTTCTACGCTAGTCTTTTCTCCCTGGATCCGACCGAAGCTGACGCCTGCAGGGTGCTCTGGAATGAACTTCCCATGATCAGCAAGGGCGTCCGGAACCGGCTGGAGCTACCTCTCACTCTGGCCGAGTTCTCGGAAGCCTTGCGTCTCATGCCCACCAACAAATCCCCGGGCATGGACGGGCTGACCGTGGAGTTCTACCGCGCGTTCTGGGACGACCTCGGCCTGGACTTCGCCATCATCTGGGCCGAGTCCGAGGAGAGCAGAGTGCTCCCCCTTTCTTGCTGGCGGGCAGTGTTGGCCCTGCTGCCTACGAAGCGGGGACCTCCACGACCTCCGGAATTGGCATCCCGTCTCGCTCCACAGCACAGACTACAAAATAGTAGCTAAGGCCATCTCACTGTGCCTGGGGTCCGTGCTGCAGGACGTGATCCATCCAGACCAGACCTATACCATCCCGGGCCACTCCATTTTTAATAATCTCTATCTGGTCCGGGATCTCTTGGAGCTCGGGTGTAGGGACAGTCTGTCGTTCGCCCTTCTGGCCCTGGACCAGAAGAAGGCGTTCAACAGGATGCATTATGGGTATCTCCTGGGCACCCTGCGGGTGTTTGGCTTTGGACCCTATTTTGTGGGGTTTTTCCAGGCACTGTACGCCGTTGCAGAGTGTCTGGTCAAGCTCAACTGGAACCTGACCAAACCGGTCAGCTTCAGGCGAGGAGTGCGTCAAGGCTATCCGCTGTCAGGCCAGCTGTACGCTCTGGCCATCGAGCCCTTCCTCTGTCTCCTCTGCTGGAGGTTGACGGGGTTGGTGCTCCGTGAGCCGGAGCTGAGGCTGGTCTTGTCAGCGTATGCCGACGACGTACTCCTCGTGGTCCAGGACCCGGGCGACCTGGCGCGGTTGGAGGCTTGCCAGGCCATCTATTTGGCAGCCTCCTCCGCCCGGGTCAACTGGGTCAAGAGCTCTGGCCTGATGGTAGGGGCCGGGTGGCCAGTGAGCTCCCTCCCACCCGCACTTTAGGCCATCCGGTGGAGTGCGGGTCCGGTGGAGTGCTCTATCTGGGCATTTACCTTTCTGCCACCCATCCCTTCCCGGATGAGAACTGGCAGGAGTTAGAGAGCAGGGTCGGTGACTGGCTCCGGAGATAGACAGGACTGCTGCAGTGCCTCTCCCCTCGGGGACGGGCACTGGTCATCAATCAGCTCATCCTGTCCATGCTCTGGCACTGGCTCAACACCCTGGCCCCGCCCCCGGGTTTCCTGGCCAAGCTCCAGAGGACAATTCTGGAGTTCTTCTGGCCAGGACTGCACTGGGTCTCTGCAGGGGTTCTGAGCCTCCCCCTGGAGGAAAGAGGGAGGGCCTGTGCTGTATGTACAGCCAAGTCCACACCTTCCACCTCCAAGCCCTGCAGAGACTCCTTTATGGTGCAGGTAGTCCGGCGTGGAGCCACTTGGCGCGCACTTTCCTCCACCGCTACCAAGGGCTCCGATACGACCGGCAGCTCTTTTATCTTGATCTGAGGGGTCGTCCGCGAGACCTCTCTGAGCTGCCGGCCTTCTACCATGACTTCCTCTGCATCTGGAGGCTCATTGTGGTGTCCAGGTCAATTGTACCCACTGAAGGGGTGGACCTCCTCGCAGAGCCCCTGCTACAGTGTGCAGGTGGCAGAGGCCCCCTCCATGAGGCGGAGGCTCGTCCTGGCAGGCGTCACCAGGGTCGGAGCCCTCCTGGATCATGCACAGGGGGACTGGGTGGATATGCTCAGCATGAGGGGCTCTCCACTCCATGCACCCCCCAACGCCTACTCCGGGAGGTAAAGGTGGCCTTACGTTCCACTGCTTGAGCCTACCTCGAGTGGGTACTTCCCCGCCCTCTCTCAGTCCTGGCCCTCCGGAGCTTTTTATCGGGCCCCAGTCCCGTGAGCCCCCTCGGCCATCCCCTCCCCATACCCAGAGCTGGCTGCTAGATCTGCAGCCAGCCTCTTTTCGAACCATGCCCTGTACATATCTGTACATGCTTGTGCTGCATACCATCCATTTCCTCACCCTTGCATCCTGCGCAGATACAAAGCGGTGGGTTCTTATTCCACCTGTGGAGGGCAAGGATCCCCGGTGGGCCAGTTTCTATGCCACCCTCATCCCACGGCCCGCTGGGGACATCAGTTGGCTGCTCACGCATGGGGCTATGAGCACGGGCGCATACCTGGCGTGGTTTACCCCTCATCCCGACACCTGACCCTATTGCCGTATGAGGGAGACCCTGGCGCATGTACATCTCAAGTGTGCCAGGCTGTAGCCCCTTTTCCAGCTCCTCCAGAACCTCTTATCGAGGTTCTGGCTGCACTTTTCCCCTCACTTATTCATTTATGCACTCCCTCTCCGTGGCCCCGCAAAGTCATGGGACCTCCTTGCCAACCTCCTCCTGGCCTATGCCAAAGTAGCCATCTATGGCTATGTCCACACACACATCATTATTTTGAAATAACCCATTTCAAAATTAATTGTTTTGAAATAAAGTCCTTATTTCGGAATAAGTTAATTCGAATTAACAGTTTGTTAATTCGAATTAAGGGAAAGCCTGTTTTCAAAATAGCCATTGTTTTTAAATGGTTATTTTGAAGCAAGGCCGTTCGGACATATTGTTTTGAAATAATGGTGTTGTTTCAAAACAACGTGTCCGAACACCGTTGTTTCGAAACAACCATTTCGAAACAACAGCTATTTCAATTAGATGCAAGGTTTAACGGTTCTGAAATAACAGTGCATCGTGTGGACATGCCGCTTCTTATTTTGAAACAACCTCTGTTGTTTCGAAATAAGAAGCCTGTGTGGACATACCCTATAAGACCAGGGAAAGGAGGTTGGCTGAAGGAGGGGCCTGCGACTGTGGGGCCCATTTCCAGTCCCTTGTTTGTGCACATCTCCTTGCAAAGTTCCTCTGGGCGGTGTCCACTGGCTCTCTTGACACCTTTCGGGAGCAATGGATGCTGTCTGGGGTTCTCTGCTTGGTGTCCCCTTCTGAATCCCTTATTATAAACCTGTGACCCTCACACCCATCTCTGTTATTCTTTAGTTGTCCCCCGGAATTACTTGGAGAACTGTCTAGTACACCTCCCCATAGGCTGGGGGAGAGGTTTTAGAAGTGGGTGGGCTTATGCCCACCCACCACCATGGTTCTTCAATAGGTACATTGTCCATGTACCTTTTGTAGTGGGGTGCCCAAAACTGGACACAGTGTTCCAGATGCGGCCTCATCAGTGCTGAATAGAGGGTAATAATCACATCCCTCGATCTGCTGACAACACTCCTACTGATGCAGCCCAGTATGGCATTGGCTTTTCTGGCAAGAAGAGCACACTGTTGACTTATATCCAGCTTCGCAACCACCATAACCCCCAGGTCCTTTTCTATAATGCTGCTACTTAGCTGATCGCTCCCCAGCCTGTAGCACTGCATGGGGTTTTTCCATCCTAAATGCAAGGCTTCTCACTTGTCCTTGATAAGCCTCATGAGATTTCTTTTGGCCCAATGCTCCAATTTGTCAATGTCTCCCTGAATCCTGTCCCTGCCCTCCAGCATGTCTACCATTCCCTCCAGCTTGGTGTCATCTGCAAACTTACTGAGTGTATAATCTATTCCATCATCCATATCTTTTACGAAAATGTTCAACAGAGCTGGCCCCAGGACCGACCCCAGGGCACACCACTTGTTACTGGTTGCCAACTAGACACTGAGCCATTGATTCCTACTCAATGAAACTTTTGATCTAGCCAGTTGTCTATCCACTTTACAGTTCACACATCCAACCCATACTTCTTTAACTTGTCGATGTGAAAGCTGTGGGAAACTGTATCAAAAGACTTGCTAAAGTCAAGATATATCACATCAACAGCTCTCCCCACATCCACAAATCAAGTCATCTCATCATAGAAGACAATGAGGTTGGTCAGGCACGATTTACTGTTGGTGAATCCACACTGACCTTTCCTGATCACTATCTTTTCCTCCAAGTGTTTCAGGAATGATTCTTTGAGAACCTGCTCCATGGTTTTTCCAGGGATTGAGGTGAGGCTGAGAGGTCTGTAATTCTCCAGACGCTCCTTTTTCCCTTTCTTGAAACTAGATACTATATTTGCTTTTTTCCAGTCCTCTGGGACCTCCCCCATTCGCCATGAGTTTTCAAAGATAATGGCCAGTGGTTCTGCTATCTCATCCATTCAGCAAGGCACCTACGCTATTCCTGATCCTCTTCTTGTTATTGACATACTTGTAGAACCCCTTCCTGTTATTCTTCAAATCCCTTGGCCTTTCTGATTTTTATCCCTGCAGTCCTGAGCAATATCTTTGTATGCCTCCCTAGTCATCTGTCGAAACTTCCACTTCATGTAAGTTTCTTTTTTATGTTTCAGCTCACAGCAGAGTTCTCTGTTAAGCCATGCTGGGTGCCTTCCACATTTGCTGTTCTTTCTGCTCATTGGAATGGTATCGTTCTGTGCCATTACTTAGCAGGGTTTGTTTAAACTACTCCCTGATCTCTTGGACATCTTTCCCCTTCAGATCAGCCTCACAAGGGATCCTGACCATCAGCTCCCTAAGGGAGACAAATTGTGCTTTTCTGAAGTCCAGGGTCTGTGTTTTTCTTCTTTCCTTTTTTTCCATTAATCAGCATCTTGAACTCTACCATCTCATGGTCACTGCTGCCCAGGTTGCTATTTGCTTCTACTTCCCTGATCAAATCTTCTCTGTTTGTGAGCAGCATGTTGAGAGGTGCAAGGCCCCTAGTTGGTTCCTCCAACATTTGTAGGAGGAAGTTGTCCTCAACACTCTCCAGAAACTTCCTGTATTGCCTGTGCACTGCTGTATTGCCCTCCCATCAGATGTCAAGATAATTGAAGTCCCCAATGATAACCAGAGTCTGTGATCTGGAAACTTCTGCTAGTTGTCTGTACAATGCAGCATCCACCTCCTCCTTCTGGTCTGGTGGTCTATAGCAGATACCCACCACGACACCCCCCTTATTGCCCTCTCCCTTGAACTTAACCCACAGACTTTCAACTGGCTCGTTTCCATTTTCATAGCTGGGGAGCTCGGGAGATGGCACATGAGTGGGGAAGGGTCTTAGGGGATTGGGAAGCAGGGCCATAACTAGGCTGGGGTGAGTGGGGCAACTCCCCAGGTAGTGAATTTTTGAGGGTGCAGGGGATGGATCCAGCTCCCTGCAGCAGCTGTGGATGGATCCAGATCTGTCCCCAGCCACTGTGGGGAGACAGATCCATCCCCTGTGCCCTCTAAGATTTGGCCCCTAGGACTTCTGGCACTGCTGGGGCTTGCTGCCGCCTTCTGGTGGCAGCTGTGGACCCATCCAGTTCTCTGCTGCCACTGCCAGCACACTGCAGGGATCCGGATCCATCCCCAGCCTGGCAGCTAGGGAAGAATCTGGATCCCCGAGGCCTGCTGATGGCAGTGGGAGCTTCCCACCACCTCTGGTGAGGGCTGGGGATGGATCTGGAGCCAGATCAGAGACCCTGGCTGGATCGGGGCTGGGGGGCACATCTGAGACTGCTTGCCTCAGTCCAAAAAATGGCTAGTTATGATTCTTTTGGGAAGCCAATGTGCAAGTTAGGGAATGGGGCTGGGTAGCTGGTGGCTGGCCAGGAAGGGTCCCAGGGGATTGGGGAGCCGGCAGGTGGGTGGGTTAGGGTAGGGGGTCAGGGAGCTGGTGGACAAGCAGGGAAAGTGCTCAGGAGTTGCGGAGCCAGTGGGCAGCAGGGAAGGGAGGGGGGGTATCGGGGAGCCTGCAGGCAGGTGAGTTCAGGGAAGAGGGTCAGGGATCTGGCAGGCAGGCAGGGAAGGGGCCCAGAAGGGTTGGGGAGCCAGTGGGTCAAGGAGCTGGTAGGTGTGTGAGTCTGGGAAGGAGGCGGGGGAGGGCGTCAGAAAGCCAGCCAGTGGGTGGGGAAAGTGCCTGCATGTCAGGGACTCAAGAAGATGGCCTGATGGGAATTCCAGGGAAAGGCCTGGAGGTGTTGAGGAGCCAGCAGGGAAGGGGCAGGCAAGTCAGTGGGTAAGGGAAGGGGGCCAGAGGTGGGCAGGTCAGAGAGTCAGCAGATCAGGGGAGGAAGCCGGTGGGAAGGTGGGTCAGGGATGGGTTCTGAGAGTCGATGGGTGGGCAAAGGGGACCAGGGAGTCATGGGATCTACACAGGTGATTATATATTTCAAAGGTCAAATGTAGCAACTTAATTTGGGGGGGGGGGCTTGGGAGGTGAATGACTCAGGAAATGATTCTATTTTTCTAGATATTTTACCCCTCTCTTTGTTCCTGTTTTGTTGATTCCATGTTCATAATGCAATACTGACCTGGATGGAGACAGCATCTCCTCCAATACAGATCTGAGGACTCATGCACATTTCCCAGTCATTCTAGAGTCTAAAATGTGAATTATTTAAAATGTGTCTTCTTTCACAGTGCTTATTTGTCCTGCATGTATATTCCACAGACTCACTCCCTATTTATAGAAAGCACTACCAATTTCTTCCTAAAATGCCCAACAAATTCAGTCTATAAAACTGCTCTCATGTTGGGGATGACCAAGTACAACAGATATTTCTTAGTAATTTAGATTGTCATTTTATTGTCCTGATCTTTTTTTAAAAACTGGGTTTGATTTATTAAACTGAGAATGATGCACAGCACCCCACTGAAAGCAAATTATATTTTGGAGGCTAAACCTTAGTCCAGGCACAGGCAAACTGCGGCTCAGGAGCCGCATGTAGTTCTTGAATGAAAAAGTGTGGCTTGCAGAAGAACATCAGCAAATCAATTTAGTAGGTAAAAGTATATGGCTATATGCCTCAGTGCGGCTCTTGAAGGTTTAATAATCAACTTGTGTGGCTCTTGAGTTCCATAAGTTTGGCCACTCCTGCTCAAGTCTATACTTACTGGGCTTTTCTATAGTGGTCAATGGCAGATATGCAAGCCACAATGTTCTAAGCTGCCGAGACACACTGGGGAAGCTGACTGTAAATGCCTTGTGGTTTGGCTTTCAGCAACTCCAGTTATGTGGCTTGAGTTGCTGAAGTGATTTCTGGGGTGCAGCAGCGAATTAATACTTACTGCTGAATTGCATCTAGAAGATTGCACTGACAGCAGCAATTTTGCTGCTGTCAGTCTAGACGTACCCTAAGACAAGATGATCATAGAATCATAGAACTGAAAGGGATCACAAGATGTCACTGAGTCCAGTCCTCTGCATTCTTGCCAAGACTCAATGCCATCTAGGGGGGCACCAAGGCCAGTGTGTAAGGCCAGGATGGGGGAAAGGAGGACAGGGGGGCAGTGTGTTGCGACAGGATAAGGACCAAGGGGGCAGTAGACGCAGAGTGTGATGCCAGGATAGAGGTCAGGGAGCTGCAGATGTGTGGAAGGGGCAACTTGTGAGTCCAGGATTGGGGCCAGGATTTTTATGGAGTGATAGACATATTTTATGGAGCAATAATCGATGCATATGGTACTGAAAAGTGGTTGCAAATGCCTACCTGGGCTGGGGCCTGCACATTCATTAAGCTCTCCTGGACAATACAAGAAGGAGGCCTGGAGATTAGGAGGGTTCCTGGACTCATCAAGTTATACTTTAATCCCTGGTATACTGTTTTGCTTTTCAAATCTGAAAAATCAGGAGGTGTTAAACTTATGTAACTAAAGAACCAGGTTCTAAAGCCCTAAATTACAGAAAGATTGGTTTGGTTTGGTTTGATTTTTTCTTCTCTCTCACACTCTCTAGTTATTGTAGAAATTTTAATTATATCAATATTAAGATTTCAATTCCAATTGTCTTTTCTAAGAGACTGCACAATAAAATCCATCTGATTAACTTTAATTTCAAATTACTCAATGCATTTTAAGAATAGGTTAAATGTTTTAATTTACCCTGGGGAAAAAAGTAAGAATGGTTTACCTGAAAAAGTTCACAGTGAGATTTTCAGCAAAACAAACAAGGAGTCCTGTGGTACTGAAAGACTAGCAAATCTATATATTGCATGAGCTTTCATGGAAGCAAATCCCACTTTGTCAGATGCTTTGAAGATGGGGGACCTTACAGAATGGGAGGAAATAAATGCAGGGGAGTGTAAGTCATGGTAACAAGTCACACTGTACCAGCAAATCAAAACAAGTTCTAAAGATTCAAACACTGGGGAACCGCATACAGAGGAAGATGAGGTCAAATAAGCTGTTGTAATGAGAGAAAAATCCAAATTCACTGTTAAACACTAAAGCAATGCAATCAAATTTTCAAATAAATTTTAAAAAAATCTGTTGTTCCTTACATTAAATCATTGAATTCTAAAATATCCCATCAATATCTTAGATGACCCTAGCCTCCATGCACTCTATAATGAAGAATATATATATTCATAGTTAAATACAGAACAAGATGTACATTAAATAATATGTGCATCCTCATTTAATCTTTTTGGAGAGGAAAATTCCTTTAGTACTCACCCACTGCTTCCTAAAGAGATGGCAAAACAGGAGAAGAGAGATTTTTCTTACAAAAATTCATGTTCAGCAAAGAAATGCAAAAGTTTCTCCATTTTAGAAGCCTTATCACCTTACATATGACAGAAACACATCATAATGCCCTCACAATATGCAGTATGATCAAAAGATAATGTACTGAAAGCTATGCTATTGTTTTTATGTCTAACCATTTTTATAGCTATGTAACAGCAACCCCCTAAATCTTCCTGCATGAGGCTATTAGTTCTATAGACAAGGATTCTTGACAGGATAAAACAGCACAGTGATAGAAAAAGAGCCCAAGAAACAGATCCTTTCCAAAAACACCAAAGAAAACACGAGTATTGCTAGTAGAAAATAAATGGCTGGCTCAGACAAGAATTAAAAACCCAAGAGAACTATGAAAGCGAAGGAGAGACAACAAAGTCAAATATGGTTACTCGATGCACAATGGTATAATGAAGGAAAATTGAAGTAATGAACATAGAAATATTACTAATATTAGTCTGGAACATGTAGCTAATTTCTATAGTTACAGTGCTGACTGAACAGCTTTGTTTCATCAGGAAGGCTACTTTATTCTAAGAAAGCATGAATTAAAACTTTTTAGTCCAAACCAATTAAATCTGTCTTTTTTTTTTAACCCAGAAGACAATGGTGAATTTTTAGTCAAAAACAAATTTCTCACTGATTCCAACAGAACCAGGATTTCTCCCTTAGGGTGCTACCTTACCTAGCACTAGAAAATTTCCTTGCTGCTTCAAATGGCTGCTTTCTCATGCAGGAAGAAATAAGATTTATTTTTATACAAGTAAACATTAACCCTCCTCAGCATTCAGGAGATAATATTGTACCCCAGGAGAATATAAATTGCAATTACTCATTAACTAGGGGCCCTCCGACTATCCTGTTTAATGCAGTTATCAAGACACATGCAGAAACTCAGTGAAAATTTTTTTAACTTAGCATGAAAACATTTTATCATCTTAAAAAGAAAAACAGATGATGTACAACTATACCCCAAATGTGTTACACTGTTATCCTGTGTTTGTAGGTCTGGGTAATTGTTTGCTTCTTGTGAGATCAGCTTGTATTGTAATAATTAGCATATGCTAATTGGTAATGCTTTGCAGTGACAGCAGTTGCTGAATTCGGTCATCCTAAGGTAGAAGGTACTCCATGGAGATTGGTCCTTCGAGATCTTAGTTTCTTAAGTATTCTCAGTGCAGGGTGAACCAATGCTGACTCCTTCTGCCTAATGCTCTTTTATATTCTTTTCTATTCAGGTATTGTACTCTGAACACTGTTAACTCAGGAGACTCAAAGGCTGTGTTCACACAGCCCTCTTATTTCGAAACAACAGAGGTTGTTTTGAAATAAGATTTAGGCTGTTCACACGATGCACAGTTGTTTTGAAACAACGGGTCCCGTTGTTTCGAAACAACGGCGTTGTTTTGAAACAAGTTAAACCCCATGTGGGGACGAAACAACGTTGTTTCGAAATGATTGTTTCGAAACAACGCCGTGCAAACATGTTGTTTCGAAACAACAGTGACTTGTTTTGAAATAACTGTTGCCTGAACCTGCTATTTCACTTTGAGCTTCTTTCCTTAATTCGAATTAAGTTATTTCGAAATAAGGTATTATTTCGATACAAGTTGTTTTGAAACAACCATATCGAAATAACCCCCTGTGTGTGAACATAGCCAAAGGGGTTTTCTGAGTTACATAATTCAAGATGGTGAACTAACAGGCACAATATTCTGCTTCTGACCTCATTAAAATGATTTGCAACTCTGAAAGTGAGTTATGTGATGACGAAGTATTAGGACACTAACTGTAAAAGCCAGCTTGGAAGGCCAGATTTCCTAGTGGTTAGAATGCATGGCTCTCAGCCCCAAGTCATCATTTACAAGTGTTTAAAACAAAGCTAGTATTCAAAAATTCACTCAGCAAGTGAAATTTGATCTCCATACATATGGATCATAGGAGAACAGACCCAATAGATGGGTGTCTTTAAAGAAAAGTAGGTCAAGAGGGAGGAAGATTTTAAACTTTTGAACTCCCTCATTCCCCCTCCCATCAAGTATTCTAAGGTCTCCTCCCACTGTCCAGTTACCCCCAAAACCTTTTGATCTCTATTGCAGCACTGTGCAGGTGTTGGATGAAATCATCCTCTTTGTGATGGTGTGAGGATGAAATCACCTCTTTTGTGAGTGGTTAGAGGGGACAAAAGTGGATGATAGTGTATAAAAGAAGTAGCACAGCAGCAGAACTTTCCCACTCCTTATTGGGTTCCACTGGCCTCTGGCTATGTTCCCGCTGCTCTAGGAGTCACACCACCACTCGACCCCAGAGACAGTGACAACGTCTCTGGTGGAAGTTTATGGGCTAAGTTGCGGGACTTAGTCTCAGAAAGGCATCTTCCAGACTCAGTCTCTGAGCTAGGTCTCTGGACTTAGTCTCAGAAGGGCAAACCTGAATAGTCAATCTTACATGCACTCCAGACAGACAGATAACTGAGTCCTGCGGTTAAGTCTGTGAGCAACGAATATCACACAGCCAAAAACTTACATGCACACTCCATGACCAGAGGGTACAGCAGAGTGAAGTCTTTGCTGGGGAACTTTCGGGTCTCACCGTCTCTGGGAAGGAGCGGCCAGAGGGTACAACTGGGACAGCTTCCCAACTGGGGGGCTTCGTGTCTCACCATCTCTGGTATAGGCTGTCCAAAAGAGGCTGCACCCATCTGACACCTGAGCCTTGACTCAAGGTGCATGCTTCCAAGGTAGCCTGGTTCCACATAAGCCATATATGAGTCCCATTTCAAAGCTCAAGGCTTTGGAGCTCTGACATTGTCAGAACTCCTGCAGGCATCACAAAGAACTCCACTGACACAAAGCAGCAGGCACACTGCGAGTGCTCTAGAACCTTCTGAGCCACCGTTGTTCCAGTTGCTACGGAGACCACAACAGGGAGAGATGGAAGGCAGCAAGCTCAACAGCGATAAAGACCGGACTGTTTGCCAAGAATAAATTCTCTCAAATTGTGGTAAAAAGAGGGTCCCAAGGAGGGTGAAACATCACTAGCTAAAGTTAAAGACCAACAAACTGTTTTACAGTGCTAACCACTGACAGGGGCCCAATCCTTACACAGCAGCTTGTGGTGGCAAACCGGCAGGGAAAGCTTAAAGATAAGGAATCCACACCAGGTTTAAAAGGAGTAATGTTAAGATTTGAGATTTCTCCATTCTGCAGGTGACCCGATCCCCACTTGCTGAATGCCTTTTGTAAATATAAGCATTGTCTGATGCTTTACTTGTATAGAGCAGTTTTAATGTGTTGTATTACTGTGAAGCTATACGTGAAATGAGTATTAATTCTTTGTCAATCCTCAGAATAAGCATTGTAATAAACCTTATGTTTGTTTCTGAAGAACCCTTGGCTCTAAGTCTTTTGTTACTTCTGGGCTGTGCTTGATCGGTGGACTGTATCCATATTCTCCACTCGGGATATTTGTCCGTTTAAGCAAATAATGGTCCCACCTTCGTTGCCCTAGAGTGTTGGAAGTTAAGCCTCAGACTGCTGGACAGTCTGGGAATTGATTTTCTGGGGTAACACTAGGGCAGTGTTTTTCAACTAGTTTTCGGTTGGGGGGGAGTGAGGAGTGGGGAGGAGCAATTTAATGCCCCAGCTACCGCAAAGCTTCCAGGTATGCAGCAGCTGATGCTGATGCACACCTGGAAGCGTTCCTGCAACTGGAGCATTTATCTCCTGCTACTGCTCCCAGCTGTTTCAAGAATGTTTTCATCGGGTGTCTTGCATAAAATAATTAATACCTTTAGGTGTTCCCCCATCCACTAAATGTGAGAAACAATGGTCTAGGGCACTATGTATGTCACCCCTGAATGGAGGTAGGGTGGGGCTCCTAATGAGGCAGATTGCTTCCCACACGGTCCTCTCAGATATTTGGTGTTGCTTCACTGCAGTTCCACACTCCTTTGGGCAGGTCGACTACAAGTTGATGAGAGAAAGCCTCACAGTACCTGTGGTATTCTTTCACTCAGATATCTCAGGTTCTGGAGGCCCCCTAGATCTCCTCTGCAGTCATCTTTGGCAGGAGAGACCATGCTTACTTCTGGTCTTGGCTACTCTATTCATTCAGGTGGAGAAACAGCTAATTCTCACCTCTTCATCGGTCAGCTCTCAGCTGGACCTGGTTCTCTCCATTTCTCACACACACCCTCACCCCTTCTCACCCCCCAGCCTAGCACTGACTGCAGGCTTACCAGGGTGGGGTTAGTGGGAACCAAAAAGCTCTCTTTAACACCTGCTGTGCTGGCTGGCAGTTTCTCTGCTTCCTCAGCATGCCTTTGTGCCAGATCATGCTGGAGGTTGCTTGGAGAAGGAAAACCATCTTGCCATTGAGTGTTCATCAAGTTCTTCTTCAGACAATGTGTTCATCCCTTTTAAAAGTCTAAAAGAAATGTAGTTGGGGATAAATTCTTCACCAGGAGTCAGCTTGCTGAAGATCTATACAGTTAAAATTAGATCTATGTTGCAACAATCCAAAGAAATAAGCCAGGTAGACCCAGTAAGGGACATCCACAATCACAGCAGGAAAAATTAGGTCGTCATTGTTGAGGTTTGTTGGGTTACTCACCCTGGTTTCAAAGGAGGAAACATTGGTAATAATGCTATTTACAATGCATCATGACAAGGTTGGAGAAGGAGACAAAACAACATAATATTCCACTACAATGACACAAACATTGGAGTCAATAACACAGGTCATCTTGCAAAAACATACACCTTCAGCCACAAGACAAATGAGTGGGCAATGGTTCTTTTCTTCAGCATGCTTGACGTTGCTGTCATCATCAGCAAATTTCATCATTTGGGTCAGCAACAATCCTGCTAAATACCACACTTAACCAAGTGAAAAAAAGGTGCCTGTTACTTGTCCATCTAGACGGACAAGTAACAGGCAGGGGAATGGCTCAGATATAAAGATAAGAATCCTTGATGACCAGCCCTCACCATGCCAGTCAAAGCAGTGTAACAATCAAAAACCCAGCACAATAGTCGCTCTTAGCAAACTCAGTAGTAGATGCTGCCACATTTGCCTGAGATCAGCAGTCCAGAAGAATCACTAGCAATATGAAGAATGCAGTGATTTTGTATGTAATGACCACCCCATATTAATGCTGATGTCTGAAAACTGCATATAAGCTCACAGTAACTGAGACCACTGATGTTCTTTCATTTTGCTAGGTAAATTAAGTTTTTTTTTTTCCTCCTCATCTAGAGCACTAAGGAATTATTTTTGGGCATTTGAATAAATTTGGGGTTATTATAATGTTTTTCTCTACACTGTATGAAGATTAATAGATACTTAACTCACTAGAAACAAATTGTTGTTTTACACTATATTTCTTCCTTGTGGATTGTATATATGCTCAAACATATGTCTAGGCAGGAGGCCAGCAGGGATGGCAAGATCATTTGTGTCTTTTTTTTTTTAATTTATGTAAGGGAAAAACAAACACACTCATTGCATTCCTATAAATTTTGCACGCCACTAGACTGTATACCCATACTTTTTTGTTACTGTTACCCTCTGTCTCTCTCAGAATAAGTCCAAGTCTATTACAGATATTCATAAGCAGCCCACCATTTACCAAAGGCTTGTCTACATTGAAACCATTGCATGGGTCTCAAAAGATCAATGCAAAGGGATCGATTTAGCAGTCAGTGGAGATGTACTCAATCAATCCCAGAAGTGCTAACTGCACCCCCCCCCCCGAAAAGAGTAACACTGCAGTGAATGGAGAGCATTCCCCTTTGGCACAGCCCAGTGAAGATGCCATGGTGAGAAATGATAAGCTAGTTGTTGGGAAATATGAATTTTACAGTACGTATATAGTACTGTACTATATCGCCTGTCGACCCAGTGTGGCAGCTTACATCAGGCCTGAGCTAAACATGAAGTAACGGATAACCTTGAAAGTCAAAAAATTTGTGGGGCATTGGACTAATCAGGGGAGAAAGTTTTTCTAGAAATATGGGCCTCTACACTCCACTCCCAAGTGTCCAGCTTCCTTATCAGCAGTTATCAAAAGTGCTTGCACATTTCTTTGCAAGCATCCAAATCTGGCTCAAAGCTTAAGTTTGGCACATAGCTTTTGAAAGTCTGGGCCCCTATATTCAAATACTGGGCTCTTAGTAACTATGTCCTAGTTGATAGCAACTATAAAAGAGGGTATGTGTAAAGGTACCTAGGACTCAAACCTGGTATGCATTTTGTATTAAAATCAGCAATTTAAATTGAGCCAAAGAAAAAAGAAAAGAACAGTAATCCAGTGACATTTAGCTTATAATTGCCACCTAAACACCATTGCCCCAGTCCTGCAATGATCTTGTCATGGATGTACTCCTGTTCCACAACATGATCCACTACCTTATATAGACATCCACTAGCAGAATGGGAGAACTAACTAAGTCACTTCTGAACTCTAAAATTTCAAATTGTCAGATTTGACTGTGATCCTCGTAAGGGGGGGGGTGATGTTTATCCTACAACCAATTTAATCAAAAAGCCTTATTTACTTTGGGCCAGATCCTCGGGTGGTGTAAGTCTGCATAACTGATTGGAATGACACCATAACAATTTACACCAGTTGATGACTGTATTTTCATTATATTGTTGTTCTTTTCTCTACCCCATTATCTTTTTCTTCTACTGACCGTACATTTTTTGCATACATTGGTTGACCTTGGGGATTTTTTTGTAGGTATCTTCTGGAAATAAATCTCTCTGTGTATTTGTACCCAAATACCTTTAATATGTATTTTCTTGATCACCATTGCTTGAATGATCACACGGATTAATGACCATGGAAGAGTACCAGATGTTAGTGGCAGCCTTTTCTAGTGGTCTGATATTGTCACTCTCATAGTCTAATTTCTTTAAAAGAAGAGAAATAAAAATTAAGGCAATTTTCTTTTTTTATCCCTATAAAATAATTAAGATGCTCACTCTTAAACCTACAAGACAGTGGTGAAATCTGAGGCTGTATAGATTGCCTTCCTGATAAGCACATTAACTGAAAGAGGTCTGTTCTCCTGCTAGGCAGAATTAGTTTATGCCAGTATGGGGGACCAAGCCATTGTGACATTAATCCTCGACACCAGTGGGTGGCATATTAATCGCAATATTGTTGTTTATGCTCTTGGCTGAGTAATGTCCAGGACTCAGAGCTGTCAGGTTCCAGGTTCCTTTAGTTAGAGTAATAAAGATTTTAAACTATCAGGATCCCAGGGTTTCTTCTGGCACTGTCTCCTTACTGTATGCATCTCACTATTAACTAAAAAATATGGTTGTGCCATTCCTGTGTTGTGCTAATTAATTCCTCTTTCCTCAATCTGGAAGAAAAAAATAAGGTCCTTTTAGAAATGGAGTGGGATAGATAAAACATTAAACACCAAATACCAGGCTATTCAGACACTGGTATTTTTTAACTCAACCATATTATGACTGATTTTTTTTTCATCTCTATAAGGAAAGTTTTCTAAGTTTACTTATATTTCTTTGGTAGAAGTCCAAAGTAAAATAAGATACATCTCACAGATAAGACACTTGAAGTATGGTAAACGTATCTGGCAACTGAAACTACAGTAATTTCTTTGCTATGTCTCATCACATTTCAGACAAAGAAAGTAACATTATCTGTTTTTATTACCAATTGTGTAGTGAGGCAGAAGACATGTTTTGTAGCCTTAGTAATCTTCTTCAGTTTCTACTTTCAGAAATACTGTCTATAGTCTGATACATTTATGGAACTGAATTACATATCTTTCAACACATCAGTCTACTAAAACAAAGATTTTTCTTTCAGTGCCTTTCTGTTTAAGGAGGAATGAGTACCTACTTGTTATGTAAGTGCATGTTACAATACAATAATATTCATTAAAACAACCTAAGGTCTAACAAATACATAGAAGTAAGCATCTCAGCTAACTTCTTCTTAAGTGAAAAAAAACACATAATAAAAGGAAAAGTGAGAAGAACTTGAACTGAACAGGGATTTGTGTGTGTGTGTGTGTGTGTGCGCGCCTGTCTTTCAACTGCTGACATTTTGTCTGTTGCACTGCAACAAATCCTTTTAAAATGCTATTCATGATTAACTGCTACATTTATTACTTTAAATTAATTACAAACTAGTTCATTTCTTTAATAGGCAATTAGAATCTGTATATAGATATGGTGATATATACAGACGAATGTGTGTGTGTATTCTCATATGTGTTACTATTCATTAGAAATTCATTTCTATAAGAACAAATTGCATTACGGGTGCACTTCAAAATGTGAAAGTTGAATACAAAAACTCTGATTACACAAATAAATCAAAAATTAACCTTTTGAATGTTTTAACACTGCATTTAGACAGTCAATGATTGTGCAACTGAAATGTTACCACTGTATTCTAATTGACTCAAAAATAGTTCATCTCAAATGCAAGGCAGGCACATGATTTCTTTACAACCAGGAATGTCACTATATATCCATTCAGGACGTTATTTATTCTTTCACTTAATCAAGGTAACAATTACCAAGATTAAAGGCTAGAACAAGACTCCTCGAACATGATAGGTATTAGGCCATTGCTCTAGCATTGCTTTAAGGCACACAGATGGACTCCCATGAGTCCTAAAGCACTGAGCCTTTTTCTACCTGCAGGCACCAAAGCAGGTGTGTTCTGCTGATGATGCAGTTCCAAGCAGAGCATACCACAGGTGTTGCTAATTAAGAAAGCTATGGGAATATAAAGGAGCTCTCATTTTATTGCTGATGGTGGAGTGCCAAAGGTTAGTGAAAAGCTGGATTGTCTGCTGGCCCAGGGTAGATAAGCACACAAAAGCCCGCAGAAATGGATTTGAATACAGCCACTTATCAGTATGCCTTTTAAACTTCATTATGCTGCATATAATGGTGTGCTTTTAGGTCTAAAATTGGAGTTCTTTTATGAATCCACTAATTTATTAACATCAATTTGTGTCACCATTTTAGTGGTTCCTCTTATTTCTTAAGCCAAGAAGTAGAGCACCAAGTCAGCATTAGACCAGTCCCAAGTGACTCTGATTTTCTTGGAATGGTTATTGTATGCTGCAAGTATAAATCTAGATTTTGTCCACATTATCTATGGTGTTTTCTCCCCCAAGCAGAAGCAAACTTTACCTCATGTAAAACAAAGCTTCCTATAGGTTGTAGTAAATTGCCATATAACCAGACTTCATTGCTATAAAAACATAGCCAATTATTTTTCAGAGAAAAGACATTTATATACCTTACAGTTAAATATTCAGTATTGATGGATATTATGATAAAATGGTGAATATAAAGAAAAAAGTAATATTAGATTTATTTGTGCTGCTTTATGATGGACTACTTCATATCCTTTATATTGGTTAATAGAACATTAATGAAAATTGGCTTGAATTTATGTAACATAATAAGACAAATTGAAGTAAATAATAAATGTCTGAGGTGAGTAAAAGTTTACTATCATATATACCTATGTGTCTAACTATGTCTGCCTTCCATTCCTGATGTCTTCCTGAAGCTGTAATCTGATTTAGGACACTTTACAGGATAGCATTGATAAGATTAAAGTTGCATGTGCAGAGAGTGAGTGAGCCACAGGAGTGTCAGTACTAGAACTAAAAACAAATGATCTGGAATATACTATCAGTCAAGTGTCACTAATTACTGTATTGGAAGAGATGAAGACCAGCTAACATGCCATAGAAGTGGAAGGGTTGCCAATTTTGGTTGGCTATATTCCTGAAACTTTCATGACATGACAATCTGTAAGTAATCTTTAATTCCTGGAGACATCAGGACAATCCTAGACAGCCCTACTGTGAGGAGAAGACAAACTGTGCAGGCTTGTAAGTATAACTGGGTGAATTTCTTCCAATCAAAAACTTATTTTGGTGGAAAATATAGTTTCTGAGACACAAACATTTGGCATATTGATATGGCTTTTTGTGAACTGTTTTGGTCAAAATAAAAGTTAAAAAGAAATGTTGGGAAAAAACCCAAAAGTTTGACATTTTCTGAATGAAACATTTGATTTTTCAGTTCAAAACAACTTGTTTTAAAATTGCCTTAAAACAAAGGCATTAAAATCTGTTGAAATGCTCTAAATCAAAACAAAATGTTTAATTAGAACAGAAACATTTTTTAATTGCCAACAACCTGAAAAATATCTATTATTTGTCCTGCTCTATTTATAACCTTTGTTCTGCCAAATACACTTTTGACCTTGAGGAATAAGAGCACAGTATATTCTTGGAGAAATGCATCAACTTTTGTTTGCATTTCATTCTGTAGCAGAGAGTATGACATTTTGTGTAGTTAGGGTCAAGGCTGGCTGAGGGACAAACGACCCAGGTGACTCCTGAAATACCAGGCTCAAAGGACTCCATGTTTGGGGTGCTGTTTACTTGTTAGCAAAAAAAGGGGGAAGTAGAATGTTAGAAGTAAAATGTTTCAGGTGTTTTGTATCAGGATTCATTTTTTCACTAAATACCTTGAATATTCTGGACCTTTGCAGAGCCTTGTGGAACCTTCCAAACTTTGAGAACTACATTTTCCTCAAACATCCTAAAATATTGTCAGTTATTCCCTCCCTGGCATACAAGGAGTAGAGAATCTTAACTTTCAGTCAAAGATATAAGAACTAACTGAAGTGAAAAGAGAAGCCAGCTGCAATATCATGAGCCTTATTATATTGTGTAATAATAAAAATGTACGTGTGTTTGAAGACTTGAAGGCTATGCCTATGATAGCATATTAGTTCAGATTAAGGAGGGTTAATTCAGACTAATTTGGTCCCTGTCTACACCAGGCTTTGTCTAGTTTGAACTAAAATTTTATTTTTAGTTTGAACTAAGCAAACCTTAGTTTGAACTAGTTAGTTCGAACAAGCTGCTTAATTCGAATTTTAGTTTGAACTAGCATGAAGTAGCCATGCTAGTTTGAACTAAGTAAGTTCAAACTAAGTGGTTAGTTCAAACTAACTGTGCTTTTTGGTTCAAACTAACTTTTAGTTTGAACTAGCCGTACTTTTTTTAGTTCAAACTAAAAAGTTAGTTTGAACAAAACAACGTGGCTAGTTAGAATTAAAAAGGTTTGGTTAGTTTGAACTAACCCAGAACTGCTTAGTTCACACTACGCAAGTACAAACTAAGCTTTCTAGTGTAGACAGAGCCAAAGAGTGTAAGTAGCAACTAAGGAAGAACATACTTAATAAGATGCTAGTGATTTCTATAAAACCCCAATGTGTGCAACAATACAGAAAAAATCCTGTTGCTTCTTTTGCCATGCTTAACACAATGTTTGATGACTTGCTAAGACTGTGGAACACAGACCTTTGCTTTCCCTAATATTGTTTGCTTTCCCCTCTAGAAAATAAAAAAAAAAGCCACCAAAGCAGCCTTCAAGAGCTCAGTATAGGTAGCATAAAGCTCATCTGCAATCTAGTTTGCAGAGAGGGGCAAATTTGATAGAAAAATATCTGAAACAGAACAGCATAGACTAGGTTTTGGTCAATAGCAATCATACCAGTGCTGAAGAAATTGAGGAGCTAGACATAAAATGATGGAAATTCTATGATGGAAATCCTATTACTAAGGAATTAGCAGATTTACCTGAAGATAAGGAATAGAAACATGAGAAAATGATGAATAATCATTAGGTTTTCCTGGTAGCATAAAGGTGAGTGATGATAAAGAAGAATGTGGCTTACATGAAAAGGAGAGTAATGACAAAAACCTGGCTTACATGAAAAGGAGAGTAATGACAAAAACCTGGTTTACATGAAAAGGAGAGAAATGATAAAGGAGAATCAGCCTTTCGAAAAATTGCATACCACAGATCTATATATCAGCTCCTGCTTGATGGCCAGTGATCCTAAATTCTGCCAATATTGAATGGGCTGCAAAATTTTGAATGGGCTGGGCAAAACTGAGGATCTGACATTCCCAATAAGTGAGCAAAAGCAACACTTCTCAAAGTCAAATTCTGAAAGAGCATGAAAATGGTGAGAAACTGAATCAACATTGGCTAATTTACTGGAAATCAACTGACAGTGTTCTGTTTTTGTTGCTAAATATCTGACAGGAATGCCAGATCATTACTTGTGCTTTCCAGGTACAAATAGCTGATGCTTGGAAGCAACTTGGAAAGTTACCCTACCATTGTAAGACCTACTCCAGGAGTGCAGGCTCAAGATGAATAAATGGACAGACACATAAAACAAGCACATTATTAATGCAAAAACCCAGCCTGGGAGAAACATGCCTGAACATCTGATCTCAATGACCCTCTTCTTTTGCAAAGAATAATTTTGTTTTCCTGAGCTCATCAAATAAGTTGTTCCCTGAACACAATGATAATTTTCTTGGTTTGTTAGAGCTCCTTCAGAAGTATGAAAATGTCATACATGAACACCTACATACTTTATAAAGAAACCATGGACCGATATGACAGAAAAACAATTCAAAATTAATTCACTGGTCTTAAGAAAAGGAAGGTGTTTGACAACATTGATCTCACTTAGCAAAGCAAAGTCCTGTTCAGTAATAATAGACTGCATTTCCAATTGGCTGCGGCAAGAGAGACTGGAATCACTTGAAAATGTCATTGGCCAGTCTTTGGATCTCTCTGACACTGTGCTTCAGTTTATGAAGGCACAGTGAAGAAAAGCAACCTTTTTAACTAAAGTACTAGGATTAACATGTTAAGTCCATCATCTACTGTAACACTATTTAGTACTGGCCCACTCAATGTTGGTGCAGAGTTCAATTTCTTGATGTTATTATATTTCAATTATTCTCCTAATTTGAAAGGTTCCATAAGGTTAGAGGAAACAAATTTGATTTACTTGTGTATTTATTCATACCATATAGATTTAGAGAATCTACCATGCAAATTTATCTTCTTATATGGCAGGGATAAATCATGCATGCAAATTGTGCAATGTTGTGAAATGGGCTACAAATGCAATAAAAATAAGGTATTAAAAGTTTGACAGATGGGGGCGGAGAACCAAATGCACTTCTTGCCAAAGCTACCAGCTAAAGCCAGAGGACTTCCAAACAGAACAATAGCTCTTCTGATGGCATATGATATTCCAAACCAGAACAATATTATTTTAAAAGCAAGATGATATCTCACCGAGATACCACTTCCAGAATCAGTCTGTTCCTTTTGTTGCCAGTTTACACTTGCCATACTTAAGAGAAGACTGTTTTAAAACAACAGGTAGCAGGACATTTAAGTGATACCAGTTATACCACAAAAAAGTGAGTACAAAGCCTACAACTTTTAAAATTTGTTCATCTTTTGGTGGAAGATTGCTAAAAACTTCTGTTCCTGATGAAAGATCTAGATAAGAATTATTGCAAAAATGCTCTGTTCATACTCACACAATGCCTACTTTATATGTGTCAGTGAGGCAATCACTTATCTGCAGAACCATGTGATGACACTGGTAGTAAACATAGTCCTGTTTCCACTTTGAATTATTCACCAAAAACAAATTACTCACAAGTGGTAAAATCTTACAAGCTTTAACTCTTGTGTTACTTTTCATCTGTGTTCTGAGGGAACCAGGGAAGAGAATCCAGCCTCGCTGACTTACCCGAACCATTCCACCATCCCACCCAGCCTCTGCCAAACCAAAACAGAAAACAAAAACAATGAAAAGGCAGCAGAAGACCCACACCTCTAATCTCATCTATGTTGAAGATGTGAGAGGGCATCTCCATTAGCACACCAAATGGACAGCACAAACACCTCATTTGCATAAAAAATGAAACAAAAATAAGCAAGCCAAATAAGGAGCCAAGAGCCAAAAGGCAGAACTACACTGAAAGATCAGTCCTTCTTTGAGTGCTTCTCACATCCATTCCCATGTAAGTGCCTATGTGCCACAGCACCTGGCCACCCAGAAGCATTTTGCTCTAGCCTTTCCCTGTCGGGTCAGATGCCAATGCCCCCACCTCAGATCTGCACACCTGTGTGGTAGATAGGTGGAGCTGACCATGCCCCTCCCCCCCTTCAGTTACTTCTTTCTGCCTGTTGCAACAGTCCTGGAACTGCCCATGCTTGAAGATGAAGAATAGACACAAACCTGCAGTTCTCTCTTCATCATTATTTTCACCATAGACCTTTTATTCTTCCTTAATTTTGTTCATTTACCTGAACTGCACCAGAGGTTCCATGATACTCATATCCCAGAGGTAACACATGGCCTTGCCACAGACTGACCATGTGTGGATTTAAGCCCTGTACCATGGGCAGTATGGTCTTCTTGGTCTGCGACCCCCCCCACAAAAAGTGCCTTAAGTGCCTAGGGGAAGGACATAGGACCAACAAATGCCAAATTTATCGGTCTTTTAAGCCAACAGAGGAGAAGGAATGGCTCTGCATTAGCACAGGTCCCCACTGGAGAAGCCCAAGAAGCACTGCACAGGCTTGGAGTCTGCACTGATGGCTCATCCACCAAAGGAAAAGCCCCACCACCAGGACAGATCAGGATCCCCAGCACAGGCACTGGGGGGGGGGTCTCCAGATCTTGATGCAAAGACTTCAGACTCTACTGACTCCATCCACACTCAAGTCCTTCAAGGCAGCCAGGGCCCTTTTACAACTGCTGGACCTTTTACAACTGCTGGCCCAGACTCATGGCATTGGGGGCAAAACTGGTACTGTCTTTGAGGGCCTGGCCCAAGCCCCAGCTCAACCACCCCCCCCACACACACCCCAGCACAACAGAAACTAGTACTGGAACAAACAGCATGGGAGCTTGTCATGGGATTGGGCTTTGCCATCCCATTCCCCATGACTCTCCTTCAGAGAAGGACAGCATAGCCCTTCCCACCACTGATACAACCATCTCCGCTGAACCACTTTGGGGAAACCCAGCACAGCCGCTTCCCAAGAAGGGCCTCTACCCCCTTGGGCTCAGGATCCAAGACAGGGGACGCCAGAGCATATCTGCAGTTCTCACCAGAGGCCTTGTCCTGGGAACGCTCACTGGCACTGTTAGCGAATTTTTCGTTCTCAAGGACAACAGTAGGTCCCAGAAGGTCTCCTCAAACTTTTGAGTATCTATCACCTCAGGCGAGCCCAGTTTAGAACAAATGATGGAGGCGAACTGAAGTTACCAACACAGGTTTATTAAAACCATGGGATGGGGTAGAGGAAAACTATCAAGAGTGCTATTATAATAAGGGCTGATAACCTTTAAACAGCTAACAGGTAAGTTTCACAGATTCAAAAGGGATAGCCATGTTAGTCTAGTCCAGTAAAAAACAACAAGCAGTTGTTTGGCACTTTAAGACTAACAGATTTATTTTTTTGCATGAGCTTTCATGGGAGAAGATCCTACTTCCTCAGATGCTTCAAAGATGGATGAACTTACAGAAGGGAATGAAACTAAATGCAAGGTGGTGTAAAACATAGGATCAGGTCATACAGTAATAGCAAATCAGAGCAGTTTACAGGCTCAAACCATGGGAAGCCTGAAGTCAAATGACCCTTTGTAATGGGAAAAGAACCCATAGTCTCGATTAAGTCCTGCTTTCACAGAATTTAGCTTGCATATTAATTCAAGTTCAGCTGTTTCTCTTTGAAGTCTTGATGTCCCAGGTACATCTCTAACGACAGTCGTTAACAAATCCATCATCGAGTGATTAGGAAGATGGAAGTGCTCAGCAACTGGTTTCTTTGTTCTTTGATTTCTGATATCAGCTCTGTGCTCATTCAGTCTCTTACAGAGCGATCGTCCTGTTTGTCCAATATATAAGGTGTTGGGGCGTTTCTTGCACATGATGGCATAGACCACATTAGTAGATGAGCAGGTAAATGAGCCTTTGATGGAGTAGCAGGCTTGATTAGGACCTATGATGGTGTCTGTTGTGCAGATATGTGGGCAGACTTGGCAGCGTGGTTTTTTGCAGGGGTGTGTGCCTGCTTCAATGTTCCTGTTGTTAGATCTGTAGCTGCTGGTGAGTATCTGTTTAAGATTAGGGGGCTGCCTATAAGCAAGGAGTGGTCTGTCTCCTAATGCTTGAGAGAGAGAGGTATCATCTTTTAGAATAGGCTGTAGGTCCTTAATGATCTTTTGCAGAGGTCTGACTTGAGGATTGTATGTGGTGACTAGTGGTGTTCTGTTGCTTTCTTTCTTGGGTCTCTCCTGTAGTAGATGACTTCGGGGAACCCGTCTAGCTCTGTCAATTTGTTTTCTTACTTCCCCAGGTGGGTACTGTAGTTTCAAGAATGTTTGATAGAGATCCTCAAGATGTGTGTCTCTGTCTGAGGGATCAGAGCAGATGCGGTTATATCTTAGGGCTTGGCTGTAGACAATGGATCGTGTGGTGTGTTTAGGATGGAAGCTCGAAGGATGTAGGTAACTATACCAATCAGTAGGTTTTCGGTATAGAGTGGTGGTGATGCATCTATCCCTGATTTGTACTGTAGTGTCAAGAAAGTGGATCTCCTGTGTGGAGTGTTCCAGGCTCAATTTGATGGTGGAGTGGAAATTATTGAACTCTCTGTGAAAATCTTCAAGAGCATCCCTGCCATGTGTCCAGATGATAAAGATGTCATCAGTGTAGCGCAGGTAAAGAAGAGGTGTCTTGGGATGAGACTTGAGGAAACGTTGTTCTAAGTCACCCATAAAGATGTTGGCATATTGTGGGACCATGCGGGTGCCCATAGCAGTGCCACTGATTTGGAGATATAAATGATCCTCAAATCTGAAGGGGTTGTGGGTGAGTACAAAGTCACAAAGTTCAGTCACGAGCTGCACTGTGTCATCATCTGGGATGGTTCTTCTAATAGCTTGTAATCCATCGTTGTGTGGGATGTTGGTGTAAAGAGCTTCTACATCCATAGTGGCCAGAATGTTGTTTTCAGGAAGTTCTCCAATGGACTGTATTTTCCTCAGGAAGTCTGTGGTGTCTTGAAAATAGCTGGGGATGTTGAGTTTCACAGATAAAATCACAGTTACTAATAGACAGGTAAGTATGTAGGTAATAAGCCCACCCTGAAACCCCTTAAAACTTATACTCCAGGCAAGAGGATCAGCTCCCTCCAACCAACCAGGAGTAAGACTCCGGCCCAAGCAGTGAGATTCCACCTGGAGAAGCTCTGAAGCCTCCCAAGCTGAATTCCCCCACTCTGCTCACACTTCTAATGAGTTCTTCTCTCCGGATCCAAAAGGAGATGTTACAGAATATCCCTCGCTGTCCTTCCAGGAGAGTTTGTGGCTATCCACACTTGGCCCGTCTACTTCTGGGGCTCTTCTGCCCTGTCCTATAAAGTAAAGTCCTTTCACCTCTTTACAGAGTCCGCTGTGAAAGGCTCCCAGGGCACTATCGTTTCAAGGACTTTCACCAAGCCAAATCCAACGTTCTGTCCCACAGTGGCCTCCTCTGGAAGTCTTTGAGGCTCCAGGAAGGTGGTAGCTGCCTGAGACCCCCTGATCCCACGGACCAGATGCTCAGCTCTGAACATGCAGTCCCAGCCACCTTCCAAACCTCCGTTCTGACACTCACTAGCGAAGCTCACTATCTGGCAGGTTCTGGGCTGTGGCTCTCCCTCAGCTGGGCTCTCAATCAGACTGGCCTAACAATTGTCACAGTGAGACAGCCCTCTCCACGAAAACATGAAAGAACTAAGGTTGATACGCCTGGCCTGTGAGGTCTTCTTGGATAAGATAAAAGCAGGGGCATTGCTGGCACTGGGCTTAGGAGGCTCAAGCCCCAACTCCTAGCTCTCAAGCCCCAGATCTGCCACTAGGCTGCACGTGACAGTGGTATGCTTACATGGCTTGAGCCCTGAGTCCCAGCATGCCAAGCCCTGGGTCTTTTCTCAGGCCAGCAGTGCTTCTGGATAAAAGGAAAAACAGTGCAAGTCCTAATGGACAACATGGCAGCCATAGTTTACCTCACCTGCCAAGGGGGAACCCACCCGCCTATGCTATGTGAGGATGCAACCAAGCTACAGGAACTGGCTCTGAAGCATAACTTCCACCCGATAGCTGCCCATCTGCTGGGGGTGAGCAACTGTCAAGTGGACAAACTCAGAAGACAATTCCTTCCCCCAGCATGAGTGGTCCTTACACCCAAGGATAGTGAACCAACTAGTCAGTATGTAGACCACTTCACAATGTGAGAAAACCACAAATATAGTCAATTCTGCTCACTCAGCGGCAGGGAGAAGGGCTTTATATGGGAAGCCCTTCTAATAAACTGGGAGCGTCCACTCCTCTATGCTTTTCCACCTCTCCCCCTGATTCACAGAGTCCTACTGAAGCTCAGGAGGTACGGTGGCAGACATAATTTTGATAGCCCCAGCTTGGCCACACCAACCTTGGTACAACACCCTCCTCGACCTATTGATAGTTCCTCCGATAATACTCCCATGCAGAGCAGACCTACTTACACAGGACTCCGCTTGTATGCAACACCCAGACCTGAAATCACTACACCTAACAGCATGGAGGCTGCATGGCTGAGCCCTGATTAGATAATATGTTCTTGATCAGGACCTGTTGGATCATTCTAGAGCAGGAAGCCCTCCACAAGGGCTACATACAGGGTGAAGTGAAAACATTTTTTTCTCTGGGCCACTAAAAAAAGGGTGTCCTACAGCAGTGGTTCCCAACCTTTTCTCTGCCATGGCACACCTTGATATCTTCATATTTTTCAAGGCACACCACTAGTAAAAAACTAACAAATATTCAAATTAACTTAAATTACTTATGACTATTCATGAACCATGGCACAGTGTTTTGGAAATGCTGCTGTGTAACGTAGTAGGGGTAGCAGAGCAGAGTTGGCAAAACACGGGAGGTCAGGAGTCATGTATCATGGCAGGAGTGAGTGTGGGGAGCAGAGCAGGGTAGGGCTGGCAAAAGAGGACAAGGGCAGCTGTATGGGGAAGAGCACAAGGGTGGCAAGAGAGGAGAGAGGAAGGAAGAACAAAAGTGGCTTTGTGGGGGGCAGAGGGAGCCTGGGGAGTGGTAGGGTAGGGCAGAGGAGCACAGCGTAGCACCCACTTCCCTCTTCTCCACGGTGGCTCCCTGCCACCCATGGGAAACCCTCACCCCACTGTTGCTCACTCCCACCCCAGTGGGTCCCATCCTCCCCTCCCCCAGATCCCTGCTGCCTTTGATGGACCCTCCCATCACTGCAGAGGCCAGAACTAGACCTCCAGCCCCCAGCTACACCCCCACCCACACAGCCACCCCCCCCCTCAACTACACCCCCTCCAACCAAACAGCCACCCCACAACCCCAGTTACACACCCTCTGCTCAGGGGCATCGCTGGCACCCAGCACCTGGGGACCGTGCCCCGAATGCCAGCGCCACTGCCCTGGGTCCTGGTGGGGCCCCACCTCTCCCAGTCTCTGGATGGATCGGGCCGGAGATCTGGGGCCTAGCCGCTCATGGCCCTATCCCCAGCCAGGAATTCCAGGGCCCAGTCATCCACAGCAGCGGTGGCTGTTTCTGGCCCCTTCCAAGGCCGGGCAACCCCGTGACCGCAGCTGCCGCTCCCCACCCTGTCCCTGCCACAGGAAGCATGGCCTGCGGGCCTGGCATGGGGCCTGGGCCTGGGGCCATTCCCTGCGTCATTCCCTGGGGCAGTGACGCCCCTGCCTCTGCTATACATCCACTCCCACCCACCTCTGCCACACCCATTCCCCCCACACACACACCAGCAGCCCCCCCCCCAAAGCCCTTACCTGGGCTGTTTGAGCCCTTACCTGGGCTGTTTGCAGGCTGCCTGACCTGCTGGGAGCTGATCCACCTTGCAGGGGGCGATTTGCACACTCCTGGCCTCCCGCCTCTCTCTGCTGGCTGGATTAAGGTGGAGCCACCGGAACGCTACATTCCGGTTGCTCCTGCTATTTTTAGGGGGACCTCTAGAACTCCAGGTTCCGGTGCCTTCCTTTATTTTAAGGGGGGCCAGTAGGCTGCCTGCCTAAAAACAGGGGTCCCCCAAACTGTGTTCCAATGCCTCCTCCTTACTTTAACCCCTACCTTCTTCCAGCCCTGCACAGCCCACATGGCTGAGCTGGGCAGGGAGGAAACTAATCCCAGCTCTTGGGGATGCTTGTGGCACACTCTGAGTTGTGCCAGGGCACACCAGTGTGCTGCAGAACACTGGTTGGGAAACTCTGCCCTGATTCAAGCCATACTTGATTACCTATTAGAGCTAAAGGAGAGTGGACCAAAGCTCCCCTCATACCGGGTACACCTGGTAGTGATCTCAGCATTGCACAACTCTTTCGATGGGGTGATCACTTTCTCCCACCCTATAACTGCAAGGTTCTTTCAGGGATTAGAAAGACTCTATCCCCAGGTCTGAGACCCAATCACACAACTGGACCTAAACCTGGCACCTAAAGGGCCTACAAAACCCCTCTGCAAGACCGTAGACTCATGCATAGTGCTAGTCCTATCATGCAAAGACGCATTCCTGGTAGCCATCATGTCGGCCAGAAGGGTTTCTGAATTAAGAGCCCTTTTCTCAGAACCACCATATGTGGTGTTCTATACTGACAAAGTGCAACTTTGCCCCCACCTGGCCTTTTTATCCAAGGTGGTGTCACCTTTCTATAGTGACCAGGATATTTGCCTTCCAGTGTTTTTCCCAGATCCACAGGTTACCAAGAACCAGAGAAGGTGGCATACCCTCAATGTCAGAAGGGCAGTTTCCATATACATTGAATGGATTAGACTCTTCTGCAGAACAACCCAGCGTTTCATAATGGTTGCTGAGTGTATGAAGGGTCAGGCAGTAACATCTCAATGCATTTCATCTTGGATGACAAGCTGCATCAACGACGACTAATACCGAATACATACTCCCCTTCCAGGGAGAATTAAGGCCCATTCAAATAGAGTGCAAGTGTCTTCCTTGGCCTTCCTTGCACAGGTCCCGAACCAGGAGATATACAGAGTGATAACCTGGTCCTCAGTGCATACCTTCACATCCCAATATGTGATTGTCCAGCAGGCAAGAGACAATGCTGTCCTTGGCAGAGCTGTCCCATGAGTGAGGAAACCATAATTCCACCCACCATCCTAAGTATGCTTTTAAGTCACCTATATGGGAAGGGACGTGAGTAGTGCTCAAAGAAGAACAGAAGGTTACTTACCTGTAAAATTCCTTCTTCAAGATGGACTGTTCACATACATTCTGTACCTGCCCTCCGTCCCTACTTTTTGGAGTTAGTGGAAAGACAGGACTGAAGGGGGGGGCAGGGTCAGCACCACCTATATAGTACACAGGTGCGCAGGTCAGAGGTGGCGCTGGCATCTGACCCTATAGGAACAAGCTAAAGGAAAAAGCATCTGGATGACTGTGTGCTGCAGCACATAGACACCTACATGGGAATGTATGTGAGCAGCCCATCTTGAAGAAGGATGTTTACAGGCAAGTAACCTTCTGTTCCTATTATCCAGTCTAAACAAAACAACTCTGGTATACTCCCTTAAATCATTATTCAGCCATAAACAAACATAGTATTCTGCCTTGAACCACTGTTTCTTCCCTACGAAAAACCCTATCCAAGTTCAAAACTCTGCTCTGGTGCCTGGATCCAAATGCTGCATCAGATCCACCTGGACTTCACCTTTTCCTGACCAAACAGCATTAAGGGCTCTGCCTATGTCAAGTACTTCAGACTCTAAGCTAAATGACCAGTTTCCTGGGAATCTTTGTCTGGTTCAAACCCCGTTGAGTGATGAGACCCCAACTCTGTCTTAGCTCAGATATACTTTTTGAAACCTACTCTTTGTAATCAAACATGGGCTAAATTTTCCCAATCCTCCAGCTGAAATTGTGTAATATTGTAATTTTGGCAGGTTTTGTTTCTTTGTATGGTTATTACTATAAGTATCATAAGTTTTATATACCTGGCAATAAAATAATTTTTGTAGGCAAGTTGGATGCCATACTCTCTCCAAACTTCATTTACTTCTTTGTGTTGTTGCATTTCCATATCTTGCTCTGCAGCAACACTTTTTTTTACCTAGCCAATGATACCTGTAGTGCCCAAAAATCCTGTGGAGTTTGCTCATCAGGAATGTTACTACTAGTCTAGAACAACTGTAGCTTGACAGTTGGAATAGCAATGTACTGAACCTGTGGTATATAAGGATGGCAGTTAGAAAGTGCCAATCTGCCCAGCCTGTTGTGTCCAGGGCAGGGCTGTAACTAGGACAGGGCAAGCAGGGCAAAGCCCCAAGTGCCAAATTTTAGAGTGCTGCATGGCTGGCAGTCACAGCCGCTACCTGGACCCAGAAGCACATTTCTCTTCAGATGCCAGGCTGTGGCTACAGGAGTTTAAAATCTCCCACCCTGCCCCTGAGCATGCTCAGATGCTTGGGGGCGGGGGCAGGGAGAAGCATGTGCACAGCCAGTGTACAGCCAGTGCAGCTCCTGCCTGGAGACCACATCACTGCCACAGACAGGTAAGGAAGCCCCAGTGAAAAAACAACAAGGAGTTGTGTGGCACTTTAAGACTAACAGATTTATTTTTTGCATGAGCTTTCGTGGGAGAAGATCCCACTTCCTCAGATGCTTCGAAGATGGGTGACCTTACAGAAAGGAATGAAACTAAATGCGAGGGGATGTAAAACATAGGAACAGGTCATAAAGTAACAGCAAATCAGAGTTAATTAATATGCAAGCTAAATTCTGTGAAAGCAGGACTGAATCGAGACTATGGATTCTTTTCCCATTACAAAGGGTAATTTGACTTCAGGCTTCCCATGGTTTGAGCCTGTAAACTGCTCTGATTTGCTGTTACTTTATGACCTGATCCTATGTTTTACACCTCCTTGCATTTAGTTTCATTCCTTTCTGTAAGGTCACCCATCTTCGAAGCATCTGAGGAAGTGGGATCTTCTCCCACGAAAGCTCATGCAAAAAATAAATCTGTTAGTCTTAAAGTGCCACACAACTCCTTGTTGTTTTTTCACTGGACTAGACTAGCACGGCTATCCCTTTTAAAATTGACAAGGAAGCCCCAGCCACTGCCAGCAGGTCATGGGGAGCCAGATCCACGCAACGTCACCTCCAAGAAGCAGCAAGAAGCAGGTCCAGCTCCCCATGGCCTGCCGGCAGCAGCTGGGGATGAATTGGGTCCTGGGCTGGATCAGCGCCAGGTGCATCTGGGGCTGCTTGCCCCAGGTACTAAAACTCCTAGTTCCACCCCTGTTCCAGGGGTATATTAGGGGAGCACCTGAAAAGTGGTGTTTTGATCCAGCCTGCTCAGATGAGTGCGCTATTCCAGTGCAGTGCCAGGAGCTTATAAGCGTGGCAGCAGAGAAGTGCTGTGTAACCCAGCCTGCTGAGCTCAGGGACATAAGAGGTCAGCGAGGAGTGATGATAGGCCTTGTCCACTCAGATTCATTTCCTTTAATCTATGAACATATATATGTGGATTTTTATTTGAGTCTGAGGCGGTAGGAACCCAGTCCTAGGAAACTTAGGTCCTGCATGGGTAGCTTCATTAGAAGGGGACTTGCAGAAGGGAACAGCAAAAGCCACATGAAAGCACAACTGACAAGCATTACATTAGTAGAATTACACACACCCCAAGGAAAGTAACCCTAATAAATGAGCACACCTCGAGGTGAGGGGCAAATCTGGCAACACTTGCATAAGCAGGAACTACCACTAAAGTACCAGTGGCACAAATTCTGATTCAACACATGTCCGTGGAACTGAGGTCTAAGAGACCTTAATATCTTTGAGGGCCTGGGCCTGAGTTCTCAATGGCTCTACATTATTACTTCTAGAGGACGCAGAGGTTCCTTCAGAGGAAACCATCTATGCTGGTGGCTTCACAGTTGCCAAAATCCACACCTTATACAGGAATGGAGGCCTTGACTTTTCTCTACCACCCAGTGGTGAAGTGGGGGGTGGCTAACCCCCACCCCACCACCTTGGCTATCCCTCATTCAAGGGTCTGGGTTGCAGTGAGGCAGTTCCAAGGCACCCTGCTTGAAGGGTTAATGGGTGGTGGCTGGCCACACTTAAGCAGAAGCCCCGAATTAATGAAGGAAAGAGGAAACACTTGTCTGGCTGCCCAGGTAGGGGTAGAGCCAGGTCCTGAGGCTTGAGGGAAGTGGGGGCATGACTTAGGTAGATGATGCCTACAGTCAGCCTGCCTGCAGTATCCAGGTGAAGGGAAACAACACTGAGCCTCCAGGGGCCCCAAGCAAGCTTAAAGAACCTATGGGCTGGAAATGGGCCAGACTGAGAACTGCTGGGAAGAAGGGTCTATCTACAGCTCTGCAAATAAAGTAGAAGAGGTGGTTTAAAAGACTAAAGTACCCCAGACTAGTCTGTTTGACAGGGTAGAAAAATCTGGACCCTCAGGTGAGAAGCCCACAGCCCCAACTAGACACCCCTAAACGGGCATGGGAATGCTGGAGGATGACGTGAAGCATAAGACTATCTCCCCACTTCCCAGACAAATTAGGTGACTGGTGGAGAATTTAGGGGTTTCACAGTTCGCAAGAGTGAGCGCTTATTCTGAATCCGTTATTCAGGGTGGGGGGTCTGACAGTCTTCAGATTGGAGAGCCTGCTTCTCTCCACTCTGTTGGACTAAAGTGACAGTGATGGGTCTGGTTAAAAAAAAAAATCTTTGAGGTAAGCCTTTGCTAAATATAAGGTTTAAATTCTCAGTCAACTGCAATTAGAAAGAATTCAAAATGGTGGCCACAAACTAGCTTTCTAAAAAAAAAAAAAAAAAAAAAAAATCTAGTTTAGTTCTATATGTCCCTTGAGACAGGTCATGGACAAAGAGAAACATTTAAAACCAGAGAGAAAAAACATTCCTGGGACTGATGCAGACAGCCACAAAGATGGGAGTCAGCTCTGCAGATGATCCCATGGGAACACTACACTTTCTTCAGCTGCTGGTGCTAGGAGATTGTGAGATAAGTGAAGACAAATGAGGAAAACAAATATCAAAACAAAAGAGTTGGACAGACTTTTACCATTTATATTTATATTGGTAAATATTTTTAGTGGTTGGGGTGCTGAGTCTATAAGCAAATAGTTCATTATGGAGAATACTGTTGGTAAAACTCATAGGGCTGAGAAGGAATTGTCATTTTCTGCGTGATTTGCTGTAGGAGTTCTATAAGATCAGCAGATTTTTTTTTTAAATGTAATGAGTACTGTTCCATAACCCAGTCTTGATGAGTACTTCCCTTTATGGGTTTGTTCTGCATTTTTGTGAACTGGCACTTAATCCACTAGTGCTTCTGGAATCTTAGCTATTTTGATCAGTGCCTCTTTTTCTTCAACATATTTTCTCTATTTGTAATTGCAATTTTATACAGTCTTGAAAATCCATGGTGCTTGACAGAGATTTAACAGAGGGGTCCAAGCCCAAAGAACTTCCAGTCTGTATAAGACAAGTATCACCAATGATAACAATAGACAATGGAGCAGGAGGCAGTGTGTTAGTGAAGGGCTAGAAAATAATGTTCTTGTGATTTCTTTTTATAGAATTGTGGGTGTCTCCTGTTCAGCATTTTATTTTAATTTGGTGCATCCTCCCATCTGATTTAATTATGTACAGAGATACAGGAACTAAAACACTTCTCTTTTGTTATTCTTTAATGACTTGAATGAGACAAAGTCAACCTTAAAGACAGGTACTATACCCAAATTATAGTGCACAGTGATTTAGACTTCACAGTAAGGTATTTCAATATGATGTATAGCCAAGCTAAAGCTACTTTAACAGTTACCATGTCTTTGTTCTACTGTATACCATAGTAAAATCTCCTTTCACTAGCCTGCTGCCAAATGCTAATAGTTTGAAACAAATTTCAGCACCCAGGCGTGACATGTATGACATGTCTTGTCCATCTTTTATCTCTATAACAGTACATTCATTAGGGGATTGAAGGAGTAGCAAGCCCTCTTTCTTGCTCAGAAATCACTGTTTCTGAAACTGACAGTGAATGGAAAATTAGCAGTGAATGACATAATGAATGCATTCATTGCAGTTGAGAGCTGATGCGTCAACATAGGCCCCTGGCTTGCTCCAGTCAGTGGTTTATAGCAAAGACTGCAAATGTTCTTGGATTTAACTGTCATAGGAAGGTGCAAAAGTCTGAAAAATAATACTTAGCACTTATTGTATTACTGAAAGTCACCTAATTATGATTATTCTTATAAAAATCTTTTTAGAAACTGTACAGGTTGATAGATCCAGAAGAAATGTCTTTTTTTTTTTTTTTTAGCTGTAGTGCAATTTTTTTTCCTTCCAGCTGAATGTATCACCGCTAAAGTCTATTTTATGCACCCAAATCTCTATAATGGAATTTTTTTTTTCAGGTGTAGAGTTACTTTCTTCAGGATATATCACTGCAAGGAATTTTTTTTAAAAATTGCATGATATCAACATATTTTGCTTATATAGTGCATAAACATTTTATCCACACAGTACACCACTTAGAAATAAGACTTTCACGGGCAAGAAAATAAAAATGGTAGTAAAATGGGGTCCCAAGGCCACAGACTGTTAGCATTAGCACTAGGGCTAAAACTCTTGAGTGCTTTGCTCCCACTGTTATGGACACTTAGCTTGACAATGCTGTGTCTCTGAAGTCCATGTTGCTAATTAGCACTCTTGTAACCATGAGGTCACTCCAACTGCTCCATCAGATGTTCATCTTTATTTTTAAAATGTTCCTTTGTAAGTTTAAAATAGGAAAACAAATTCTCCCCTTAGGAAGTGCAGCTGAGTATTCTGTTTCTTATCTTGCTTTTCAAGAATCTTTTCAACACATTCACACTGCATACGTTAAATATCTAAGGTTTGACCTAAGATTCATTCTGAACTGTGACCAGACATTCTGCTATTCTCTCCTGTCTTTCAAATGTGCCCATCATCTTATGATCTAAATATACAATACAGCTGTTAAAACTGGTATTACTGATGTTCAGAATACCCCCAAAACTCCCAGTCTAAATAAGACATGTACTGCCAGTGATGGTAAGAGAGCAGGAAGACTCAAGGTGGGTGAGGTAGTATCTTTCATTTGACCATGTCTAATTAGGTGACAATTTGTAGGACACTATGGCTGTGTTCACACACACATGGTTATTTCGAAACAAGTTGTGTCGAAACAACTTGTTTCAAAATAACGCCTTATTTCGAAATAACTTATTTCAAATTAACAAATAGTTATTTCGAAATAAGAAAAAAAGCGGGAATCGAAATAGCATGTTCACACAGTGGGCATGCTATTTCACTTCAGGGGCACGGCATCATGGGAGGTGTGCCAACATGACCGCCTCCCTGGGCCATGTCAGCGGCCATGTTGGTAGCCACTCCTATAAAAGCTGGCCCCGACCTCACTTCAGTGTCCACTCAGGCTAGCAGCGTGCTGCAAGCGATGGACACTGCCCAGCAGCCCACACAGCGCCGTGCACTCCGGGGATCCTTTGCCCGCCTGCAGAGTGCCCTGCATATACAGGACACTCTGTTTGCAGACCCGCAGGATGCCCAGACTTCACCCAGGGCCTTCATCCTCCTGATGTGTCAGGCAGAGCTCATGTCCCTGCCCCCCTCAGTGCTTCGCCAGCTCTGGGCTCGGGAAACCAGCCCAGACTGGTGGGACCGCATCGTCCTGCACACCTGGGGTGACGCAGAGTGGCGGAGGAACTTCCAGATGACCAGGGCCAGCTTCACGGCCCTGGTCACCGAACTCGCCCCACACCTGCGTCGCAGGGACACCTCCATGAGGCACGCCATACCCGTGGACAAAAGAGTGGCCATCGCCCTCTGGAAGATGGCCACTCTGGAGTCCCACAGGGCAGTGGCACACCTCTTCGGGGTCGGGCTGTCCACCATCTCCGACATCCTCCGTGACGTTGCCAGGGCCATCAACCATGTCCTGCTGCGGCGCCTGGTGAGGGCAGGGCAGCTGCAGGACTCCATCGCTGGGATGGCCGCCCTCAGCTTCCCAAACTGCGCAGGGCTCCTCGATGCTACCCACATCCCTGTGAGAGCCCCAGAGCACAGGGCTGCGGAGTACCGCAATCGGAAAGGGTACCATTCGATGATCCTGCAGGCTCTTGTGGACCACCGGGGCATCTTCCAGAATGCCTACATCGGCTGGCCAGGGAGGGCCCACGACACCCGGGTCCTGAGGAACTCGACCCTCTACAGGGACATGGAGGCGGGCACCTTCTTCCCCCCGCACAACATCAATCTCGGGGGGGGGGTAGAAGTGCCCGTCCTCATCGTTGCTGACGCGGCCTACCCCCTGAGGCCCTGGCTCATGCAGCCGTATGCAGGGCCCTTGGACCCAAGCTGCCAGCAGTTCAATCACCGCCTGACTGCCTGCCGCCAGGTGGTGGAGTGGGCATTCGGCCGCCTGAAAGCCCGCTGGTGATGCCTCCTCACCCGCCTCCACCTGGCAGAGACGACCCTGCCCCACGTCATCGGGGCGTGCGTGGCCCTAAACAACTACTGTGACCTGCGGGGAGAGCCCGTCCATGCAGCGTGGGAGGCAGAGGCCCAGCTCCTCGCAGAGACCTTCACCGAGCGTGCACCTGTGCCATCAGGAGAGCAGCCATCCCGGCGAGCCAGCTCCGTCCACGACGCCATCCAGCTCTCCTTCACGGACGAGGAACTGTAGGGGCCAGGCCTGCCCTGCCCCACCCCCCCCGTCACCCACAGCCAGCACCACCCATCCACCCGCACTGTCACCTACCCCCAATAAAGACACTGTACACCAAAAGACGGTTCAACATGTGTTTATTAGGGATACAATGGGGGTTGGGGCAGGGACAGGGGACTTCGGGGGTAATAGGGAAGGGGGCATCAACTTGGGAGGGGACAGGGGAGCAAAGGTCCGGGGGCAGGGGTGGCCCATTCCTGGCCCATGGGGGGCTCTGGGGGGGGATGGCATGCCCCGACCGCGCCCACGGCCTCCCTCAGTCCCCCGCTGCCTGTGGGTCGGTTCATGGGGCGCACCAGTGGTGGGCTGTGGGGGAGGCAGCCTCGCGGCGACCTCCCGGAGGGCCGCTGGGAGCTGGTCTGCCAGGCTACCCAGCACCACCACCAGCTCAGCATCAATGTCCAGCAACCTCTCCAACAGGCGGAGGGCCGTGTCCTGGAGCTGCCCCTGCTGCTGGCGCCAGGCCTGTGTCGAGGCCTCCATCCTCTCCCCCAGGTCTGCGAGGGCCTCCAGGAGCTCGGGGTGGGAGCACAGGGTCCTCCTCTGGCGGCAGGTGGGTCGGGGGCTTGGGTGCCCTGCTCCGGGTGGTGGTGGCGGCCGGCGAGGGGAGGCTCTGCGACGTGCTGGGGGGAAGTAGAATACATAGTTGGCCCCTGCTGCCTGCTGGCCCTGTCTGTTTGCACCTGCCTGCAACACACACGACTGCACTGACTGCAAGCAGGGCCCAGGCTCCCGTGGGACATTGCCCTGGGGCGGGGTCCCCGCTCCCCAGGGCCTCGGACAGAGGCCAGGGCAGTAGCCGGCGGGGGACATTGGAGGACCCCGGGGTGGCAGTGTTGTCTGGCTGGGGCAGTCGTCGGGGTTTAGGGGGCCCTGGGCCACCTGCCTCTACACAGTGTGCTATGGCACTGCAGGCTCTGTCAGCCCCTCCACTACAAAGCCAGACACACCCCTGTAGTCTGGACACCCTGGCAGACAGGGAATGGGTGGGTGTACAGGGCAGGACAGTACAGAGGGGACACTGTCCTCCCTCTGCCCACCATCTGGGGACCGTGTCCTGGGGTGGCACGCATGCTAGTGGTGCCCACGGGGGTGCGCTGGACCCAGTAACGCCCTGGTCCAGGGGGTTTCCCACGGCCACCTGCCAGTGGTGCGGCCCGTGTGCTGTCCACCCCACCCGGGATGCAACTGCATCTCCACCAGGCAGCCCCAGTTCCCCGTCCCCAGGCACATAAGGGCCTGTTTGCCTGGTGCCACCCATCTCCATGGCACCCGTGGGCGGGGGGGGGGCCTTTGCATGCACCGACCCTCTGCCCTGCCTCCCCTGTGCCTGGGCCCCAACCCCTCGCTGCCCAGGGCCGGCTGGACAGGCCCAGCCCTGTGTGCCTCAATGGGGGGGGGAGTACCTACCCACAGTGGCGCCAGAGGTCCTCTGCGATGTCCCGGGGTCCGTGTCGGACCCAGGGGTGGTGGTCAGCCCCGTGCTAGAGGCAGCTAGAGGCACCCCCACGGAGACATTGGACCCGGGTGCCTCCGGGCCCGACGAGGGGCTCCCATGCCCTCCTGAGTCCACAGCCTCAGAGGGGTGCCCGCTGGGCTGTGGGCCCAGGAAGGCATGGAGCTCCTCATAGTAGGGGCAGGTGGCAGAGGTGCCTGCCCCTTGCAGCTCCCGGGCCTCCCTGGTCTGGGCATGGTCTTGGCGGAGCGCCTTGACCTTGCTCCGGACCTGCTCGAGGGTGCAGGGGTGGCCGGCCTTGGACATTGCCGCGGCAATGTCCGCGTAGATGTTCCGGTTCTGGTGGGACACCCGGAACCAGGACAGGATGTCTGGGCGCTGCCAGACACCCAGCAGGCAAAGGACATCGTCCCTTGTCCAGACTGGGGCCCTGCGTCGCCCCCCTGATGAGGTCCCTGCCTGGGAGGCCATGTGGCTGTCAGGCTCGTGCCACGTTGCCTGACAGGCACTCCCAGACAGGAAATTCCTGTTCCCCAGGGTGCAGGACACCCTGGGAGGGAGGTCAAGCTGTTGTTTCGAAACAACACCGTTGGTTTGAAACAACATGTTCGCATGGCATTGTTTCGAAACAAGTCGTTTCGAAACAACGTTGTTTCGTCCCCAAATGGGGTTTAACTTGTTTCGAAACAACACCGTTGTTTCAAAACAACGGGAGCCTGTTGTTTCGGAACAACAGTGCGTCGTGTGAACATGGTTTTTTTTTTGTTTCGAAACAACAAGGTTGTTTCGAAACAAAAGTGCTGTGTGAACACAGCCTATGAGAAATATTAAGGGAAAGTAATAATCTCTCCAATTATTTTGTATCTTCTTTTATTGAATGAATATCTATGGAAGGAGGTGCATCTTGCAACACACTTCTAAAGGCCTGATCCAAAGCCTAACGAAGATAGTAAGGTTAGCAATTAAATCTACAGTGAGAAGAGACTTAGCATTGAAACACCTAGCTTCACACACTGTCATCTAATGAAAACCAGGGCCAGGCTCTTAAGCCAGTGGTTCTCAAGCTTTTGTGGTTCACAACACATTTGTTGGCAGGTCACAACCCTACAGGACGCAGCAACACACACCTCTCCCAGGCCACATCTAGCCATCTCCCCAGCTCTCTGTGACACACTGCTATGTGATGACATAGTAATTGAGAACCACTGTCTTAAGCAATGATTCGTGAGGAATAAGGGCATGCGATTGGGCAGGTGTGCTTGAGACCCAAGAATGGCATTCACATACACCTGCAAGTTGAGCAGGAAGTGCCTGAGCGTCACAATGTCACTTAGATAATCACAGGAACAACACTGTGACACACCATGCCTGAGATGGGCACCCAGTTTTCCTATACAATGCCTGGGAGAAGTAGGTACCTTACAATGAAATCCATAGAAGTCAGATAGATGCTTCCCTGCCTAAGCTAGCCAATGGAAAATACCATAGGGGTATGTGCTATTCTCCCATCCCTCTCACAGAGATGTGCACCCAGGTAGGGTGGCACCTATGTCTCACAACAATTCATGACCAGGCGCTCCTGAATTAAGGTGACTGATGTGCCTAAAGTCATTTTTGTGAAAATGATTTGTGTGAATACCTAACAAAGTAGCCAATGGGGGAGGAAGTGGTGCCCACATTGTAACTTCTAGCACACTGATTGTAGTGCACTCCTGAGAGGGAAGATTTGAACAGGGATCTCCCTTTTCACACTGATCTATGGTATATTTTTGATTGGGACGGGTCATAAATTTCACCCGTTCAAGCTGTTCCACTGTGCTTAACTACTTAATATCATTGAGTCTGAGCTAAATGATTAAACCAAAATGATTAAAGGGCTAGAGCACAAGCCCTGTGAGGAAAGACTGGAAGCATTAGGCTTATTTAGTCTGCAGAAGAGAAGATTGAGGGGGGATTTGATAGCAACCTTCAACTACTTGAAGGGATGCTCTAAGGAAGATGGAGCTCGACTGTTCTCGGTAGTAACGGAGGACAGAACGAGGAGCAATGGTCTCAAGTTGCGGTTAGGGAGGTCGAGGCTGGATATTAGGAAAAACTTTTTTACCAGGAGAGTGGTGAAGTCTTGGAATGCGCTGCTGAGGGAGGTGGTGGAGTCTCCATCTTTGGAGGTGTTTAAGGCCCGGCTGGACAAAACCCTGACTGGGATGGTTTAAGTGGGAGTGGTCCTGCCTCTGGCAGGGGGTTGGACTAGATGACCTATGAGGTCCCTTCCAACTCTAGGATTCTATGATTAAAGGGGGTGTAAGAAATCGTTGATAGTCCAGAGTTTAGGGCATGCACTTATAAGATGGGCATCTCCACCAGATGGATTTTGAATGGCTCCCAGTTCAGTAGGTGTCCTCTGAGGCAGGGCTGGCTCAAGGGATTGTGGTGTCCAAAGCCAGCTTTTGGTTTTGTGCCTGGGGGTGGGGGGCGAATGATGCTGAACCCTGCCTCCTCTCTGGGCCAGCTTCCCTGCCCCCAGGGTGGGGAACAGCCAGCCCAGGGGGCGGAGCAGGCCAGCCCAGATGTCAGGCTCCACTCTCCCACCCCTCTCCTGGGCCTGTTGTTCCTCCCTAGGGCCAGGGAGGGCCACCCCAGAGGTGGGGCAAGAAAGCAGGGTCCAACTCATGGGCTGACCTACTCCACCCTTGGGGACGGAGTGGCTGGATCAGGGGAGGGGCAGGAGCATGGGGTGTGGCTTCTGGGCCGGCCCACCCCACCCCCAGCACCTCTATGCTTCAGTGCCCTGACCCAGTGCCATACTAGCTCATACCTAGAGCCAGCCCTGCTCTGAGGCTGCCTAATGGATCAGGTCATGTAGTGGAGATAGGCAGGCAAAAGCCTATTTTCCTGTTTTGTGATTTCCTTTAAGGTATAGTCAAGAGGTAAGTGTCTTGATTCTTAAAGGGAGGCAGCAAGACACATGCTCAAAGGCAGAAATTTAGATGCCAAGTGAGTTCAGGCATCTACAGAATTTGACAGAATTTTTCTGGATTGCAGTAGATCAAGAAAGAGACACCTATGGGCACCTAGATCTCAGGTGATTGACCTGCCTACTAAGCCAGAGAAATAATCTCTAGCTAGGTCAACACCAGAAAAGTAAAACAAACAAACAAACAAAGCTAACTCATATTATCTAACCTGGATCAAAAAAAACCCATGGCAAATCAGCTTTTAAACCACATCAACAACTTGAGTCCAAACTTAGGCTCTTTTATAAGCTTTAACTCAATCCACTACTCCATGTTGAAGATGAGTCGCTGCCCCTCCACTTCTATTTTAACCTTAGTTGGCTAACCCAAGTTAGCACACATTTTTTTGGCACAGCGATAGACATACCATCTGTCTATCTGACCCCATAAACAGATAATCATTTATACAAGTGGAACACTTAGAACAGGAGAGACTAAATGACCAAGACCACCTATACCTACTCTGAATGAGGCAGAGCAGGGATTTGAATCAAGAGCACTTAGAGCCTAATAACTGCTTGAACCACATGGCTATTTGTTATTCTAGAATATAGGTGGTGGGAGTTGTAGAAAAACACCTTAAAGGGTCTTATTTTTCATTTCATTGCAAACTAGAAACAATTTTAAAAAAATGTTTGTCTGACAGGAAAGCCATTTTCTCCCCCAGCTCTACTCAGCAGACAGAAGAATGCCAAGTAAGAGCTTTTGGTGCTTCTGAATTCTGGCTTCAGAGTTAATGGGGTTTTAAGTCTCCATCCAATAAGTGAAACAGAACTACAGCCTCATGAGAGAAGAATCATTCCCTATTGGATTTTGTTGAGAAAAATCTGTTTCCTGAGAGTAGAGAAACAGCTAGGAGACTCCAACTTCTCTCACCACTGCAGAGAAAAAGCAGGAACTATGCTGCTAATTTCTTATTTCCTATTCTGAATCCAGGGGGAAAGAAATAGAATCATAGGGTTGGAAGGGACCTCATAGGTCATGACTCAGTTTCCTCTCCCTTCTTTGTATATCACCATGGATGAGTCTGGTGATGGTGTGGTTAATAGCATAAAAGTTGTTTCCTTCCATAGTTCCACATTACAAATGCATGTGCACGCACATACACACACACACATTGGTTTGCTGAATCTGGACTTGCATGGGGACAAGATCCTCAGTCTCTTCATCATGCCGTGTCCTCTCTCTCAACATGATACATGTTTACCATGGCAAACTACCAGCATACCTGTTGCCAACTTTGTTCACTGTCTGCACACATCCAGGTCCTCATTTTATCTTGTCACTTTCTGTCTAACATCTAGAAGATCCACTTCATCCATAGTGATCAAACTTTTCTACATATTTGGTGAGCTCTGGTCATGCTAGGCCTGAAAAGGCCAAGTCAGCCTGTAAAATACATGACCCAAATCTAACCTTTAAAGACATATTATAGGAAAATACAATGATAGTGTTCCAATTAAGCTAGGGCTTTGACATGCATGTGTATCAGTAGTGGTTTCTTAATTAAATTTACCTATATTCTGTTAGGAGACAGCAAGCTAAATGAATGGCTTCTCTGTCTCTCACTATTGTTCTGTTGGAAGGGGTTGAAAGGGAATATTAACATCTAGCAAGGAGTTTTGTGTCACTTAAAGACTAATAGATTGATTTATCGCATGAGCTTTCGTGAGAGAATATCCCACTTCATCAGACACTCCGACAAAATGGAATGCGCTCCCATGAAAGCTCATGCAATAAATCAATCCATTAGTCTTTAACTGACACAAGACTCCTTGCTTTTTTTTGCTTTACTATACTAACACGGCTGACCCTTTGGAAATTAATATCTAGATGGACCTTTGATGTACCAATAAAAACTGTCAGTTAATGGTGCTAGTGCAGTTAATTACCTATGGTGCCCAAAAGGTGCAGGTTTTACTTCAAAGGACAATATACATTACTATTCTCTACTTAAGTGCCTGAGGACTGTCATCAAAGCCCACATGAAGAAATGACCCACAAATGCCCACCTTGTTACAATTATAAAAGGGAGTAAGGAACATAATCCCTTTATCTCACATCTGTCCAAAATTCTCAGGGAAAGTTTGGGCCGCAGGATTGACATCCCAGCCAGCACTGGCCTGGAAACCGCCTTGCTAATTCTCATGGGAGAGTTAGAACCAACTCTACACCTGGACTATTTGGTCTCCATTCCTTAAAACTGGATTTCTGACAACTGAAGCTGTGACATAAGGACTTATCTTCTATGGACTCTAAATCATTTGTCCAAGTTCTGAAGGGGAGGCTGTATTAGTCTAGTAAAAAAACAAACAAACAAACAAACAAACAAAAAAAACCCCACAAGGAGTCTTGCTGCACTTAAAGACTAACAGATTTATTTATCCCATAAACTTTCATAGGAGAAAGTCCCACTTTGTCAGATGCTTTGAAAAGGGGGAACTTACAGAACTGAATGAAAATAAATGCATGGGAGTGTAATCCTTACAAATGCTCTAATTTGCTGTTGTAGTATGACCTGATCCCATGTTATTTGTATGTATGTGATCCACTTTGACCCTGTAACATCTCTCATTTCTTTTCTTGTTATATTAAACCTTCAGTTGTAGTTACTAAAAGATTGGGTGGCAATGTGGTGTTTTGGGTAAGATCCAAGCCTAGCTTGTTCTGTGTAATGTGGCTGACCCTTTGGGGTCAGGAGAACCTATTTCGTTAAAAAGACCTAGTGGCTGTATTGGGGACCAGGGACTGGAATGAAGTAAAGGGGGCTGAATGTATTTTATGCTGGCTTCTTGATATCCATAGTGAGGAATCAGAAGCATTGTTTGTGACTGGTTGGGGGAGTTTCTCTCTAGGTAACCCACCAGTGCTGGAAGAATTTTTTCTCCTTTTTGCAGCTTGCCCTGATCTTTGCATATTCAAGTCGTTATCCCAGGAGGCCCGGGTCACAAGCTCTCTCTGCATAACTATCCTTCATGCATCTGACAAAGTAGGATATTCTCCCATGAAAGCTCATATGATAAATACATTTGTTAGTCTTTAAGTGCCACAGGACTCCTTGCTTGTTTTGCTGAACTAGACTAACATGGCTACCACATTGGAACTGGATAACTATTACAAAAATTCCTCTTCTCCAGCCCCTGTACATCTCTGTTCTCTCCTCCATTCTAACAAAAACCCCTGTACAGATGTAATTTCTGTCTCCAGATTTTCCAACAATGAGTCCTACTTCAAACTCCATCACTGACTGCTTCACCACCACCACCACCCCCCAAAAAAAACCCCACACCACACATTAAATGGTTTCTTTGTTCTTGAATGTGGTGCTCAGCACAACCCAGCTTAACATCTGTTTTCATTCCCTTTTATGTAGGGTTACCAGATGTCAGGCAAAAGGAGGAAATGTCCTCCTTTTTATCTTCATGTCCTCCGTCCATCAGGCATTTTAAAAATACATGATTTTGCCTGGCTGTTTACTTACAGGAGTTAAAGTATGCTGGAACACTCGAACACCCTATTTTTAGGGGGAAGTGTTCCAGGGCCCCCTAAAAACAGATGAATATTACATTAATACTACATTTTCTCCATGTGTCCTCCAATGTCCTCCTTTTCATACTTTCCTGCACTCCTTTCCGTGCTTTGGTATCTAGTAACCCTACTTTCATGCACCTCAGAGCTCACTATGAGCAGCTGGACTTTCCTAACTGCCCCACTAAGGGACTTGATCTGGTTTGAAATCTTTCCTGTGAACTCAAAAATATTCTTCTTCCCCACCTTCAACTCCAAATTTCTCATGTTCTTTTAGGCTGTCTTATATCTGAAAAAGTTTCCCACATGCTATAACAAGTTTCCCCTCCTTACCTTATTTAAATCTTTCCTCAACCTCCCACCACCTTCTTTTATCAAGCCTCCCAAAAAGCTGTCTTTGAACTGCCTTATATTGACATCTAATCTCCCATGTAGTATTTGGGGGTAGATTAAAATCATCATGACACTAACATTATTTTACACATATGCTAAGTTCCATGTGTCTGCACCTTTATAAAAGGTCAAAACCATTACTTTCAGTCTACATCATAGATCTGAGACCATGTTGGTAAATATTCAGAAGCTTGTGCATTGTTTCAGTGGCCACTAAATTCATAGAATTGGCTCCCAAATATTCTAATTTGATTAGGTACCAATCTCCTCTAATTACTTTTACAAATAATTCCTGTTTCCAGCTGGAGATAGAGATAAGGTCCTCCCTCACCCCCCCCCAACACTGAGATAGAAGATTAATTATTGCATATTGGATAAATTGGACAAAGACTTACCTCTGAAGAGTTTAAAGGAATGATTTGATTTAAGCAATAATCCCTATAGTTTAATAAAGATTTATATTTATTAATTATATACTAAAGAAGTTATCTAGTAGGACTAGAATGTGCAAAGTTATCTGTATGTGTCAGTCAGACAGAAACTTTACAATTTCAGAGATTGTGAAGATTTTAATTGATAAACCTGACAGGACACAGTTGGAAAAAAGAGATATTCAAACAAAAACACTGAATGTGTGTCAAATATGAAATAACGAGAAGACCAAACCCTGACTTTACAGCAAATATATAGCATGTGTGTGTTGCAAAAGCATTCAAGCTAGAGCCCTGAATATTATGAAAATAGCAGTATCAAATCAATTTAATGTAAAATCTTTAATATGTTTTCATAGAATTTTGTAAATGTGTTAGTTACACAGAGAAACTGAAGTGGTCATTGTATATGCTTAGATAATTGTATCTTGCATTGCTCCCAAGGGACTAAAATAGCTATGCATCAATAATAAATTATATTCTACTATATGAGAAGTGTTTAGATTGTCAGGTACAGTAGATAATAAATTCTAACTGTAAACAAAGGCAAGTCAAATGCTGACTCTGCAGCCCTTAAGGAAATTGAATGAACGCTGACTAGTAAGTCCAACAAAGCAAATTAAAAAAAAAAGGAAAAGAAAAGAAAAGAAAAGAAAAAAGAAAGAAAAAGGCTGATGGCTAATAAGGAAGTGACTTGCATACAATATAATATTGAATCTCAGGTTCCTCCTTAGTTTCTTAGAAATCTATTTAAATGTTTATTCTGGGAATTGAGAGGTAAAATTACAAAGTAAAAGTAAGTTTTTTTGCATTCTGAAATGTAAACAAGAAGAAATGCACGTGCGCATACAAAAGTGAAAAATGGATTGTGATCCACTAACTTTGTATCTTTGTTTTGCAACTTCATTGAAGTTATCTTTTGGGGACCACAGCCAAAATTATCAAATGAATCTATGTGCATAACTGCCATTCCTCCATCCTGCCACACCTTCCCCCAATATGAATTGTACAGAAGCACAGGGTTTATCTGCCTCTTCAGAGATGATGGTTCTCAGAAGCTGACAGTCCAGGAAGAAAAGCAAGTCATCTAAGCATCAAGTATTAAAACACTGTCCCTTCTGTGAGGAGCCTACAACCTATCTCAAATAGAATAGAAAGCTTAAAAAGAGAGAGATCAAACAGGAGGAAGAATGCATGGTTTCACAGACAATCAGGGGACATTACATATGCTCCATGACCATCTCCAGATCTTCTAGTCTCATGGAATCATTTAATTGTCCATTTCTTTGCTTACTGCTTGGGGCAATTCCAAACAGGTTAGGCATCTGCAGCCAAAGGAGTTCAACTGAGTGTGGAAGGATAAGAACTCTACATGCTAAGTTTATGATGAAAGGGGAGTCATGATGGGTACCTGAGCAGCAAACAGATTTCAACCACAGACTTGGCAGTGCACCTGTCCCCTATTAATTTTCTGTATAAACTAGGCTTCTGAGACCTTTGCTTCTGTAGAAGGTAAGGTTAGGGTTTGATTTCAAGTCAAAAACAACCAATTTTGGAATATTGAAGTTAAGTACAAAAGTTGCATACTGATATTCACAAACATACAAAAGTTAAAATTTGTATAACAAAAATATACAAGTCTGTTTGTACAGACACATTTTAACTCTTGCCATCATTCAGCAAATCACTTAAGCTCAGACTTAACTCTGTGCTTGAGTTCCATTGAGGTATGGAGACTTAGGCTTGTGGCTAATGTTACACATGCCTATTTAAGTGTTATTTTGAACTGTATTGTTTATTTTTATATATATTTTCACGCACTGAACTGAATAGCTATATAGACACTTTCTATACAGGCTTCTGAACCTTGTGAGCTTTGGGTTCCATTTATGTACAGATACAGATAAATGTCCCTGGGTTTTGCCAGACTTGACCTATAATACATGCACAGTGTGTGAAATATAACATACAATGGGTCACATTTACTACTGGCATACTGTTGACTTCTGTGAAGTTGCACCTACATGAGTAGTAAATTCGGCAAAGGTTTGGCTCTATATTGTTAGGCTTAAATATTTTTTGTGTCTTTTTAGATATTTCTTTCCATCAGGTCTCTTCTGTTATATCGTAAGTACCTTTTCAGCCAGCAAGTTGGGGCATGAAACTCACACAAGTAACAGATAGGCATACCAGACCCATCCAAGACAATGGTGCTGTAAACAGTCAATAAGGCAGTGGCCAGCCACCTATTGAGAAACCCTGGCTTAGAAGGGAACAGTACATTCCCCAGACTTCCTGGCAGAGCTGTAACATGGCATTTTGCCACCCAGGGCATGTTCCGATTGGAGCGCACCCCTTCCCATTAGCGGCACTCAGACCTGGCCCCACAAAGCCACTCCTTTAATAGTGCAGCTCTATTGAGCTGTAGTTATGGCCCTGCTTTCTGGCACACACACCTTACTTACCTTTAAAGACTCTCCTCTCTGCCCCATTCTCCACCCTAATTGTACTCACAGGGTCTTTAATGTAATTAACATTGTGCATCAGCCATTATAACCTTTGTTCTCTCCAGGTAGAACAATGTCTGTGTAAGTAAATAGGTAAAAAATTCCAAATGGGTTATGCCAAGTTCCAAAGGGGTAGCCATGTTAGTCTAGTTCAGCAAAACAAGCAAGGAGTCCTGGGGCACTTAAAGACTAACTGAATCATCTATTGCAGTGGTGGCCAAATTTATGGAACTCAAGAGCCACACAAGTTGATTATTAAACTTTCAAGAGCCGCACTTAGGCAAATAGGCATAGACTTAACTACTCCAAAATTGTTAAGTTTAATATTCATTGTACACTTTAATTTTATCAGAAAAAAAGGACAAATATTGATCCTACTAATGTCAGATTCTAATAATTACTTGAGGTTATTACTTAAGGAAAACTAGACCCATACAGTAAAAGCTTAGCTGTCACTTGATGTAGAAGGCTGGAGGCTAGTGGTGCCACTTCCCTGCTGTCTTATCCATGCCACCGCTTCTCCCCGCCATCCTGACCCCCTCCTAAACCCCAAGGCCCTGATGCTGGCTCCCCAGGACAATCCCCTCCCCCTGGGGGCCTCCATACCTGTCCACTCCAGCAGCTAGGCACAGGCTGGGGCTCCCCCCATGAGCATGCTCTGAGCATGCTCAGGGGAGGAGATTTAAAACTCCTAGGTTGGGTCTGCTTTCCTAAACTGATTTGTTGACATGCTTCTGCGAGCTGCACTTTCACATTCAAGAGTCACATGTGGCTCTTGAGACGCAGTTTGGCCATGCCTGATCCATCGCATGAGTTCTCATAGGAGAAAATCCCACTTCATCAGAAGCATGTATATTGACCACTGTAACATCACCACTTTGAAGGTGAATCTAGTCAGGCTTCCTTCTTGGTACCATGAATAAAAACCTCTTCAGTATTGTCTGTGTGGCCTGTTCCTTTTGGAGGAACCCTTCCAGCTTTACAATGTTATCTATATGGCTTAAAATTAGAAGCCTTTTCTGAAACATCCTGGATTCACCTCTAAACTACATTATGACTATTCAGATAAATGGGTCTGGGATCTAAGCCAACCCTGGGTTTTGTTTTACAAAACCAAAACCTGACATACGTGGGAAAGCCAAAGTTACCATCCACACACATATACCCAACATGTCTTTATACATGATCCATATGCAGATATTCTACATTCATCTTATTTCACTTTTTGGGAAAATTAGGCATGCTTGGAGAGTCTGTTGCACTCGGTTGAGCAACAAAAACCAATTAGTTCACCAGGACAACCACTGAATAAAAATGGGAACTTATTCATCACTTTAAAAAAAAATAAAAAACTCTTTCCAAGCTGTTTGGGCCACATTGGTTCAGCAAAACACTCTATACTCAAAGCTTTTGATGATATTCTTAGGCAGTCTCATAGGGTTGCAATAGACCCTGAGACAGACCATGTAAGTTTAGCAGTGGTAGAAATCTAAATTCATAATTTAGGCACTTTTGTAGCCTCCTCAGTTTTTGAACTGCACATCCATAAAGAATCTTAAGCTTAAAGAAAAACAAAAAAACAAAAGCAAAAAAAGAAGAAATGGACTTCCAGTAATCTACTGCAAAGAACCAGGGATATATCTACACATCAGTCCATCATCACAAAACCTTTTCTTTATTCCATAGCATAATAAATATTTTGGATATTCACAGATTGTGTGGGTATGGTCATATGTCACATTTTCCCCCAGTACTAATGCTACAATCTCTGAACTAAAGTAAAATCATCTTTCTAATGGAATATTAATTTTAGCTAAGCTGCTTTTGAGGACTATGCTCTTTTAAAAACCAAAGCTCCATACAAAAGGTAAAGGGGGAGAAGAGGGAGACTGTAGCTGATGAAATGCAAATGAGGCTTTGCTCAGACAGCTGGCTGCTTTGGGATGACATGTGTGATGAATGACTCTTAAAACATGAGCAGGCATCAGGCTCCAATTCAGTGTCAGACTGGCAAAAACAGCAGCCTTAGTGGATGCTTCCTTTAATTAATGCACCACTTCTGCATTAGTCCAGACATTGCCGATAAATGGGAGAGAACTGATATCAGTGGTAATATCAGAAGTCTTTCAACCTTGAAGCTGGGATGCGTTAGCCAAAAGCAGCAATATCGTAAAAGGTTTAATTGTATTTGTAATGTACCAGTGCACCATGACAAAAATGGGAGATAGTGTATGCAGGACTGGGTAAGCCAGTGATAAATGAGTGTGGGTGAGTGATTACAAAGCAAGGAAGAGTGTGAAAACAGACAATAGACAAGCAAAAAGGAAGGAGGTGTTATGATAGCAACAGCTACTCTAATGTGAAAAGTAGGTGCAGAGAGAAACCTGGTATAGTTTCATATGGGAATACAAGCACAATGCAGTTTAACATAAATCTTTTCTACTAAGCAGATTTCACTGACAAAAGTGAGATTTACCACGGCAACACCTCATTGGTGGACTTTAGGAAAAAGAGCTTTCCAGCCAGTCATCATCTAGAAAGCATTACAAACTACTAAATCAAAAACACAGTTCAAAGATTTCTATTAATTGCAGATCAAAACAACCCCCAGGCACTCCAAATACACATATTATTAATCTATTTTGTGGTTTAAAAAGTCATTTAAATCAATGCAACATTAAGCAATTGCATAACTTTGCACTTTTAATGAAAAAAGAATCTTTTAAAGACATTCAGCATCCTAGGGAAATAAAGTGGAATGTTAATATAGTTGAATTGAGATTAGTGTTTATTTACATCTCATGCTCAAAGTATAGAAACTTAGTCAAGTTAACATAATAATAGATTACCTACTATTATGGTTTCCAATCTATCGACAAGTATCTATAACCTTACTAAGTATATTGAGGCATGCAATTAACAGTAAGCCTTGTTCGTAGTTCTTTGTTATAGACTATGCTTAATGTTTCTAAAAAGGTGAAGAATTCCCGTAATGTTCTTAAAGACATTTGCAATTATTTGATACCACCTTCATTCATGTGATGACCTTCTGAATGCATTCAAATTATTCTCTCCCTCCCGCTCCCACGCAAGTATAACTGTGCATTTTAAAACGATTATTCTCTTTCATTAAGCATTTTTTATGAACCTTGAAAGAATCAGCCACAGTTGAAGAAGATGAATACCACACACATACATGCCATCCATGTCAATGCCCTTTCTTATTCTGGGATTACTTTGAGAGAGAGAGAGAGAGAGAGAGAGAGCACAAGTTTGAGACATAGTAGGGGGAAAGGGAGTGAGGAAAGAGAGATCAACCTGTTACCCAACACCATAATACCCTGCTCTAAGTGTTCCACTCGCTGAACCACTGATGACTTCACGAACCACAGCATGGGAAAAACTGCCATAAATCATATTATTTAGGAATCAGTTGTTCTTCTTTCCCCATTAAACTTTTTCTGCCTAGTGCAGTCTTGGAAATATGTATTCCACAGAAATTCAGGAAAATATCCCTACACAGGACAACACAAATATGTGCTCACAATTAAGCACACGCTCAAATGCTTCCCTAACCTGGACCTACAGTGGTAAAATAGTTTCTTTTGTTTTCTAAACAGAGAACGTCTTTTAAGAAAGACAACTATGTAACATACTGGGAATATAAAAGATTTCCTGAAAAAAATATGTGGTTAAGCCTTTAGGTACTACATTTCTATAGATTTGCTGCTAAACATACTTTTATATTATCCAAATTACAGTAATCACTTGTTTGCAGCAACACCTTGTAATACGAGCAACTGCTGCTTATTAGCAACATTTCCCCTGGGAACACTTTCCCTACTGTGAATTGTTGACACTCCCCATAACCGTAATAACTGCTTAGGAGCAACATAGCAAAAGGGCACTGATATGCTGTTTCTAATAAGCATCTACTATCTATAGATACACACAAATAAACATCCTCCCTATTGGCAGTAATGGTTAAATGTAAGCAGTATAGTTGATCAGTTGCGTTGCAGAAAAGGCTGCGTTCTCTTTTATAGGCGGTTAATAGAGACATTTTCTTTTTGCTACACATGGGCTATGTCTACGCACAAGGCTTTATTTCGAAATAAGTCATTTCGAAATGACTTATTTCGAAATAAAGCCTTTATTTCGAAACAACATTATTTGAAATTCCTTTATTTCGAAATAAATTCCTTTATTTCGAAACAACATTATTTGAAATTCCTCCCAGGGTGCTAAGCACCCTGGGAGGAAGAGCCACCCCTCAGCACCCTGTCCAGGGTGCTGAGGGGGGGCAAGCCGCAGGGCATGGGGGGCTGCCCCCAAGACCAGCGGGGAGCCCTGCGGAGGGGCGCCGATGCCCCGCTCTCCCCACCGCTGGGGTGCTCAGAAGCCCTGCGGCAGGGTGCCGGGGCTCCCTGCTCTGCCTGCTGCCGGGGCTGCTGCCAAACCCCACAGTGAGGTCCGGGGGCGCCCGCCTCTCCCTGCCACCAGGGCTGGTGGCAAACCCAGCAGCAGGGTGCTGGGGCCCGGCTTTTCCCCGCCACGGGGGCTGCAGCCAGGGAGCCGGTCCCGACCCGGCTCCCCAGCGACTGAGCGGCCGCTGCCACGGGGAGCTGGGTCCCGCCGCCCCTCCGGCCCTGGGCTCAGCGGCGGCAGCGGCTGCGAGTCCCGCGGCTCCCCTGCCACCAGCTCGGGGGCCTGCAGCCGCGGGAGGGGGTGGCCGCAGCCCAGGCGGCTCACCCTGTGCCCTGCTGGGGGGCGCTGCGGCCACCCTGCCTGCGTGTTATTTTGAAACAAGTTATTTTGAAATAAAAAAACACCGTCCGTGAAATAAGCAAAAAGCGGGAATCAAAATAGCATGTTCACACTGTGGGCATGCTATTTCAGTTCCAGGGCAGGGCACCATGGGAGGTGTGGCAACATGGCCCCCCTGGGTGGCAGCTGCTAGACCCCCACCTGCTAGGGGTGCCCCTAGCCCAGGCGGGCTGGCGGGAGCCACTGCAGTGGCTCCAACCAGCCCCCTGGGGCTAGGGGCTTCCCCAGCTGGCAGGGGTCTAGCATGGCTTTCCTCACCACGGGGCTTCTCTTGAGCCCCATAGCAGGGAGCCCAGTGCCCCCTTCTCCCGCCACGGGGCTTCTCCCAAGCTGTGGGGTGGTGGGAAAGGGGGGCGTGGGGCTCCCTGCCGTGGGGCTCGGGAGAAGCCCCGTGGTGGGAGAAGGGGGCGCCCGGCTCTTCCTTATCACCCTGGCCAGGGTGCTGAGGGAGGGTGGACCTTCCTCCCAGGGTGCTAAGCACCCTGTGAGGAAGGTCCATAGTTATTTTGAAACAACAATTATTTCAAAATAACATGGGCTAACATCTATTTCAAAACCAACAGTTTCGAAATAATCGTCCTTTTGAAACAGATGGGGTTTAAGCCATTTCGAAAGGATGGCTGCCATTTCGAAACAAGGGGTTTGCTTGTTTCAAAATGGACGTGCGTCGTGTGGCCATGGTGTTTCTTATTTCAAAACAACCTCATTGTTTCGAAATAAGAATGCTGTGTGAACACAGCCATGGACATCCTTGCTGGGCTTTGGTACTGCTGGACACGGCAGCAGCTGGCACCACACACCCAACCAGACTGCATGAAGGTTTCCTGGGTTGCTTCTCTCTCTGTGATACAGTCAGCAAGCTACATTTACACAGATATTGAGTTAGGGGCACAGCCAAATGAGCCTATGAGCGCTTTGCCAGCACCTCATGAATCCACTGAAGAGTAAACTCACAGCCAATTACCCCCCCCCCCCAGTTTCCAACAACTGTACGAAAAGTAGTCTGCCACCAAAAAGTATATGAATAAGTCTGCTCCCCCTCATTGTGGGCAAGGCATGCAATAGCTTCTGTTGTTACAGCTAAGGTTTGCTGGACACTTCATTAATAAGCTTAGTTAACTAGAACTATTTTCTTATATTTAAACAAGTTTATTAACAGTAGAAAAAATAGACACAAGAGGCAAGTGTAAAGGGATTAAAGGTAGTTACCAAGTGAAAAACAGATTGCAATCTAGATTCTGCACACTAACAAAATTTTGAATTAGAAATGTATCATTCTTGTTAGCTAATACAATCAATTCCTTAAATACAAGCTAGGCAAGTTTCCCTACCAGGGACTTCCCTTCCAAACTCTAAACTAAACATTGTCTTTCAGATGCTCTTTTAGGTATTGAATTGGGGAAAAGAGAGAAGTCAAGTGACGGTATCATGCTCCCTCCTTTATAGTCTCTTTCAGCTTGGTAGAACAATCCAGGCATGAGACATGGCAGCTGATTCCTCTTACTGAAGCAATCCCATTGTCAACCTAAGGCTGAGAGTTAAACCTCACTGTAAGCAGTTTTCAATAGTGAAATCTTTCCTTGAGGGCCTATTAGCATGTCTGGCCACTTCTTTGTGGTACCTGAAAAGCTGGTTTAGGTGGTCCCACTCTATGACACTGATAATATTTTATAATTTCATATACAACAGATTATTAATGCTTAGCAGATCAAGAATTTTAAAATATGACTAAACAACGCATGCTTTGTACAGAACATATGATTATATAAAACAAACAGGGGGTCCTGTGGCACTTAAAGACTAACAAATTTATTGCACGAGCTTTCGTGGGAGAAAATTCCACTTCAGACACTTTGAATATGTGGGAACTTGCAGAATGGGAGAAAATAAGTGGAAATAAATGCAGAGAAGTGTAAGTCATGGGAACAGGTCACACTGTAACAGCAAATCAAAGCAGTTGTAAAGAGTCAAACACTGGGGAACAGCATGTAAAGGACGGTGAGGTCATTGATATCTGACACTGACGAGTATGGGGCGGTGTTTTCAGGCACATGACGACACAGAATCCCCTCATGAAAGGGGAATCCCCTGACAAATGGGCAGTAGACACTAACTGACAAAAGAGGGGCCAGACTCTGGCTCTGTGTATTTGTGGAGTAAGGAGGTCCATTAATACGCTGGGAGCAGGTCTGTAATGCCTATGCTTTTTGGCAGCAGTTGAGCCAAGTTATTTAAAATGACTTGTGTGCCCCAGTTTGAATGAATAACTCCCAGCTTATCCACTGTGCTGAGTCAAAAAGTTGAGTCTCTTTTCAACTCAGCGCCACTCAGTTGCCTAGGGGGTGTCCTGGGATCATAATTTCTGATAAGCTGAGCAGGTCTACACAGACTGGAGCAGTCAATCAGGAAGTTAGCTGATGGTGGCAAATTTGCTACCATCAGTGTAAGGACCTGCCCTGAATGTCTTCAGAACACATGCAAAGGAAAAAGATTGAAAAAAATACAGGTATAATTTTAGCCACTCTCTTTTATTTTTAGTCAGTTACATACTGACTAGCTTTCTAGTTAGATTTTTCACTCCCTCTCCTGTGTCTTGCATTACAATATATGAATTCAATTTGGCTGACAGCTAAAAGGCTTTTTTCTGTCTGCTTCTTCTTCCCCTTCCCCACCTGGAATTGTAAATACAAATCAATGCACTCATTCCAACTGCATGACAAGTGCCATCATTTCCAAACAGGTCAGATAATATACTTTCTGGCATGGTTGCATGCTCCCCAGATGGACACCTCCTGGCAGTGATATTACTGAGCCCCAAAGGCTATTTGGCCCTACAGCTGGGTATTTTTGTCCATGTACCCCTCCCCCAGTTACAGGGGAAAGTCACACTCACTGTGTCCAGCCAGTCTAATTCCTCACTGGCCAGCAAGTTCAGTGCTGCTCCTGGCAATCTGGGGGCAGCGGGGAGGGGCCCAGGCCTACCCACTTCTCTCAACCCTGGCCCAGGGACCTATATGCCATGCTTTCAGCACCACCACCATCTCCCACCAGTTAGCTTCCCTGGGCTGCTTTCCCCTGCAGACCCCCATTTGGTACAGATTTCCACCTCAGGACCATACCATGACTGTCCACTCCTGATGGACGGCTCTGGAGTCTCCACTGCTGTCGTTCCAGGTAATCTTGTTTCTGGATCACCCTCCAGACTTTGCCGCCCTATGTGCCTTCAGGCCTTCTGGCTGCTATTAGCTCCCAGTGTTGCCCAGTGAGGTGCCTGTAGTTCTGGCTCCCTCAGCCATTCAGCTGGAAGAGCATCTTCCATCCCGGAGTTCCAGGACCAACTGACTGACTGTCTCTGTAGCTCCCTTTCTATACTGAAATCCTAGCTCTATTTGACTGCTCTCAGGCCCTTTTTTACTCCTTCAGGGCCGGTGTGGGCCAACCATCCCATCACATGCTTCTTCAAATAGGATAGTTCTTTACTACATGAGTTCATTGCAATGGAACTGCTCATGAGCTATAGTATCAGAAGCTGGTCCATAGTTTTGCTTGCTTCTAGTGCAAGTGGTTATTCTGCCCTGTTTATTACAAATTCTTTCCATGTTTAAAAACTCAAGAAGGCAGAATGACAATGAAAAATTCAATTTTTTTTTTTTAAGATCAAATTTCCTACTTTGAAATGGTGCTGCTACCACCCCCGGGGAAACCATTAGAGTAATCATGACTTCACACCCCACTTTCCCAGCTCAGTCATGGCTGTGGTATAGATAAGTTCTAAAGTTACCACATGGTGTTCTCCTAATGGAATTTAACTCAGACAGCATTTTAGCCTACTGGATACTAGCAATGAATAAGTTCCAAAGGAGCAGCTATGTTAGTCTAGTAAAGCCAAAAAAAAAAAAAAAAAAAAAAAAGCACTTTGTCCAAGTTAACCCAAAGACATGTGCCAAATGCCAGTGTCAGACTCTCCAGTATCAGTACACATTCTATAATAAAAAGAAAACTGTATTTAGCGGAAAACACCCAGCCAGAAGGGTTCTCTTAAAACCATCCAACAAGGCAAGGCACAGATGGCTCAGAGTTTACTATGGGACTCCAGAATACATAGTGGGCCAACACTCAAGCATGAGACACAGACATGCACTTATCTAGTCTGTTAAAAAGAAAACAAAAAGACCAATCTAGATTACACAGTGTTCCCCAACCAGTAGACAGATAATGACCTACTTTGAAGGGCAGTTGTCATTGAAACCTATGAGAATTGTGCTACCTGCTGGCAAAAAGTTGGAGACCACAGGAGTATAGAAACTATAATTCACAAATGAAATAAAGGACATTCAAAACATACAAACATAAATCTACATACACAAAGTCCTTGAAGAATGCAAAAACAACTAACCTTTTATTAAAAATGGAGTTCCTTTCATTGTTATCTGAGGCCATGTTTTACTCATCCACAGTGCCCAGAAGCATCTTGAAGGATATGAATCTGATGTCTGTAAGCCAGAAAAACATCTTAAAGGACTCAAAATTGATCGGTCAAAGTTTCTAAACATTCTGAAACTAGTTTGGGGGGGGGGGTGGCGGGATAGTAACCTAGCCTGTGTACTTTGAGAAAATTTCCAGATGGTTGAAAAAGATGACTGAAAATAGATGCATGATTTTAAGAAGAATTGTCGACTAGAAACCCAGCTGGTTAAAAAAAAAAAAACACACACAGCTTCCACTGAAATCAATGAAGCTGATGATCTGCTACTTTAATTTTTACACAGCCCACTCCCACATCTTTAGAGTTGTGAGAAATATGGAAGATTTTTGTTCATAATGGTATATATAAAGTTTGTTTAACATTACAAGCATTCAGACCACTGGAGTTTGGATTCATACAAATGCAGCTTGATTTCAGGTCTGCAACAGCACCTAAAGCCAACTAAGTTTTGCTTGGTTTGGAGATTCATCATAGATCTTTTTCACAGAATGACAAGTACAGAAGAAGGTTTTTAAGAGGGCAGAGAGTGATAGAGCTGAGCTCTAAACAACAGCTCTAAATATGAATCTAATGACTGGTAGATCTTTTCAGCAGATGTTCTTCTATTTGAAGTAAGAGATATGGGTCTTCTAGGAGCAATTGCTTGTGGCACGTCAACCACCAATTTCTATTTGTTTCATGCTTCAAATTTAGCAGCCTTTGCCATGCCAGTAATTGTTTTACTCTGGCTTTGTTCTCAAAAGTAACTGAAATATACTTTATGTTGTCTCACAATTTTCTCTAAAAAGCGTTGTACCAACCAGCAGTTCAATTCTCCAGGAACTATTACTCAAATCAGCCATCTTACAGATGTGGGTAGTAACATTACATTACATTTCCAAGAACAAAAGAGAAAAGTTCAATGGCTCAACCAATCATGCAAAGTATTGATGCTTTTCATCACTATCCAACTGAAATCTACCAGTGCAGCTTTCCTGTGAGATGTGAGGATGTGTTATGGAAGGCAGTGTGGTTTAGTGGCTAGAGAACAGGGTAGCAAGAAACCAGCTGTATTACCTCGGACAAGTCATGTCACTTCACTGTATGTCTTTCTATCCTTTGTCTATCTAGATGGTAAAACTTTGTGGGCTGAGACTGACTTGTACTATGTGTTTGCAGAGTGTAGAACAATGGTAATTGAAATAAGCAGTGTGTGGGGATGGTGTATGTCTATGAAAAATTATCTGACTATTCATCCATGGCCTCAAAGGTTTCTACATTACACTTTAACCATAATAAGAAAGCCTCTCATATTCCTAGAGTATATCATCTTCAACGGGGGGGGGGAACCCTCAGCTGAACACTGGAACAAAAAAGGAGAATGACCTAAAAGAATTATGGAAATGGAGCTCCAAATGTATTATTTTACATGTACCCAACTCCTTCCTAACTGCACATGAACATGCACGTGCACACACGTGAGCTAGCAGGCAATGTAAAAGGGTAAAAAATATATATATTTTTATCCCTCCTGTTTTTCCTTTACTTTCTCTACCCATTTGGATGACAGGGTCTGCCAGGTAGTTCTTGCAAAAGAAACATCATAAATCATCTTTAACATGATGATTTCACACCTTGCTTGTCATAAAACACTGTTATCATAATATTATACCATTTTTTTAAAAAGATGAATCCATTTGTATTGAACATCACCACATTATATGCATCACTGCACTGGAAGAAAAAAGAGCAAAATAAAAATATGATGAGGCCTAAACATCTTTATCACAATTCCAAGTTTGCAGACATGTGAAATCCAGCTGTCAATTACAGCATATATTCAATTTTTAAAATGATAGACCATGGTGAGAAAGCCCAAACATTGATTATGCCTATTTTCCTTTTGTTTTTGCCTCAACCTCTGAATATTAATTGTAATATGTACATAGACTTTAAGTGGAGCTGCATAAAATAATTTTTCCTCCTTGATTTTGATTCATATAGATTTGTACCCTGTGACTTTCACTTAGTGTTTCAGGTTCAAGTGAAACTGAAAGAGAAAAAAAAATCAGTTTCTAAAAGGTGATCAACTAATCAATAGATTGTTTTACATAAGAACCTAAGAACTTAACACTGCCCATACTGGGTCAGCCCAATGGTTTATCTATCTTGGTAGCCTGCTTTATGAAAGTGGCAAATGCCAGGTGCTTTAGAGGGAATGAACAGAACTGGTAATCATCAAGTCATCCATCCCACTGCCTCTGCCTATACTTTGGTTTAGAACTTTTATAATCAAAACCATGAAAACTAATACATTACACCTGATTACTAAACCAAACAGTAAGTTAATACAAAATCTGTTGCTGTGAGGTCTAGAAAAAAAAAAGCTTATACGCTTCAACCATTGGGCTGGCAGAGGAAAGGCAGGTATAATACATCAGAGTATTGGGGCATTGCTGAAGCAGAGCAGAATTATGGCTTCATTGGCACCCTTATCACTGCATTTCATGGTTTATGAAATTTGAGTTTTGCTCAACTCCACATTCTGCAAGACGACCTTAACTCTGTTACCACAGTGTTTTGCAACTGAATTTATTAAAAAAAAAAAAAAAAAAAGACGAAAGTTAGATTATTGTTAGAAGTTATTCAATACAGCAGTTCTACATGTTATCTCACATACTATGTCCACACATGCATCATTATTTCAAAATAACCCACTTCGAAATGAGTTATTTCGAAGTAAGTTAATTCGAATTAACAGTTTGTTAATTCGAATTAAGGGAAAGCCTGCTTTCAAAATAGCTGTTGTTTCGAAACAGTTATTTCAAAACAAGGCTGTTCGGACATGTTGTTTCGAAACAACATGTCCGAACACTGTTGTTTTGAAACAATCGTTTCAAAACAACAGCTATTTCAATTAGATGTGAGGTTTAACAGTTTCGAAATAATGGCCGTTATTTCAAAACAGTGGGTACCGTTGTTTTGAAATAATGGTGCGTTGCGTGGGCATGCTGCTTCTTATTTCAAAACAACCTCTGTTGTTTCAAAATAAGAAGCCTGTGTGGACATACCCCTAATTAGTATACTGACCCAGTCACCATATCCTCAGTACACATCTTCTGCACCTCCACCTGCCTTGCTTTCACACACTTCCTCCACCACACCCCTGATTAATTAAAGGTGTTCATCTGTCTGACCCAATCACTTCTTACTACTCCATACAGCCTTGCCACATTTGGGGGACACACCTCCCTGAGGTCTTTATCCATGGTCATGGAAGTGTTACTGCCACTGTTCATGTTTCAAAGCAGTAGCCATGTTGATCTAGCTTTCCTTGGAAAAAAAAAAACCACTTCATCAAATGCCTAAAGATAGGGAACTCGTAAAATGGAAGGAAAATAAATTCAGGGAAGCACAAGTCATAGGATTAGGTCAAACAGTTCCAGCAAAGCAGTTGTTTGGATTCAAACAATGGAGTATAGCAATTAGCTGGGTGCTGGGGTGGGGGGAAGCAAAATCCCCTTTCGTAATGGGAAAAGAAATCCATAGTTTCTATTCATCCCTGAGTTCACAGTGTCAAATCTGCATATGAATTCAAATTGAGGTTTTTCTTTGAAGCTTTGATTTGTGATTTATTTGCCTGAGTATGGTTATTAACAGATCAGTAATTAAGTTATTGCCCATTTCCTATGAACCAACTCACATACAGTGCCTGGGAGTGAAGAACACTATGTTACATTACATTTTGCAATGGTTGAGATTGCGGTAGGGGCAGCAAGAGAAATCATGGGCAGAAATTCTGTTCCAAAATATTGACACTTTTATGCCTGAGAGAAAGTTCCTCTCATCCTGGTCCAATAGCTATAGCCCATCTCCAAAAAACACTGAGACATCAGAGCTTGTATTTCTCTGTGCCACACAGTATGCATTTTCCAGTCAGCCATGCCTCCCTTAATTTCCCAATTAACATTCTTCCAACTCAATCAATAGTGTTCATGCAGTGTTGGGAACACAGAGTAGAGAATGCCACACATCCCTCACTTGAGCATCCCTGAAAATCTTGCACCCCCTACTACTATTCTTCTTTCCCTACCATTCATTCCCTCTCTACACTGCAACCAACTCCCTTTTTCTCTGATCCTCTCACTTGTCCACACCCTAATAACCCTTCCTGCCAAAGGAACAGTCACATGTCACTTTTCTTCAAGAATACTCTAACTATTTCTCCCCCGCCAAAAAAAAAAAAATCATGTGATTAATAAATTGCAGCAGCTTAAAGCCTTCCCAGTTCCAAACTCCTCTTATCTTAAATGAGGGCTTGTGATTAACTTCTTAGATAATTCTAAACAGAAACTCTCTAGCCTTTTCTCTGTTGTCGCATGTACAGTGTAAAAATGCACATTTTCTTGAATATTGCTCTCAGTCTTTGTCCCCCAAAATTTAACAGATTTTACCTACACTTCACAGTGGATAAAACTCAACCTTTTCAAACCATTTTGAGCTTCATCATATCCATACTTTGATTTCTAGCTCTGACAAAAAAAAATACCTCCATAAACATTTTTATAGTCTTTTTTTCCCTTGACATCTCCATAAGTCCTGGCTCAAATGACTCCAAATATGGGATCATTAACCTCACCATGCACCATCCTGATTATATCAGATTTTAAACAATTCCCAGTATGCACGACAATTGTAGAAGACTTAAAGTAAATCTTTACCTAGGTTTCTTGATGTAATCTTAACTACAGTGATGCACTATAATGCCATTATAATAAATATTTTTATTGCTCAGTGTACTCCACAGCTATAGATATCTATTTCCAAAACAAAATCATGGTACTGAAAGTGATCAAATCTTCTAGTCCAGTCCCCTGCACTCAAGATATTAAGTCAAAAAAAAAAAAGTATTATTTAGCCCATCCCTGCCAGGTGTTTGTCAAAGTTTCTCTTACACATCTTCAATAATGGCAATTCTACAACCTCCCTAGGCAATTTATTCCAGAGCTTAACAAACCTAGCAGTAAGGAAGTTTTTCCTAATGACAAACCTGAATTGCTCTTCCTGCATTTGAAACCCATTGCTTCTTGTTCTATCCACAAAAGTTAAGGAGAACAATTTTTCTTCTTCCTCTTTATCTCAACGTCCTTGAAAACCCCTGTCTCAGTTTGCTCTTCCCAAGACTAAACAAGCCCAGTTTTTTTTTTCAATCTTGCCTTATAGGTCATGTTCTCTAAACCTTTAATAATTTTTGTTGCTCTTCTCTGGACTTTCTCCAATTTGTCCACATCTTTCTTGAAAGGTGGCACCCACAACTTGGTACAATACCCCAACTGAGGATTTAGCAGCATGTAGTATAGTAGAAGAATTGCTTATTGTTTTTTTCTTACTCCTGCTAATACCTCCCAGAATGAAGTCTGGATTTTTGCCATAGGGTTACAAGTCAAAAAACAAGGAGTCTTGTGGCACTTAAAGACTAACAAATTTATTTATCGTATGAGTTTTTTCATGTGATAAATAAATCTGTTAGTCTTTAAGACCCACAAGCAATGTTCCCTCTATGCTGTGCAGCTGCACAGCCCCCCACCACTGCCTGGTGCAGGGAACACTGCCGGCCATGTACGGCTGGCAGCTGCACTCCCTGCCCAGCTGGAACACAAAGCCTTCCAGCCAGCTGAGAGCAGCTCCAAGCTGGGAGTTTTAAAACTCCCACTTGGAATAAGCTCTCACTGAGCATGCACAGAGTCTTTGCGCATGCTCAGTGAGAGCTCCTTCAGCTGGAGGAGCAGCCAGGGACCAGGCCGTGATGCTCTGTTGGCCAGGTAAAAGGGGCAGGAGGGGGGCAATTGGGGAGAGGGCAAGGCAGCTGGCCGTGAAAGGGTTCGGAGGGTTGGAGGAAAGACTGGGGGGGGCATGGTGGAGCAGGATCAGGCCAATGAGGGAGTGACTGGGAGAGCATGGGGCAGGATCAGGACACCAGGGGACAGGATTGGACCCGCATGGGGGTAGGGAGGCCCACACAACAAGCAACATATGTTGCTCAGCTGCCTTCATGCCTTAGAGGGAATATGGGCCACAAGACTCCTTGTTTTTTTTTCCCTTTACTAGACTAACATTGCTGCCCCTTTGGAACCTGGCAAGATGCTGAGTTACAAGGTTGACTCATACTTAGTATGTGATCCACCATAACTCCCTAGATGTCCTACTTTCTGGGAAAGGATTTCCAACCAGTCATGTGCCCACTTTTCAGTAGCTCTATCCAGGTCATATTTCTCTGGTTCGTTTATAAGAAGTTAAGCTGACTGGTCAGTAATAATCCCTCATGTTGCCCTTATTCCCCCTTTTTATAGATTAGCACTATATTTGCCTTTTTCCAGTCATATGACTTCTCATCTGTTTTCTATGACTTTTCAAAGATAATCACTAATGACTCAGTTGCATCCTTCATCCACTCCCTGCGTATTCTAGGGTGTATTTCATCAGGCCTCAGACTAGAAAACAGCTAACAAAAATAAAGAAGTGATTCTTCTTAGTATACACAGTCTAGAAAGTTAACACAAAACAGAAGCATCATGCCAAATGCTATATCTGATTCTGTCAACAGAATTAGACAAAGATGAAGAAGCTGGTTTTCCATAGTTATTTTATGGAATCAGCTTAGTAGCTCTGACAAGTATCTTTTTTGGGGGGGCAGACCAACAAATATGCAGTGTGTGGCCATCACACAGTTTTAGTGGTATATAATCTCCCTCTCCCAGGTGGTATTAATAATTATTAGTCCATTGTATTGACTAACAAAAGAAAATCCATAAAAGATTAATCAGAGGCATTAAGTTGGGAGTAGATTTTCCAGTAAATTGTGGTCTATAGCGAATGTGTTTAATCCAAAGATAATTACCGGTACTTGTTTTTCTTTCTTTAAAGAAAAGAGGTGAAAAACTGAATGGCTGCACACAATAAGAATATTCTTTGGCCACATCATCAAGTGATTCTCTGTAGTCTAGGATGAGCAGGCTATATGACAGTAGCTCTCTGCCATCTGTTTGTATGCTATCTATACTGTGCAGGCGTATATGAAGGAAAGAAAATTCAACACATGTAATTATATTTCTCACATTTACAGGCATATTTTAGCTTTACTATGAAACTGTACTAATTGAACAGGGCCTAATACAGATGCTAAATTTATTGCTCTAGCCAAAAATATTTCCAAATTTTTCCCTAGGCACTTCATTTCCCAAAATTGTACAAAATTAAGACACAGCTCAATGGCTATAGAGGCTGCCACTACTGTGAGGAACTCAGGCCCACCACAAGTAAAAGAATGAGATTTTTCCAAATTATTTTCAATTGGGTGACCAGCACAGTACTTCTGTCAGTTCAGCACATAAAGATAAAGTTTGAAACTGTTTGGAAACGTGTAATGCCTAAGAGCTTCCACTACAGCTGATCAAAGATGTTTTTCAAAAGAACAAATAAACGGAGGCAGAGACATCGAGCAACTTTATATAAATTCACTGAAAATTTGAAAAATCAAAGTTGTCTCAATGCAATATATAGAGAGAAACAAAAGGATACTATAAGATATTTAATTTTTTTTTAAAAAGGCTATAATTCAGGAAAAGACTTGAATCCACTTAACTAACCATCTTTTAAAGTCCATCCCAATTCAACAAGAAATTTAGCATATGGTTAAATTTGAAAACATGCTCAAACCTCACAGAAGTCAGTGGGAATGCTGAATATAGTGGTCATAAACATCTCCTTGTCTTCCTTTGCTGAAACCGGACCTATGCATTTTAGTCCTGCAATTTGATTTGCATTGGCAGAGTTTTTTGCCTACATGGGGCTTTGCTGAAATAAATGAGGTTCTGCACAGATACAGAAATTGACCTGCATTGCTAGCATTGCAAGATCAGGGCACAACTCGCTTAATGACTACAGACAAATTCCAGTGCAAAGAAAAAAAAGGGGGGGGGGAAATCATTGCATAACAAGACTATACTTTACACAGTTAATTAAAAAAAAAACCTATGACATGTAAATGAAGGTAGTCTTATGTCTGGTAAAACTGGCTTTCAAAATGATCCACCAATAGAATTTAAGGAAAGTTAGGTGGTGAACTGCTAGCAGCTGCATCTTTACTGCACAGTCAGGATTTTATAAGCAGCCTGTAGGTAATCTATTTCTGCATACATTTTTCTCTTCAGTATGAAGAAAACCTTTGAGGGAAAACTTCAAAAATATGCACCAACTTCCATGGATTGTGGTCTCTGAATAAAGGCCAGTTAGGGATTGAGTTTTTCCCTCTGCTCTTAGATAAAGCTTTCCATATAAATGTTTCCAAAAGATCAAAATGTCACTATGTTTTAAAAGAAAATAAGTTGTGAATGCCCACATTAAATATGAAAATTGAAATTGTCCTTCTGCATATGAAGAGCCAATGTTTTAAATACCCCAATGTCTGATAAAATGCCAAGCAAAGAGGAGATAGGATAGAAGACAATTGGACAAGTCTTTTCACTGAAGAATAACGGCATTCATTATTCCAGATGCATGCTCTGTATATCATATTGTGCAGTGTGAAAAGAACTACTGCATACCTATTTCTAATTAAATTAGAAACTATATGCTTATTTTAGTGCCATAAAATGTGAGGATTCCCTATAGAAACAGTTTTCCCTTAGATTACATTATTACTGTGCAAAGTGGATGTAAAATGCAGGTGGAAGAATCCATTAAACTTCATGATGCATTTTGGGCATCAGATAACATTAAAATCTACAAAAGGTTATCAGACAAAATATGAGGAGCCACTGATGATGTACGCTGTGGTCCATGCTTGCTCATTAATCTTGAATACTCTTCATTTTTAAACACACAAAAACACTTGCATTTCAGTTACCTCTTGCTCAGATATAGTAAGGACTCCTGAATTTTTAGGTTTGGTCTTAATTTTCCACATGAGTAACTATTAAAATAAACAAGATCACTAATAATGTGTATTACTAACTAGTAACAGGGATCAGAGATCCTACATTCAAAGAGTCCCGAGGAAAGACTGTGGAAGTAGCCCTGAACTGCAACAGATCCTCACCATTTTTACTTTTGGGGGGCAGTGGGGACAGAGGACAGGCCAGTAGCAATTCTCCCAGCATCTCAATAATGCCAGAGACGTTAATGCCCACTCGCTGACTGTGATCTGTGCCCATCCCTCCAGCAATCTCCTGCTTTGGGTCATAGACAGTAGGGTAGTGGGAGCTCATGCCAGTCAGATGCAAGAGGGAACTTGCACCAGCCTTTTCCCAGCTGTGGCTAATGAAGTCCCTAGACTACTCAGTAAACCCTGCCCACATTGCACACACCTCTGGTACCCACAGACCTTAGCTGTGGATTTGAGCCACCACTGGTTCCGACTCCACTCTTCCTATTCTGTTGGTCAAAGTCACTGAGCTTCTCTCTATGAGCATAGAATGTTAAAGCTGGAAGGGACCTCATGAGGTCATCTAGTCCAGCCCCCTGTCAAAAGGAGGACCACCCCTACTAAATCATCCCAGCCAGAGTTTGATACAACAGGGTCTTAAAAGTTTCCAAAGATGGAGATTCCACCAGCTCCCTAGGCAACCCATTCCAGTGTTTCACAACCCTCTTAATGAGACAGTTTTTCCTAATATCCATCTTAGACCTCCCCAGCTGCAGCTTGAAACCATTGCTCTTTGTTATGTTCTGTCACCACTAAGAGTAGCCTAACTCCCTCCTCTTTGGAGCACCCCTTCAAGTAGTTAAAGGTGGTTATCAAATCCCCTCTCAGTCTTCTCTTCTGCAGACGAACTAAGACAAATTCCTTCAGTCTCTCCTACTAAGTCATGTGCCCCAGTCCCCTAATCATTTTTGTTGCTCTCCGCTGGACTCTTTCTAAATTTGCCTGCATCCTGTCTGTAGTGGGAAGGCCAAAATTGGACACAATATTCCAGATGCATGATGATATGGCAGTGAGGAGATGGAAGCACCAAAGGGGGCTAAGAGAGAAAATTCCCAATGTGTCCAACCCAGAGTGACTTCTGCTATTTTGTGAAGCTAATGGGGCTCTGCCACTTTTGCAGTGAACAGGATGATGTTCAGAACATCTCTGTGGCTGACTAGATATGGGCCACTACATCCCAGTGATCCACAATGAATGTCAGGAGAGAAGAAGCCATTTAAGACATGCTCAGGTTTGAATTTAAGTAGAAAATATACCTCTGAGACATTCATTTTTCTCTGTGTTTTTCTCAGAAAATGTTATCAGTCCAGAAATAAAATGCCAGACTCCATCTGTTTTGTCTGGCGGTTATATCTTTGTATTTTATGACACCATATGGCCTTTGTTAAACAAGCATCACTTACCTGATCCTTCCAGGTTATATAAACCATTTTATTGTCCCCCAGAATATGTGAATGCATTTTAACATTAAAGACCACCCTCACTGGTCTTTACTAAGAATTGACCTTGTGACCTCATGCTTAAAGTACAACCTTCCTGCAGTACAACTGAGGGATTCAAAGGATTGTTGTAGTGGGCATCTGTGGATCAGCCACTAGAGAGGGGCACAACACACAACTAAGAGTCGATTACAAGAATGGTCTTGATTACCCAGTACCTACCAAAATGTATGCTACAAGTTTATTTGCATTCTTCTATAGTTACTGTTCTCAACCTGTATAATGGCATATTTCAGCTTCCATCCAGTCAATGGTCCTTTTTCCACTGAGTTTAATGAAATCAGGGTTAGATGTCAAATAGCGGAAAAAATAAAACCAATATTTTCTATTCTAGACTATGATTACATTTGCATCTTCTCATTTCTCACTTTTCTGTCCTTATCTCCGCAGTCAAATGTGAGAGTGTTTTATTGACAAAATATTTTCAAAATCTGTGCCAATAGACCTCAGCTCCCCACTCCTCTTTTTCCAGGTGGTTGCTTTGGTCTCATGTGGTGTTGTGCTGCTGTTATGTTTGTCTAACAGAGCAATTTCATATTCCTAATGCTTTCAGTATGCTAGTCAATTCCAGCATCAATTTTAAAAGAGAAAGACTGCCAGGAAAATAGAAATTTAAATAACTCACAGAAACTCTCAAATGTAGATGACACAAAAGCTACTTACTAAAGTAAATCATATCCTGGCAACTTAATGTCCTGCAGTAATGAGAAAATTTGAAGTAATGCCTAGTGACAATAGATCACGGTTCTACATCCTCACAAGAAATACAAGATAAAATGGAAAAATGCAGTGTCCATTAACGGAGGAAACTGCTCTAAAAGCAAATATAGCAGAATATATCTTAAGTAAATTGCCTTGGCCACCTAAGGAGATAATGTGAGGTCAGATTTAGCCCCCAGATAAGGTTTCATTTACAAACTTCAGGACTACCAGAAATGTTTCCATGAATAAAGAAATACCAGTATAAACATAGAGGCTGTTTAAACAAATAATAAGCCCAAATATGACTGACATTCTTTCATGCTGTTTACAACCCTAATGTTACAGCATTTTGCTGGTGTAAGCCATGACAAAAGTACAATTGAGAAGGCAATGACTAGAAAGAGAAGGGAAACAGTCTACTTTATCAGAGAAAAATGCCAGAAAGACAATGAATTAGATTTTGAATATACTTTCCATTTGAAAATGGATTTAGCTGCTACACTGACTTCCTAGTCTGCAGCTTTCAGTCACCGGTAGTCCCTTCTTCTGAGGGCCACCCTCATGAGAGCTTATAAAGAGTCCAAGCAGAACAAACAGAGGAGTAGAAAAATAAAGACCACAACTACAACTGAGAGTTTCTTCAAAGAGCCTATATACAGTACTCAGACACCCTACTCTCAACATTTTCTCTGCTCCCTGTAATAGGTAACTGGATGCTGTATTAACCCTACAGGGTCTAGGCTACAGGGTGCCCTTGTACTGAAACAGTTTCATTTTGACAGTGCCTCTTTCAGAATACAGCAACTGAAGAAAGTGTACAGAGATCAAGGAAATAAAGTAGCATTCACTTTTGAGGTCTGCTAATCCTTAGAGCTGCAGCAGCCGATATGACTGATAGGAGAATGGTGGCAATGCTGAGTCTCTGATTCTTCATTTTGCTGAACATTACTAAGCATAGAAACATGGTTGGAGAGAAATGATAAAGGTGATTTCTGGCCCAAGCAAACCTGGTCCACAATGTCTGTTAAACCAGGCTCAGGGTTGCTCTGACTTGTTTCTTGGATCTTCCCCTGGCTCTCTAAAGGACTATTTCAGCCGCTCGAAATAGCTGAAATGCAACTACTATGACCATACCCCCCATGTCCTGGGCCAGCTCTCCCATCAAGTCCATATATTGGTGCAGGGGTTGTGTAAAAGGCAGCACAGATTCCTTATGAGGGTTTGATCCCATGTGACTGAACCAGTTGGGTTTTCTCATCCCTTTGTATTATTGAAGAATCAAAAGGGAAAATTGGGCTCAGATCATTTTCACACTTCTTTAAACCCTGTAATTAAGAATATGCAAAATGCATCATAAAATAGTCTGTTGGTTCTCTGTCCCTATCACATGGCTTATGTCATACTTCACAAACTTTTAAACCACTTTAACAGAGCAAAGCTATATGAAAATTAGGAGACAAAGAGTGGACTAAGGCAATATAAATTCCTGCAGCAAATGTTACAACACCTTAAAACTAAAAGAACTGCCATTTTGATTCACCCATTGATGTTGTACTAATTTCTAAATAAAAAGGTGTCCCAGACAAAATGATAAATGGATTTGAATTTGGAGCCTGGTTTTTGTACCAAATTAGGCTGCCACAGGATGCACATCTGTGCACCCTGGGTTGTGATCTATATAATTTTGCTGTTCACTTATGCACTGTGATTGTATGTTTTCATGCCAGTCCTACCCATCCCACCACATGGGGCTTGCAATACTAGAAAAAAAGGACACCTGGGTGGTGATGAGTACTGTTGAGCAGCTAGCACAATACCTCTAGATGCATTTGTACAATTTGTTAAAAACAGGTAATTTATTTCAATAGGACTTGAAAGAACTCACAGTAGAATAAACTATTGTGTAATACCAGGGTATCAGAATCTGGCACTGGATAATATAACAAGTCAGAGCAATAAATTATTCACTTGTTTTGTGGTACCCCAAAGGCCCCACTGAAGATCAGGAACTACTTTGCTATGGCTTGTAGCAACACATAGGAAAATGCCCTTTGGGGTCGTCTGTTGAAATCAAGTTTTGACTTACGGGTCTGATTAAATCCTTTCTTGAGGTATCTAACACAGGTCTAACTCTCAAAATCTAACACACATCTACCAGTAAGTAAAGTTGGAAACCGTTCCCACAGCTAAAATGAACCCTTTTATTGTGTTCTATGAATGTCACCCCACAAAACTCATTGCAGAAAGCTGCACATTTCAAATCCTTTCAGGAAAAAACAAAATCCTTTCATAAAACAAGTCCTGTTTAGCTCTGTATAGTCTAGTATATTTACAGAGGAACTCTTGGCATAACACTTTAGTGCCCTCACTATAGTAAAATTGTTTATATAAATAGAAAGTTTATTTGATCATTATTTTTAATTTTATAGCATATTTCAGCTTTATTCTTCACACTCTTATCTCCCTGCTGAGCCTGCAGTAGAATGAAGTTATAATCCTGTGTTTTGTGACACCACACTGTAGCTATAAAAGTGATGGTGCTATTCAAAATGTGGCATTATGATTTCACTGAGGGAGATAACAGAAGCCTAAAATACATTAGGGGGAAGTCTCATCTAGCAGTGTCCTCAAACTTCCTGATTCTGGCCCAAATCGTAACTGAACCATAATTTCATAGGGAAAAGTGTTCTGACCAGATGTTCCTCTTCAAACCTGTTGCCATGTAAAGCTTGAAGGTAAGATCAAAACTGGGTGCAAAACTGGCTGACAAACCATATTCAAAGCAAATGAGAGCTAAGTTTTCCCCTCCAGAAACACCTTGCCCTGGCCATTTCTCCTCACTCCCATTCCTGAGGGAGGTTCTATTTTCCTCTTGGCTGATGTCCTTAGGTCTAAGATCTTCTGATTTTTCTATGTCAAACCTTTGTACCTGATTCCTTGTTAGCCTTGATGTCTGCTTTAGCAGATTCCAAACCTCCCCTTTTTTCATACAAGGGAAGAAACTCCAGTCAGTCTCTATGGCTATGTCCACACACACATAGTTATTTTGAAATAAGGACTTTATTTCAAATTAAGAAAATGTTAATTCGAATGAAGGGAAAGCCTGCTATTGAAATGGCTGTTATTTCGAAATAAGGCCGCTTGGACATGTTTCAAAACAACACGTCCAAACGGCCTTATTTCGAAATAACCATTTTGAAATAATAGCCGTTTCAAAATGAATGGGGTTTAAGCTGTTTTGAAATGACTGTTCTTATTTCGAAATGACAGAGCTCATGATTTTGAACAAAGAAAACATCATGTGGACCTAATTTTTTATTTTGAAATAAAAGAGACATGTGGACATAAATTATGATGACTGGATGAAGTAGTCCTTCCACAACCACTAGCCACTTTCTGTTAGACTTAATCTTAATCTCTAGGGGTATGTCCAAACGTCTCTTTTATTTCAAAATAACACTAGTTATTTTGAAATAAAAAAGGTTAGGTCCACATGACGTTTTCTTAGTTCGAAATGAGGGGCTCTGTCATTTCAAAATAAGAACGGTCATTTCAAAACAGCTTAAACCCCATTCTTTTTGAAACGGTTGTTATTTCAAAATGGTTATTTCGAAATAACGCCGTTTGGACATGCTGTTTCGAAACACCATTGTTTCAAAACAACTGTTTCAAAACATGTCCAAACGGCCTTAATTAGAAATAATCATTTCAAAATAACAGCTGTTTTGAAAACAGACTTTCCCTTAATTCGAATTAACATTTTCTTAATTCAAATTAACTTATTTCAAAATAAGGACTTTATTTCAAAATAACTCATTTCGAAATAACTTATTTTGAAATAATGATGTATGTGTGGTCATAGCCTCAGGATCTCTCTGACATTGGGCAGCCATTTTGCCTTGATCACACTCCTGTTGTAAGTTTCCACCTAAGAGCAGCCAATGGAGATTCATCAAATAACTTCAGACTAGTGATCATCCTGAGGCAGTATCCACCAGTTTCTTTTAAGCCTTTTGCCCACCTTTACAAGAATGGTAGGCATACTCTATGTCCACCCATTGCTGCTGGGCACAGCTCACCCATACAATTCCATAACTGGGCAGTCTTGCTTTGTATGCCTCAGATGCCCATATTGGTAGCAATCATGCCCCAGTCCCTGAAAGAGGTCTTTTCATTGTCTCCTTTCTCTTTTTGGTTGCCCTTGGTGTGACAAAAACCATATCCCTTCCTTCCTGAGTCTGGCCCTGAAATGTTCAGACTGCATTCTTAAAAAAAGGCTGCATCCACAAATGTATCTGCAAAGCCTACCACCTCTTTGGATTCACCATTCAATTTCCTCTCAAGCCTAAACACATGTGCTTCCAGGGAGGATCAGGGGAAAATGCTCCCATATGAATATATCTATTATTTCCTCCACACATTGAGCATCTGGCCTAAGCCAGCAAGTCAGGTTTTTCTACAAATTTGCTGAGCCACACCCCTCCAATATATCTAACAGCCTGAAACTTCTGTTGGTATTTTTCAGTTGAGAGGTCTTTCCCATCCAGAATGGCTGCCTCCACCCTACCATTGTCCCCAGCCTACTGTTTACTCAACCAGCAGGTCCAGGCTTTTCATGAAAAGTAGGGTGCCACCTGGAAGTCCCACAATTCCTTATCCCATCCAACTCCCCTTACTAGCCTCTTAAAAGAGAATATTGATACGTAAGCATCATCTTCTAGACTCATTTTACATAGGCTAACCACCTGTCCTACCACTGTTCCCCATTGCAGGACTTACCAGCCCCTGGATCACTCATTACTTCACCTGTGCCTGTTCTTTCATCAGCTCATCCAGGCTCTTCTGCTGCTCAGCCTGACACACAATGAAAGACTACCTTTCTATCTTGTAGGATGCCTGGAACAGAAACATGATTTTCTACATCAACCTCCCCCCCACCCCCACTATCCACTACAGAGTCTGCTCCTTCACCTTTTGCCAAATCCTCACACCAGTTGTCTCCCTGTGTGGTCTTCAGCCGTCACAGACAGGGAAATCATGATACCAGACAAGCTCCCTACACATAGCAGAGCACACTCTGCTGCTGCCTTCTAGCCCCCACAAAAGGAAGTCCGACTACACTCACAACATACACTCTGTGACACTTGTGTCCACTCCACTAATATCTTCATAATTGCTTGCAACAGTACTATTGACAATATCCCTTCTGCTTCCAGCTTTCCACTCAGAACTTAAGGGGAGAGGAGCAGCATGCACACTCACTTCCTGCCCACACATCCTCCTACCTTTGTGGCTCTACCACTGTTCCTCTCACCTTCAGATTTCCTTCCTATGGCTCTTTATCATTTATGAGCTGATGAGCTAATTGTCTCATTAGCTCACCCAGCCCACTGGCCTGATTAGCTAATTGCCTTTAATTACACTGTTCAGCTTTTTCCTGATGAACTAGCTATCATCCTAGATCACCTCTCATGGTCCTTTTCTGCTCTGCATTTCTGTAACATTCAATATGTGCCCACACAGTGTGTTCTCATATAGCCTACACAGGCTGCCTCAATCTGGATCACAGAGCAGAACGAAGAACAGCCTCTCTTATGTGCCAGCCAACACAGATAGTGGGGAAAGTCAGGCACTCCAGGTAAAGAGAGAGTATGGCTTATTTACCTCTTGAGTGAGGAAAGCCATGGAGAGAATTGCAATGCTCTATTCTGTTTCAGTGGCAGTGCACCCAAAGACAGCTAAGTAGCTTTCTCAGGTCTTGCAGTAATTCCACCATCCTCAAATCAGTAATCAGCAGAAATAGGGCCTAGTTTCGCAACCTTGATTCATCCATGTAATGCTTATTTTCTCTGCTAATCCCACTGAAATCAGTACTTCTGCATACATGAGTGAAGGTTTTAGGTTTGCATCCACAGCAAGAAAATTTAAAAGAAACATGCTAAGGAGATTTTATGGGTCTGCCTTTTCAGAAAGTATACAACCTTGCAATATCAGGTGCTACAACAATACTTATAAAGGAACTACTACCTGTGTTACAGGAAATATAACCACTAAGAGTTATAAACATTGGGCATAAAACAAAAATAAGTGTTGGTATGATTAGAAACATACAAAAACAATGGATAGTGCCTTATACCTGTGTCCTTGCTAATCAAGCACAGCCCAAATGATAAAATCAGGCTTGTTTGAATGAGAAAAATATAGGTGGATCTTGCTATGTTTTCTTGGTTTCAGTTTCAGAAAGAAAAAAATACCAAGAGGTTTAAATGGTTCCAGCATTGTATATTGACTATTACTCTCTAAAAAAGACATTCTCTGAACACCCTAAAGAAAAAGACTGAATCTCATAATTATGAAACCTCTTGAGTTCAGTGGTAAATTTACACCAGAGGAAAAAATATCATCTGTATGTGACATTGTAAATGCTGTACAAGCAGCATATATTTAATGGAACATATAACATGAACACAAACAAAAAATATGTTAGAGGAACATTAAGGCTGCAAAATCTAGCACTCTTGTTTTTGGTAATGCCAGTATTAAAGTTCCCTGTACAACTTTAATTTGTCTCCCTTAAGTGAATGCATTATGACACAGTCTTTAATGATATGATCACACACTATTTTTCATCCACAGGACCCTGCCTCATTCAGTACACAGAATGAAGTGTGCTCACTTGATGAGCAGCTATTCTATATTTTGTTTTCTCTTCATTGTTCAGACCATGGCCCCAGGTCTCATTTAGGGCACCCTATTCAAACTCTGATCTGAAGATAGAAAACCTGTATGAACATTCATAATTCACTGGAACTTATCTTTACAGTATCCAAGTTCTCCACAAACACCAAAGAATTTCACTTAATAACATCTCTGTGAGGTGAGGGGGGTGGTGTTCCAATTTTATAGATGTGGAACTGAGAGATACTAATATTGATTGTCCGATTTGAAATAACTTGGTTTCTCAGAATACTAGCATTATATAGCACTTCATATGTTCAAAGGAAAGCTGCCATTGACTTCAATTGCAATTGTGATTGTTTAGTATTTCTGCAAATCAGATCCAGAAGTATCAACTGGGGACACAGCAAATGAGGCCCACACAATTAGACACCGATTATGAAAAAAAATGTGGTTTAAATGACTTCTTGCATCATATTGGAACTCGGTGGCAGAGATAGTCCTAGAATTTAGTTCTCCAAGGCAACTTTCGACTGGCTCAACCATGAGACATTTCTTTCTCCTCTGGCAATTCCCTGTCTTATTCACTAATTACCTTTCAGTTTCTGCCACAAAAGTCAACGTCCTCCTTCAGTACATAAATCTGAATCTTCACCAAAGTAAGTCCATTCCCAATGAGAAGGAGTTCCAGTAGGAAAAGTAGTATGTGTTGAGTGTAAAGACTATATCATAAAACACAAGAAGCCAAAATTAAGGTAGCACAGTCAGTCTTAATTCTGACTGCTTGATTTTTGCAGCTGAAGTGGTGTCTTTTTAATGCAGGCAGGCAGGGTGGCTGGGGGTGTGGGTGTATGAGTGAGACAGACCTCAGCCATTTGAGCGAATGGTGTAATAGATATAGTAGCAATAGATTCCCATCCTCTGTGAACTCATAGTAGAAGAGAATTAAATGATATTTTCCCAGTGAGTTACACAGGTATTTGCTAACAGCAGAGGAATTGTGAGACTCAAGAATTATGGGCTCTATTCCAAGTTCTGGAAGAGGGTGTGTTACAATGGTCACACACTTATCTGCCCCCTACTGTAAGTTTGGTCCTTTCACCCCAACACCTTTAGCCTATGAATAGTCCTATCTCTTCCACTAGTTTTTTTTTCTGAAAAGCTTATATGAATCAATATCAAAAGTCCTTCTAAAGTCAAGATTATCATATTTGTGATCTAATGCTCTCCCTTATCATTCTTCCTGTAAAGCACAGGATGCTAGAGATATTTGAAGAAAAGGCCCCCAGAATTTTTTTTAACATAGACAAGACCATGTATTTTCCCCTAAATCCCTTTTTGGAAAGGGCTGAAACCACTATGGCTGAAATTTGCCACAGACTTTTTAACTTGGGGCCAGGAGTGTCCCTGGCCTGGAAAATGACCTGGGGCATAGGCACCGGGATTTGGGGCTCTGGCACCAGGACTTGGGGTTTCAGCCCCGTAAGCCCAGTGCCAGCGACAGACCTGCAGATCAGACACAGCTTGTTGACCCAAAAAGTTAATTATAAATTACTGAAAACAGATTCTTATAAAAGGGAAGCATTGGGTAGGCAAAGTTACCACTACCAGCCCCACCTATAATAAAAAATTACATTATTTTAATGTGTTACTAATGTTTAGGTATAAAAGTTAAACATAATGATGGTTGCTTGAACAATGTTAATGATGAGTGCTCTTTGGGTGAACCTTTCTGCTAGGGCAAGCTAGCAGGACAAGGGCTAAGTTCTATATCTAGGGGTTTCCAAATAATATTACAGTACCAACCAGCTCAAGCCCTCACCCAGTCTACTGGGAACTCATGCGCTATTGCCTAGGCACTCCGAAAGGGTAATGCTTCCCCACTTGCAAGCACGAGTCTGAGTGCAGTATGCAGAACTTTTAATAGTGATAAAAACAGAATGTAAGAGGCCCAATAACAAAAATCAGCACTAACCTGGAGGATCAGTGCAATACAGGTTCCCAGCATGATCCCACACAGCACAACAGCACATGTGAATGTGGTGTTTTGGACTACCTAGGGCCATTGGGGTTGTCATGGTGATAAATGGGAGGGTCATTTAGGAGCTAGGAAAACCTGTCTGTCGGGTCCTCTCTCTCTCTCTGTTCTCTTTCCATAAAGATTCCTTACACAGGTCTGAATATGCTGCCTCTCATTATTGGACTACAATTTCCCCTAAAACTCTACAGTGAGCTCAACAGCAAACCTAGCACTGAGCTGGAGAACCAGTGCAAAGCAGGCTCCCAACAAACCCTGGGGATGTGTAGGGAGTGTCTTTCATGCCAGCTGCCCACCGATGCCAACCGCTGGCCATTCACTCCATCCACTTGCACCGTCCTTTGGCTCCACCCACTGTCCACTGGCTCTGCCCACCAGTCATTCATGCCACCCAGCTCGCTGTTGGCTGCTCTCACCATCTACTGGCTTCTCCCACTGTTTGCCAGCTCCAGTCACCAGTCACTCATGCCACCCAGCTCGCCGCTGGCCGCTCTCACCGTCCGCCAGCTCTGCCCACTCACACCGCCCAGCTTGCCGCTCTCACTATCCCCCCACAGTCTGTCAGCTCCACCTGCTGGTCACTCCATCTGCTACTGCCCCTCTGCAGTGATTTCAGCTCAGAGAGAAAGGATTTCAGCTAGGAGAGAGTTTGCTTCTCTCAGTGCCTTGAGCTTTTAAACATCAAAGAGCTGCAAACAGCTACTTCTATTAAAATAACAAAGAAGAAGCCTTCAAAAGAAGCCCAGCCAGATTTATCATTCGATAGTGGGGCAATACGGTGAGGCAAAATGCCTCAAATATTGCTCCAGAAGAAGCTATACAAACCCCACCCCTGTCTTAAACTTTTCCAGGCTGAAATAGCCAGTGGCCTCTCCTACAAGTCTCTTTATAGCTAAGGATAGCTTTTACCCTTTAACTAACCCAAGCAGATTTGGAACAATCAGAGAGTAGCATATCACAAAAGATAGTATTTCATATTTACCTTCAGTAGAATTACAGATATAGACAGATTTTTGATCAGATTAACCCCAAATACCATCACCCACTATGCCCGGCACCCAGTATGCTAATACCTAATTATGCTCTTTGTGTTCATGCTAATACAGGACCCATGCAGATTAGTTGCCCCCTCCCCCAGAAGCTGTTAAGCACAGCTTCTAAGCCTGCCTTACATGTATATCCATCCTGTGTGCTGCAAAAAACAAGGGTTCATGGGGAGGAAGAAACCAAAAACAAAACAAAAAACCCCATGTAATTAACAATTATCAGTGCACAAGGGACGGAATTAAATGTTTGATTTTGTAGGTTTAATATTTCCTTACTGTGAATTATATGCAATTTCATTTTATTTTAATAAAAAAGGAAAAGGCTAAAAACAAATTATATTGTGTACAATTGTCACACTCCTGGATCTCTTCTGTCATGAATCATCACCATGGCTAGCACCTTGAGTCTTCAACTTGATCTAAAATACTAACTAGATTACTGTAGCTATATTAGCTGGTTTTTACCACAGTGAGGAGGGATGAGTCACTGAAGCCACTTATTGGCTCCAGGTTGGGGCAATGAGAAGCTTGGTGTCACTCTTCTTCCCCATCCCAGGGAAATGGATGATTTCTATACCACATGTTTACTCCTACAGCATTTATGGGGTGCTTCATCCAGGTGAAAGGATAAGCCCACCCCTCAATCTGCTCCTCCCAGGAGTTTCAACTGCATTCTGTGCTGCCGCTGCTGCTTTGGTGGCAATATGGGCCTAGCTTTTTAGAGTGTTTGTGTTCAGCTATGTGGCAGGCAGCCAACATTTTCCAAAGGAGCAGAAGCAAGAATAAAAATAACTTTTTTTAAAAACAATTTATAACTCAGCTAAATCTGAAAAGAACTTCATCAGGCAGACAAGACATTAGCTCAAGGACTTTCTTCAAGCTAAATTTCAAAGGACAGCTACAAACAATAGAAGTACTGGAAACTCTCTCAATCCTCATCCCCCTCAAATGCTTAAATATTTTATAATGAAGTATGGTAGGTAATTTGTATATGGGAATACCACTGGCTGCCTCTATAATCTAGAACAGGCTTGTCCAACCAGCCCACCAAGGGCTTTCATCCAGCCTCCAGAGTGCTGCCAGAAGAGCCTGAAAGCTGAGCCAGCAAGATACTATGTGGTGGAAGGTGGTGGCATGTGAGCTGAGCTTGCATTGTGGTCAGTTTGGTGGAGAGGAGGGAGTGGAAAGGAAAACTAAGCCCGAGGGCAAGCAGAATCCAGGGGTAGGAGAGCAGTGCTGCGTGGGGGTGAGGAGAACACAGAGGGACAAACACAGGACACACTGTGGCAGTTCTGGGAGGGTGAAGTGGCAGAGGAGCAGTGTGGCTGGTTGGCGGTACATAGCTACTTCCTGACCTGGACATCCCCTCAGTTCTGCTCTCTTCCCACACCCCTAACCTCAGCACCCCTGTCCTTCCCCTGACCTTAGTGGCAAAAACTCTTCTGCAGAGATTGCTACCCATCAACGTTTCTAGTACAGAGATGCCCAATGCCAAAACCTGTGACCCCTGCAGAACTGGAAGGCTTCTGTCTTGTCTTTGACTCTGTTCTCCTTTCCTTCCCTCCAGTACTGCTCTCCTTTCTCTGAGCACTGCTTGGCAAGGAGTGAGGAGAGCAGAGTTGGTGGGGTCCCTGTCAGGAAGTAGCTGAGTCCTGCCACCTAGCTGCTCTACTCCCCACACCTCTCCCTTCTTCTCTTCCCCTCCTCTGCCATGCTGACCTGTCCTGCTTTGCTCCCCACACCCTGCCTTGCCCCCTCACATAGGCACCCCTGCCCCCTTGTCCTCTGTACACAATGCAAGCAAAAGCAATGCCAAATATCACACTAATCATTAATGTATTAAAGTTTATTAATAAAGATTGAGTTGTATGTCTTATCTATCAAAAATTTTCCCACCGGCCCACCAACTGAGAAACGAATTGCAATGTGGCCCCTCACCCAAAAAGGTTGGACACCCCTGATCTAGAACTTTGTATATTCAATATACATGTGCTTTCCATAAAAGGAAAGGCCTTTTTTTAAATTTTGTTTCCCTAATTTCTGCAGTAAACGCTATCAATTTAGAATACCATCAGCTATTACGCTCTTTTGTCCAAAGAAATCAGCTTCTATGACTGTTTACAGCTGATAGCTACAGATCAGTGATGTTCAAGCATCATTTGATCTACTGAAATGGCACTAAGTGAATATAGTTGATGGTTAATGTGGAGTTCTAGCTGTCAGCTCCAGTTGAAAGCTAGCTCTCTTGTCACTGGAGATATAAGCTGAAACAGCTGATCAAGAGTGAGCTCTCATCTGAATAGTTAACCACTCTCTTCATTTGAGCACTAACTAATTTGCATGGCAAAATTCCAGTTTACCATCTATCATTTGAATGACAGCTTGTACAATAGTAATTCAGCACTCATCTTGTACAGTGTTAGATTTCTATCTGTAGCAGATACGTATATAAATATATCTGTATAGTGGACAAACACTAAGACACACACACGTGCACACGCATGCATGTGCGCGTACACACACACACACACACACACACACACACACACACACACACACACACACACACACACAGAATACATAGTTAATACTGCCAAAAAAATAAATTCAAAATATAAACTAAAATGTCAAAAAATAGACATTATTCTTCCATTAAAAATTCACAATTCTTCTTCAGTCAAACATGGATAATAAGTAATACCTAATTATCTTCCTGAGCATTCTCCTTTTAATTCAAAGCACCAAAGGCATTTTACAGTCTCAACAGCATTCCTCAAGAATAATGGAAGTTGACTGCTGAATTTTCCTTTAGAAAATTGCACGTCTGACACTAACTGCAACGTCACCATTTCTATGGACGGCAGAAAGAATTGCACCTGCTCTGTGTGTGAGTGCATAGAAGCAACAGTTTTAATATTAAAGTTCTTTCTGGGGATGACTGATTTAGAGGGAAATCCAGACTCTAGTTTTATTTTGGCTCCTCTGTGTTAATCAGGCAGGCCAAAGAGCCCAGAAACTGGTTGGATCTTTTATGTGAGAACTCCACTTCACATGGTGGAGATCTCAGGTTATCTAGAACCAAAACAGCTAGCTCTGAACCCAATAGCCTAAAATGGGGAACATCAGGGCCAAAACAAGTGTGACCAAAGCAATGTAACATGCCTGCTATTCTCAGCTCAAGAATAGTCACTTGGGGATGGTTAGAGGTGGCTGTGAACAGTCTCCAGGCTGGAAGTTTCTCATGAAAACTTAAGGAGAAAACATTGTACCACAGCACTCAGTGTTTGCCTTACTGTTCTAAGACTGTTGACTCGTTGCATTTTATGCTTTACTAGACTAACATGGCTGACCCTTTGTAACTTGTTTCTATGTTGCCTATCATGGGACATCTAAGCTCTGAACAATAAAGACAAAATAACATAAAAAGTCCAAGGAGGAGCTAACAATGAGTCCCATATGCTTGACAATCAGACATCACAATGTCTAGCACAAGACACTGGTGCATTTTTATAGGCAGAGATTATATATCCTATATATTTATTTATGTTCTATCAGCTGCAAATGGCAACAACAAAATCCAAGTTCACTGTGTCAAAAGGCTCTTCTTCTAAAAATAAATAGACTAAGGCTATGTCTACAGTTAGAGTGTTAAATCGATTTAAATTAAATCAATATAATTGAATCAAAATAACAATTATTAAATCATTCTAAGTTAAATTGATTTAACATGTCCCCACTAGAAACCCAAATCAAACTAGCATGTCCATGGACAGGTGTGGCAAAGGGCCATGCCCCCACCCAATATATGGAAAGAGAGGGGCACCCTCGAACGAAGAAGGTCAAAAAATGTTAAATCAAAGTAATGGTTAAGTCAAAATAATGCATCTACACTGTATTATTTCAAAATAATAATTTCAATTTAACCATCAATTTTGATATGCAGTCAGGTTTTATCGTCTCAAAATGATGTTTCCTCATTTTGAAATAAGCAAAGCTAGTGGGGACATGCACTACTTTAAATCAACATAACCATCATTATTTCGATTTAAAGTGTAAGTGTGGACATACCCTAAGACCCTAACATCTATTTCTGTCTCTGGAAACTTAAAATAAAACAGCTTTGCAGGCAGTTCTTCCCCATTCACAAACCCTCTCAGTCCTTGAGAAAAGGGAAACCAGTCAAAAGAAACATGAAACCCAAGCATATACTTGTATATAAACAAATGAACAAATCAATGGTTCAGGAATTTGGTCAACCGCATAACTGCCTGATTTATGAAGGTCCAGAACTCCTAGTCTCTCTCCAAATACGAGTCACCTGAAACCCCAATCACAGGCCCAACCAGACTAAGTGATAATCAGAAGATGAGAAGATGCAGCTCTGCCCTGTTCAAATATATAGAGAAGAATTATTCAGTTCTGTGATACTCCATTCATCCTGAGCTGCCAAGAGGGACAACGTAAAGCCATCTCACTGCTGCCACCACTTATAAAATGAGCTAGACTCACTGTCAAAAGAGCTCATCTCTACCACCAGTCAAGGGCCGTATAGCTCCACAAATTCACTTTTCACAGGAGTGCAGAACTGTCATCTAAGGAACACAAAGCAAAAGAAGTCTCTCAGACAGAAACCCTGCTTTTTGGAGGAGTCCTCCTACTACCTAAAAACAGACTCCTTATCCCACTCTTCCTTTCTGCAGTTGAGATTGTTACTAAACCAAAGTCCTTTATCTGTGAAGTCAGGGTAACTCACTCACTCCAGAGCATATTTGGTAAAAATTTCTGTGCCCTTTCACCACCATCATCATCACCATCAATAATAATAATAAATGATCACATTTACAAATGGCAACAAATTCCAACAAAAGCAACAAAACACAATACGTGGAGTTATGGGTAAACACACATATATATAGATTTGACCACACACTGAATTTTCCCTTTCTCTCCTACAGAAGCAGCAGAGAGATCTACCCTTGTAATCTAAGCTTTCTGAACCTAGGGCTTACATTCCAGTAAGGAGCCACTTTTGTATATTACCTCATATGAGTCTATTATATTAATGATGTTATTTATCTCATAAAATGATATAGTTCCAACCAACAGGATGAAAGAGGGAAAACAACAAGTATAAAAACAATGAAAAGGACTTCATAAGACTTTCAGCATACCAGAACAGCAACTGGCAAGCTATTTCGAGAGACCTACTTAAGAGATGAAGTTCTACAACCTAAGACTCTTCATTTGTCAAAGAGCTGGGCTTGGTCCAGTCTTGAATGACCTTAAGGAATGAAACCAGCCCACCATCCCAGAACCCTGGAACTAGGCCAGGACATAAGATAAAAGTCGCTTACTTAAAAGTCACTAAAAACTAAAGATTTTAGAGTTTAGGAACCTAATCCAAAGATCAGGGACGTAACTACAGCCGGGTCAATGGGGCTTTGCCCCAGGTGCGCTGGAGCAGCTGAATAGAGCCTCTCATTTAAAAGGCACATTTTGCAGTACTGGCCCCAAGTGCCGCTAATGGCAAGGGGTGCGTTCCAATTAGAACACGCCCCAGACAGCAGATCGCCACGTTACGGCTCTGCCAAAGACCACAGAAATCAATGGATAAACTCCATTCCTTTCAACTGGATTTGGTGTCAAATGAGATTGTCTCATTACACTGTTTAGGGATCTCTATGGACAGCAAACTTAATCTGAATTAAGTAAAGGTATGAGTGGATTAAAAAGATTAAACTCTGTGTGAACATCCTTATTCAGAACTGAAGTGGCCTTAAGTTTCTTTAGCTGAATTCCCTTCACTAATAATTTAAGAGGTATAAATGGCATTCAAGTGAAGTCCCCTGTACACTGCCAACAGATTGAGGATTTAGCGTAAATGGTAATCTTGTCCATTCACTCTGCTTTTCTGTAAAAAAATCAGAGAGACTTTTCTGGGATGAAACTGAGGTCTACTGGATATTCTAGGATGCCAAACGATTGAAGCACATAACATATGCTGTAAATATCAAGATATGCAAAGATACCAACTTTGTTTTAATAGGTATCACATTGGTGGGGGGGGGATGTTATGGTTAATATTTTGCAAAACATTTTCTTAACACTTATCCTGAAAGTTTTTGAACTTTTGTTTTCTAAGTCAGTAGATGGTTGAAAACATCTTTCCAATCATGTATTTGACCAGACTCAGGCTAAAATGCTATTAGGCTTCCCTCTGCTTGGTTGCACAGCAGCTAGGTTGGTGGTCATCTTTTTTTCAGCAACACCTGGAGGTCCATTCATTTACATTTTTGATTGCTCTGATCCTGATTACAGTATCCCACTGATGCCATTCCACTGTCTCTATTTTTTAACAGGATCTCTGTTCCAAGTTCTGTCACTATAAAGCACTTAAAAATGCATGGTTGGCTTTTGTATCAATATTTCAGCCTTTGAGGACTGAAATAAGTCTTTAACTTCTTGGCTTGTGTAGATGAACATTCAGAATGTGGACCCAATACTTTTAAATGTAAATATTTGGCTTCCTTTGAGTAATAAAAAACAGTAGAAGCAAAGAAAGCTGCATAATTTTGAACATCAGCATGAGATGCTAAAGCACAAGCAATAGTAGGTTCTGGTACATCTCTTCCATGATGTTACATTGCTTATACTTACAAGAACAAGACAGGATTATAATGTACTTTATATATTCTTGACTATCAGACTGAATTCCCTATGAAAACATGAGCACTTCCTCATATAACAAGGCAGTTTGCCTTGCTGTAACAGGGAACATTACATACTTTATTGGTCATCATTGGCTGTGTCTACACGTCTTTTTTATTTCGAAATAACACGGGTTATTTTGAAATGAAAAAAATTATGTACAGACAACATTTTCTTATTTTGGAATGCTGGACTCCGTCATTTTGAAATAAGAGGTGTTCTTTTGGAACAACTTAAACCTTGTTTCCTATTGAAATGGCCCTTATTTCGAAACGGTTGTTTTGAAATAAGGCCATTTGGACATATTGTTTTGGAACAAAAGCAGTTCCAAAAAAATATGTTTTGACGTTCCTCTCAGGGTGCTTAGCACCCTGGGAGGAAGGGCCACCCCCTCAGCACCCTGGCCAGGGTGCTGAAGGAACACCAGCCCCAGGCTATAGGGGGCTGCCCCCAAGCCCGTGGGTGGGGAGCCGGGCGCCTGGCTTTTCCCAGCTGCAGGGGCTACTGGCAAGCCCAGGAGAGGGGCTGCCGGGGTTCCCTGCTTTTTCCCCACCGCTGGGGTCTGGGGAAGCCCCACGGCGAGGGTGTGGGGGCACCTGGCTCTCCCTGCCACCAGGGCGGGTGGCAAGCCCCGAGGCGGGGTGCCAGCCCAGCTTTTCCCTGTTGCTGGGGCTGCAGCCGCAAGGAGCCGGTCCCCACCTGGTTCCCCAGTGCCTGGGGAGCTGAGCAGCTGTAGCCGTGGAGAGCTTGGTCCCACTGGCTCCCCCGGGCTTAGCCATGACAATGGCTGGGAGCCCCGCGGCTCACCCCACCAGGGCTGCAGCCCCCCCAAAGCTGGCAGTGGGGTGAGCCGCCTAGGCTGTGGTCATCCCACCGGGGGCTGCAGCCCCCCAGCAGGGCACGGGGTGAGCCAGGGGCTGCAAACACCCCACGCCGCTTGTAGCTCCCCTGACCTGGGCAGCAGAGCCTGGGGGTGCCGCGGCTCCCCAAGCCGCTTGCCCAGAGGACAAGAGGCTTGGGGCACTCCCAGGCTCCTGGCAAGCCCTCTCCCCTCCTCTGCCCTGGTTGTTGGCAGCATGGCCCACAAAAAGCCATGTTGCCACACCTCCCAGGGTGCCCCTCTTCTGAAACAAAATAGCAGGTCCAGACATAGGACCTGCTATTTCGCTTTCAGGTTTTCAGTTATTTTGAAGTAAGTTTATTTTTAGTTCGAAATAAACCCTTTCAAAATAAAGGTTTTATTTTAAAATAAGTCATTTCGGAATGACTTGTTTTGAAATAAAACCTTGTGTGTAGACATAGCCATTGTGCATGACAGCTATTTGCCATTTGAATTTTCTTTGGAAAGTGAGATTTAAATAACCATTGTCATGTCCTACAAAAGTTCAGCTAAACAATTTTGTAGAAACTTTTTTACCAAAGTGCAGTCCATGATCATCGCAAATTTCCTTGTATTTTTTCAGAACTCACTATGATATTCAGTTAAAAGTTCCTAGTGTGCACAACGCTGAACACTCTGATTTCTTAAAAATATATTTAACAAACAAATTTCTGCAAGTGGATGATTATTTGGAATTAACCAAACATCTCTTCCAAACATTACACACTAGGAACTTTTATTGGTTATGTAGCGGAATACACCTGTTTCCAATAATTTTCAAAATTACAAAAAACCAAACCAAAACAAAAAACACACACACTAAACAAAGAAACAAGCAAAACAAAAATAAAACACTATGACCAAAAACAAAGCTACACATACATAGGAAAAATAATCTTTTAAACTACGCTGTCACATTTCACTCTTCTCATTCCTACACCATGCAGTCTTGTAAACAAAACATTAATTAAAAAAAAAAAGTGATAGAGACAAAGTTATTTTTAGGACTAGGTGTGAAGCATCCAAAAACCCCTGCAAACAATTTTATGATGTCTGTATGTTTCTCTGTGAATTTAATTATTGCTTAAATTGGTGTACTTCACAAAATGCCATGTGCCCTGTTAAGATGCTCTTAATGTATTAGGAAGAAACTCACATTCTGTGTTCTGATTGCTTACAAAGAGAAACTGCTGCCTCTTTGGTCTTTTCCCAGAGGAGACAGGCAGTTTGCCAGTGTTTCATTTTCAAGTGCCATTGTTCACCTAAGGCTTTTGCAAATAGCTTTTGCTTATTTATTACTAATCCTACCCTAAGTAATGATAATTTTTAATCCTTTCACATTTCATAACACATTTTTCAGACAATGACACCAAACCCAATGTCACAAATAGCTCTGGCACTTATATTTTCACTTAGTAGGTAATTCTGTTATTTCACACATCCAGTGAATTACTTTATTAGTTCATGAAGTCTACCTTTATGATCATTCTATTGACAAAATCTAAATCTAAAGCTGTTTTTGAGGATTCTTTTTGACATGGTTTCATTAGTTACAGTCTTGACAACACAGCAGTAGAGCAGGTATTACATTATATATTTATGCATTCACAACATTCAATATTGATATGCATCACAGGTTCACAATAAAATTGTTTTCCTAAATAACACTTAGCAGTTTATTGAAATAGCACCACAAGAGAAGTACAGGGATTTTTTTTTTTCCTTTTTTAAATAAACGATTCCAGTATGAGTTCATGCTGTGGCCAAAGATAAATAAGTTTTGGAGGTCCAGTTTAATCCCTGTTCCCTAAACCAAACAGTGTAATTTGGTGTAATTGACTGTGTTCAGCTAGGAGAGGCCCAGGACTGAGCAAGCATGGATGCCAGATGTCATCTTACACATTATAAAAACCTGATCCCTCCAGTTTGATGCCTAATGTGCTATAATTGCTAAGGGATGCTGTGAATATCAGATGACTACTTCTCTAGCTAGGCTTGTTTAGCATATTGGCCTGCCAATCCCTAATCTACAGTACAAAATAATTCACCTAATTATTTAACTAGTTTAATGTCAACAGAAAATGCCTGCCAAGCAATTTGCAGTGAATGCATGTTTTGCCTTTTCACTTGGATTTTTTTTTTTTTTTAAGAATTGGCATAACATCAGATGTGAACCATAAACCCATAAAATCTCAAACTTCACTCATATAACTTTAAAATAATATTTCTGTACACACACACACACACACACACACGTATTTTAACAGCTTACTTGAATTCTTCATTGATCTCCCGAAGTTTTCCTTGTGACTCACCATGTGCTCTCCAGCTACCAGAGCCAGAAACATTCTGGGGATTGTCTGTGCGATTATATAGTTCCCACTTCATGCAGAAACAGCCATCTTGAGTGAGGAAATGGAAAATGGAGGCGTCATTTCATCTGTGCACTGAGGTTACTATTTCATCTCTCATACCAGGAATTAGCCATAACTGCCAGCATCCAAAAAACAAAAACCAGTAGGCATTATAAATGTAGCTAAGTTTATGTGAATGTATATACAGATACAGATAGTGATGAGAGTAAAAGGGGGACGGAGCGTATAAGTCAAATAGAGATTCCTAGCATAGTGTTTGTTTTTTTCCCCTGCCTAATTGCTTTCCCTGTCAGCATTTCGATCTCTCTTCACTCTACATGATAAAATTTCATTCTCTTTTTCATAAAGCCAGAAGCGACTTTTATGGTCATCTAGTCCGGCCTCCTGCAAAAGGCAGGCCACAGATCTTCACCCACCTATTTCTGTAATAGACCCCTCCCTAACCTAAGACTGAGTTAGTAAAGTCTTCAAAAAATGATTTACAGATTTCAAGGTACTGAGAATCAACCCACAAGTGAGCCTAGGACTACCAGATACCAAAGCCTGGAAAGGAGGACAGGGAAGTAGAAAAAGCAGGACGTTGGAGGACACATGGAGAAAAAGTAGTATTAATTAATATTCTCCTATTTTTAGGAGGCCCTGGAATGCTTCCCCCCTAAAAATAAGGTATTCCATGGCATTCCAGCATACTTTAACCCCTATAAGTAAAAAGCCAGACAAAATCATGTATTTTTAAATGCCTGCCAGACAGAGGATGTGAAGGTAAAAAGGAGGACATGCAGGTAAAAAGGAGGACATGTCCTCCTTTTGCCTGACATCTGGTAATGCTATCCATGCCCAACATTACAAAGGAAGGTAGAAAAAACCCCACTGCCTTTGCCAATCTGCCCTGGGGGAAAATTCCTTCCCAACCCCAAATATGGTAATCGTGAGCAAGTGAGCAAGATTCAGCAGCAAGACATCCAGAAAAAATTCTCTGCAGTAATTCAGAACCCACCTCATCTAACATCCCATCACAGGCCATTGGGCATATTTTCCACTAGCAAAGATCAGAGAATTGCCAAATTAGGCTGTCCCATCATACTATGCCTTCCATAAACTTATCAAATTCAGTCTTGAAGCCAGCTAGGTTTCTTGCCTCCATTATACCCCTTGGAAGGTTGTTCTCCACTCCCAACATTTCACAGCATCCCTGTTCCAGTTACCTTTGAGAAGCCAGAGTTGTAGGGAAGGGAACAGGACTTAGAAGATCTTCCCCTGGAGAAAGAAAAAGTAAATAGTTGCAGAGATGGCAGAAGCTGCTTCCTCAAGAGCAGTACACCAATTTTTGGGCAAAAGAGGAGAGCAAGTAACAGCAACTGCATATATTGAGGGCTCAGACTGTCATTCAGTACATGGAGAAGCACTGATTGAAAGTTCTTTCCTTGGCATCTGGAATATGAGTAAGGATAGCTAATCCACTGGAGCACCACAGCTGACAGACCCAGGGCCAAATTTTGGTGTTTGTAGGCCCTAGGCACTTTCACTCTGAAATATGCAAAAAGTGGGGTAAATGCCAATTGAATTATATTGATTGACATGATGCACTTTAAACTATTTTATGCTAAATCACATGATTTTCCTTATTTTTCCCTATTTTTTCTGCTTTTTTAATTTTTTTCCTCCTTCATAGGCCCTAAAAATTTTGTGGGCCCTAGGCACTGTGCCTACTGGGAAATCCAGCACTTGACAGACCCATAAGAAAGTCATGTTTTTCAAATGAGGTGGGACTTTGGGAGGTGATAGGGCAGAGTACATTACATGTGTCAATGGCAGTTGCAGTCCTGGCAAGGTGATATCCTTGCCTACAGGCTGAAATGGAGAGGGACTGAGAAGTAGTGAAACCTAGTGAGTAAAAGAAGGGGAGAAAACTTGGGACGAGGAGAGAATAGTATGGGGAGGTATGTAAGGGCCAGTTGGGAGGCAGAGGAGCTTGAGAAATCTTGTTGCAGGAAGAAATGTAAAGTTTAGCAAGCACTTTGAATCTGGTTGTTTGCAAGGAAGACACATATTAACTGCATAATCATTCAGATAGGTCATAATCTGCTTGGGCTTCTGCAATTTTCTAACTCACTTTCAGGGCTTGTTTACACTGGGGGTGGGGTTGTAATTTGATTTTAGTCTGTCAAATTACAGAAGGCAAAGGCGAGTGATCACAGCAAATTGCTTGCTCAGAGTCTCACATCCTCACTGCTCATATTACTTCCAGAAATGCATTGCACTGTGGGCAGTAGGTGCAGGGGCTTGTGGGGAAGCAGTCATCCTCTGGTCACTCCCCCTTCCCCTCTTCTCTAAAGAAAGAAAAAATCTGGAAAAGTGTACTTTGCTGTTTCTCTGCCACAGGCAGGACAGAAAGGCACAGTGCTGCATGCAGAGAGAGGAGGTAACTTAAAACTTTCCAGAGCCACAGGCAGGGAAGGAGCTATGTTGCTATAGTGAAATAGACTAGAGAAATGAGAAAAACAAGAATAAAACTGCTCTCTGACTACACGGACCTAAATTTGAATTTGTAGATTTCGACATCAGTGCTGTGCCACTTTACAGATCAAATTACAGCTCCATTTTTTTCGAATGTTCTGCTCTGACAGTGGGGACAGGCTGCAGAAGGCTGAGGGAAGCAGCATTATGTTAAACTTCACTATCAGGGTAGACTAGGGCTCAGTGTGCTCAATGGCTTAATACAGGTATTAGAATCGTTGAAGCATATCATATGCATAGTCACCCATACTAGTAGTTCAATATCAGAAAACTAATTAACTAACTATTTAAAGTTTGATTTATTTCAAAGGCAACAATTTGTGCTAGGCCAACTTCGTGAAGTTCAGTACTAGTTACGTTGCTTTTATTGTATGCAAAACTTGCTTGTTTCTTTGTCTGCATTCATTATGGTTCCATACATCGTCCATTTTAACAGCTGCCCCTGGCAATCCCTCAAAGAAATCTGTGCAGTTGTTCCTTGAGACATGTCAGGAGCAGAACTAATACCAAACAGCATTCATGTAATCATTGTGGCATTGTACATTGTTAAAAACTTGATTCCTATAATGTCACCTGGCAAAATCAATACTATATCCTTGCAATGGCCTTTGCTCTTGGGATGTGTTGCCTAGTGGTCAGGGCTGAAGTCCCTTCAGTGTTCTGGGTGGGGGAGTTGTAGGTGAGCCCAGTCACTACAGGCTCCTGCCCAGAGCCCTATGAGGCCAAAAAAAGGCCTGTCTCTTTGGAGCACTTTAAGGTTACCCTCCCTTGGCCATTTACTAACACACTGCCCTTGTCCAGAGTTCATAGTCTGTGACAGGAGAGCATGGAAGGGGCCAGCTCACTGATTTGCCATAACTTCTGAAATCCTATCATGCTTGCTGAGCACCCAGAAGCCAGATTTGCTGGCAGAGAACGCTATTATTAACTACGTGCGCATTCAGCTCAGTTTGACTCTGCTCAGGCTTCTGGAAACATCAAGTTGTTTATGAGTGAGCTCAGAGACTTAATGAAGACTTTATAAATAGTCATTCAGACATTAGAATGACTATACTTTATTATTATAGTACTTTATTATTATAGTAGATGCAATGCTAATAATATGATATACACCAAGTGGAGGGCAGGATGGGAACAAACCCTGCAATAGAAGACGGATGGCAGAATAGTGAAGAGAAAATCATGGTCCAGGAGAGTAGGAAATCATAGGACTAAGGGAAGGAGACAATTCTAGTACTGGAAGGAGGACAAGTACTGGGGCTGGACATAGAGAATGAGGGAATTCTTGGGAGAGGAGGGAAAGAACAAGGAGAAAAAGAGCGCTAACAGAGGGAAAATTGGAGGATGTGACAGGGCTGGGGAATCTGAGGGAAAGTAAAAGGAAAAATACTTAGCAAATAAAAGAAAGAGAGAGAAATGTTACAAGCTAGTAGAAGTAGCATAAGATAAAGTTAAGAAACAAGGATTTTGTTGACAATAATTAATTAACTATATTGTTATTATAGTCTTTAAATGTACTGACACTTCCCATTCAATGACAAAGTGGTATTATATGTTTAAGTCACTGCCCATCTACCCCCATTGATTCATACTGTAAGTTATTGGAAAATATATTTAATGCAAAATTCAAGCAATTTAAACCACATATAAAATGTAGAGACATACTCTAATGTGCTCCTATTGTGCTTGATGAAAGTGAAATAGAGAGAAAGATTCAGTCATTTGAAGAGAAGCATGCGAGTCTGGAAGAACAAAGGACAAGCTCAGACAAGGGAGGGGGCACTATTCAGGTGACATCAGTCTTAAAATTAAAGCTCATTAATTGTCAACCTATTGTTAGAATCAGCAGCATATTTACCATCAAGGTTTACCGTATGTGGCAGCAACTCAGCCTTGGAATTTGATTAGAACTGAATTCAGATACTTGTCTAAATTATCATCAGAAGTCTAAGTCATTCACAGCAATCTTTGACAAGCTGGACATCCTATTGCAGAGAAACTTCGTATACTAAATTGCAGCATGTCTATTATTTTTTCCTCATATCGCTACTGACAGGTGAGTCTGATTTATGCCACAAGACCACCTTGCTAATGCTCATTTAGAGATCTAACACAGAAACTGAATTGGAAGAACACTGGTAAAAGTAATTGAAGATCAATTCAACATTTCAATAGATTTCTCTGGAAATTTGACCACAAAACATATTGTTTACAAACTCACCTCCATCCAGCAGGTGGAAAACATATCCCAGTGCACCTGCTTTTAATATTAGAGCCATGCTGAAGCCAGGATTCTCACAAAGCTTCTAAATGTTCTAGGCCAAGACAATTAATCAATGCCAGGTTGTACGATGATTTATGACTATAGCTGAACCAGGATGCTGGCTTGCTGCTCCATAACTAGTTATTCTGACTTGAAACCATTCCAAATAGCTAGCTAGCAAAGTGAGTGTAGCTTTAGAAATAAAGAAGTTGGTTATGGAATTCCTGGGTACAAGCAGCAGCAATAACATAAGCAGTAAAAGGAAAATATTGGAAAGGTAAATATTGAAGTAAGCCGTCAACTATACAGTGCATATGAGCTAACATAGCATGCTAGAGAAGGAAACTAGCCTTTTCAAGAAGATAAGGAACCCTCTAAAAGGGATGAAGTGTTATTTGGGCAGGATTTTTCATCAGTCTGTCAATGTACCAAAGTAATGAACAACTGACCAGTATCCAACACATACATCTGAAAAGAGCACACCCTAATGTAGCAGATATCAGGGGCATCACTGGCGCTGGGCTTAAAGGGCTCGAGCCCCAAGTCCTGGTGCTTTTACCTGCTGCATTGATAAGTTACTGCCCAGATTTAAAAAAAACAAACAAAAAAAAACTTGCCACAAGCCTGGAGTGTTCTACATCTAGCAACAGCTAAATTTTTACTGTGTAGGCCTAGTTTCATGGTAATCTTAAATAATTATTAGACTCTGCCATTAGTGGATCAATATTTGCCCCATTTTTATGATAAAATTAAAGTGCTCAATGAATTTGAAGCTTAGCAATTTTGGAGTAGGTAAAAAATATGTGGTTATATGCCTCAGTGTGGCTCAAAAATTGACTTCTGCAGCTCTTGAGTTCTGTAAGTTTGGCCACCCCCTGGTCTATAAGGTGCCACAGGACTCTCGTTGTTTTTGCTGTACACAGACTAACATGGCTACCCCTCTGGAAATAGTTAGTAAATTTATTTTAGTGGAGCCAAAGGAGAAAAATCCAATTTTCCCAAAAACATAAAAAGGAGAGGGTCTTCTGTGACCTAAAGATGTCTAGATTCATGTGTAGATGTGAAAGGAAACACAGAAGGAGGGTGAGAATTGGCTTGGCCTGTATTATATATGATCTCCTATGGGACAGATTCTGATTGGTTTCCTAATATTAAAGAGCATTTTACTCAACAAGTACGCACATTGAGTTGACCAGATTAAATGCAACTCTAGTCTTGTGTACACAGGAACTTTACTACAGCACGACATGATGATACTACTTGGCATGCAGTATATAAACTACAGCAGGGGTGTTCAAAGTGCGGCCCACAGGCTGCATACATCCCACAAATGGCTTTTCTGCCGCCTATGAGAAGTTTTTTGTAAAAAAAACTATGCACCTACAAGAACTGGAGTACACTGGAAATAGAGAAAAAAAAATCAGGTGGAACAGCAGAAGTAGTCCCAGCCCAGGCTAGGAGTTTTGAAATCTCCCATCTTGACCATGCTCTGGGAGGGAGCCACAGGTTGTGGTATGGCTTTGGATGGGGGATCAGCCCCTGAGCTACAGTAATAGCATGCACATGGGACTGCTGTGCTCTGTTTCAGTTTGCTTTGGGAAAGACTTGATCCACACTAAACAGCATTCTGGGTGGGTATCCCATAGCTCTTTGCTTTGTTGCAGAACTGTGTGCATTCTGGGATTTTTCTTGCTGCACATTTAGTATACAGAGTAGAATTCTGGGATTCATGGTCAAACCTTGGAGAATCTCATTCTTCTGCCTCTACCTTCCTCTTGGTTCCTCTCTTTCTGGGCAGACTAGTACTATTTTGATGAAAAGTGGTATTTTCAAATAGCTCTCAGCCATAATACTATTCTATGTCATGACGCTGACAACCACAAATACACACAGGGTTTGGGGCTTTATTTGAGGTGTCAGCACAGTGTGTCTGACACTGGATTTAGACACTGGTAATGTAGAGCAGGGCATGACCAAACCTACTGATCCCTTTAACTCCTCCTTCCCTGATGGGCAGGGTCCTCCAGCCCCACCACCCTGCCAGATGGCAAAAGCTCCAAGCTCCACACTCCATTCTAGTAGGTGAAGAATGGAGAGGGTCATAGATGGCTCTAGGAACTGTAAAAGAGAAATGTTCAGTTTATGAGCCACAAATTGCCCACCCCTGAAAATGCTCTAGTCATCCCGGGACACTAAGTTTATTCTATGCTTTCCTAGCTAACAAACCCATTTACAAGATCCTTGTTCAGAAGACAGGACCTGTTTTAACTATCACCTTGACAACTGCAGAATGACGGTGAAGTATGCAGTTGACCCTTTGACAGTAAAAGAATGCTGTTTTATGGCTAGATTACAAGCTGCGGAAGGATGTTTATCTAGGATTATAGCTGTCTGTTGTATCTGGCACAGTATTTGTGAGATTAAAGGAGAAGACCCTAAGGATAGGCGAGAGGTGAGGTACAGAGACTGACTCAGTGGTCTGAGCAGCCAGCAGGGTGTGCATTTGCAAGGTGTAAATGGACTGATCAATACTATCAGGACTGCCTTTGTTCTTCTTTCAAGGCTGTTGCCTGAAAATGTGCACAGAAGTCAAGTTAGAAGCAGCACATTGGAGCATTCTATAGTTTATGTTCCATGAACAGTTTTTAGACTCTTGTAAAAACCTATGACGTGGCTGTTGAGTTTAAAATTGATGGCATTGTGCATATCATGCTGTCCTGGAGCACAAGATTCATTGGTGGTCCGGCACACCACCTTGTCATTCTGGAAATTAGCCTCCCATCTGCAGTTTGCACACCATCATTCTGTCCCTATTATGAGCCTGCAGCTCCTCTCATGAGCCATGGCATCCTCTTCATGGCTCAGCTTTCTGGCTAGATGAACATCTCTGTTTCTTCTGTGGTGGGGAGGTGGCGGGGTGCAATCCAACCCTGCAGCTTCCCAAGAAGTGAGAGGTATGAGGGATCCAGGCCCATCCACCACTCCAGGGCCTGACCTAAGGCCCCTACAGATAACAGCATTTTACTGCAAATCTTTAACTTCTCATCACGCTGTTGTGTCTCCCTTCATCACATGCCCAAGCACTGTCTTTGCCCTTGGTTCAGGACATGCAGCTGTGCAGCCCCAGCAGCCATCCAGGAGCTTCCTCTTGCTGCCCCAGTCCTTGCCAGTAGTTGTCCTGTCCAAAGTGCTAGAAGACAGTCCTCACTCCTCAAGCTCCCAGACCTGACTGAGCCTGCTTTGCCCTACAGCTCCTCTTACCTGAGCCAGCAAGGTATGGATTGGTTGCTCTCTGCAACTCCTCCCTGACTGGCTGCGCCTCATGCAGCCTTCCTGGGCTATTTGGAGGACCCACCTCCACTGCTTCCAGCTGAGGTTAGCCCTTTCTAGGTCACTGCAAGGTAAACACCTTGTCATACATTTATTAGAGATGCTTTCTGACTTTTTAATGCTTTTTTTGCACAAATTATGTCAAACAAATAACAAAACTGAAAATACTAGACACATTGCTCAAAATGATTAACACAACATGAAACTCAGCTTTAAAGTGACAAAGTGTGACATTCATCTACAATACAGTAGAGGAGGCAAATTTTAACAGTGGGGGAATAGCACCCACTCCTCTCTAGTGGTAGATGTAGCTCAGGGGTCTCAAACATGTGGCCCATGGGCTGCATGTGACCCCCTAATGCTATTTCCTGCGGCCCACAATAACACTATTCTTACAGCTCTTGCCTATGTTTCTAATTCTTCTGGGGTACACTGTGAGGTAGAAGGGGAGGCTCAGAGTTGCCAAGTGCTTTAGAGGGCTCAAATACATGGGAGTCCCATGTGCTTCTCTTGTTTCCTTGTGTTTGGGCAGGTAAGAGAATGGCCTCTACGACCATGGCTGTGGATGGATGTTTTCAGTCCCCTGCATTACCCAAGCATTGTAGAAAATGCATAGGGCATAGGTGAGGACTCTGAGTTGTCTGATGGTCTAACAACTACATGCACTTAAGTAGCATATTCTGCCAATTCATTACCTTCAGGCTCTGCTTCTTCATGTTCCTGTCAACCTCCACAGTGTCTTTGGTCATGAAAAGCTACCCTAGACAATTTCAATGCTGCCACTGGCTAACTGCCTCTCATACTTCCTCTCAACCGTCAAAACCACCCTCTAGTTCATAGTATTTTGCAGTTATTTTATGAATCTGTAAAGAGGGCCCAACCATACCTTCTTTCAACCTTCATTTCTTCCTTCTCCAGGTGCTTTGTGCTTGAAGGTCTCATCACAGCAGGAGACATGACTGGAGAAGGGGGGGCAGGGAACAGGTAGTTATTGTTCACATTACTAGTGTTTCCACAGAAGCAATGATGGCATATTTGTCCTATATTTCAGAACTCCAGCCTCTGAGATGTCTCCAAATCTTAGGTTTCAGAGACTACACATGAGGTTTCTACCTGCTCCATGTATAAAGGAGGCCGCATAAGGGCCTGAGGATTTCTATTCCCCAGTTTGGAATGTGCCGAGAATGCTGTGTCTTCGTGGTACTGTTATGGGTGTGGGCTAGTCCTGACCAGGAAGATTGAGATTAGGGTCGGGGTGAGCTACCAGGGGTGTAGTGAGCATGGAGAGTGCTGGATAGCAGTCTACTTTGGCTTCCTTTCAGGCTCTCAATTATGGCAGGTGACACACAAGTAGAGAATGGATTTATTTCAAAAGGCAAAGACATATCAGCAAAATATGCTGTGGTATTGTTCATCAAGATGGTGCCCCAGAAGTGCTGCAGGAGGGATAGGGAGTTGCAAGCTATGTACAGGGAAGTAATCATGCCGCTGAATGCTCATACAGAAACTGAGTGATTTCATAGCTTTAGCTTCTGCTTTCTTTTTTCTGCAACATGCAGACTATACAAAGAAAAATAGCTCAGGTTATGTGCTGATTATTTAAAACCTTAATGGCTCCCAGTCTTCAGCTATGAAATCTGTAAGCCTGTGAAAAGTCATTATGCCACTTTTGTCTATTTGATTGCAATAATGATGAAAATGATATTTGATATACCTCAGCTGAGCAACTTAAAAGCTGCATGGCTATGCAATCCCTAACCTAATCTTTTTTTGTAGAATACCCTGTTCGCAATGCTCTTGAAGTATATATACTTCAGCTGGGAACATTAGCTTTATTATCATGAAATGTCTTATTCCTGTGTACATCTCATGGAAACTGTGAAAACTAACATAACTCCCCACCCTCCCGTAATGACTCTCTCAGTAAAGTTTTGGAGTTTTCTGTAACTACAAAGTTGCCTTATTTGAATCCACCACTCAAGGGAAAGGAATGCACTGGTCCCTCTAAGCTGTGCACATGTGTGCACGCACACAGGTCAGGAAGCCTGTGCACTCAACAACATAAAGTGTGCACAAAAAATCAATAGTGCTAATATTGGTGCTCACAAAGAAATGTTTTTGTGCACACAAAGAAATAGTTTGCGCACGCAGTCCATGAGTAATTAGCGGCAACATTGAATTAGGATGGGAGTGGGAGGGGGAGCTTGTAGCTGTGTCATGAGGAGGCCATTTTAAGCTTGTAGATGCAGTTCTAATTGACAGAAGTGGCCATCTGCTGGGCAGGAGGAGAGCGAAAAGGAAATTAGTAGGTGGGTGTGAAATTGACCAAGGTAGAATCTGGACTGATGTATAGCTGTGTTCCTTGCTTCACTGTGAGCGCAACCATTCCTGGTCTGCTCACAACCTCCAACATGTAAATCACTGCCAGCTATACTGTTTGAATGGTGTAGCCAGCCACTCACAAATCTCATTGCAGGGTAACACCAGCAGAATCCCAGTCCCAGACTTCCCCCCAAAACTATGCATCTCGTACTGCACAGTTCTTCCAAGCAACGCATAAAGTTTCTCATTTCATTAACAGAAAATGATATTTTACCCAGACAGTAATGATCAGAACAAGATGAGTTTTCAAATGATATCTCACAAACATCCTTTGTGCACAATCCATTATAGTTTTATATAAATTGTAAACATAGAACATTAGACTATCACAGTGGGTATGTGACCTTAATGGCATGGGGTTGTCAACAGACAATGATTGGCAGAGCAGCACAAATCAGAAGCTGATAAACCATCACACCTGCCATTTTGAAAACATATTCTTGTGGGGGAGAAAGTAGGGAGGGAGAAAGAAGGTGAGGTCTTGTGGTCAGGCAACACAAGACAGCACACAGCAAGGGGTTTGGATCAAGGATTTATTGACGTACCCTGTGGGCAGGGGAAGGGGAAGGGAGAAGGAGAGGTGCTCACACTCACAGGAACCCAACCATTAGCACAAGCATGAAAATGGCAATGGAAGCTGGCTGGACACAGGAGAGAACTCTCAGTGACCAAATTTTGGAGGTGGGAGGGTCTCAGGAGGTCAGTGCTCAGAAAGGTCTCTGCCATGCCAATCCGCTGCCGGCATGGGTCACCTGCTTTTCATGGCTGAGTTAATAACAACAACTGACCCAGCATTTACATTCCTTTTTCAGGATTTATTGCAGGGATACAGCTTGTGTCCGTGCCTTGAGGTTTGGCATATGGCTTTTTTGCTAATAATGATTTTTGCCACTAGTACTTTGCTTACATTTATACTTACTTTCTCTTTCACTCAGGGGAAGGAGCAACAGCAAGAGAAGGGTCAAAACAGGTTGGGGGGGGGCAGCTGGCCAACAAGGTCTGGCGCTTTGGAAGGGCTTCTAGCTCCCATCCACCCGAAATACAAGTGGCTAGCAGGCACCTGAAACATAAATTAGCACAACAGTATAATATCATCATCATAAATTGTAAAGAGAGATACCTGTTTGGTTACAGTAAAAAGACTCTTTCTCTTGTGTCTCAGGCTGGGTTTGGAGCTAGGGATGGCTTCTTACATAGCTACTCTCAAGGCCCTGAGTTACGAAGTGATCCTGGAGTGGGGCGAGCTTGTCTTTGTCCTCTTCTGATGACCAGGGCCAGTCCACCCATAAAGGCAACCTAGGTTGTTGCCTAGGGAGCTGATCAATGGGGGCACCAAGGGTGCTCCCCCGGGGCTGCCCTTGGGAGGGTTAGGGGCAATCACCCCTGGCCCTGTGGTTCCTACGGCCATGCTGTCTCCCGCCACCTCCCTGCTGTCTTCGTCAGTGACAGGGAACAGCCAGGGGGCAGAGTAAGCCAGCCCAGAAGCCAGGCTCTGCTCTCGCACACCTCCCCGCAGCCGGCTGTTCCACCCTAGGGAGTAGGGAGGGTCAGCCCATAGGCAAGGGGGGAGACCAGAGCCCAGTCCCTGGACTGGCTCTCTCTGCCAACCCTCCTGGGGGGGGGGGGTGCCAAAATTACAGGCGCCTAGGGCACCAGAAAACCTTGGCCAATCCTCCTGATGATTCATGGTGATTCTCAGGGGCCCCAGCCTCCTCACTGATGGCAGTGGATGGTCATCCACACTTGTCATTGGGAATGCAGTGGCATGCTGGCAAAAAGCCTCTTTGGTTCTTCATAAAATGAACACATCCAATGAGGAATGCTAGACTTGTTACTGGCGTCTCACATTTTCTTGTAAGTTTTTCTAAGCTCATTACTTCTGTTTTTTGTTTTGCACTGATCAGTGTTCTAGCTGTGACCTTGATCATCTGCTTAGTGATGTCCTCAAAATTTCTTATTGCAGTGGTTGGTCACAAGAGCTTGTTGTACCATTGCTTTTCCCCAGATGGCAAGGGTCTCTGTATAACACAAAGTAGCTTTACACCGGACCTCATGATGCTGCTGGGGAAATATCAACTTAAGTCTGTTTGGGTCCAGGAGCAAATGGGCTGATCCTGGCCCTGTGCCAGTTTTGAAATGGGGAAGGGGATCTCCAGCCAAAGCAGTGTGGGATAACAGATGGAAGACTGCACAAATAGCATGCAGATACTGTGTGCACACAAACAATAGTCTGCATTAGCTCAATTTACAGTGACCCTACTGCTTGTTGAAAGACGTCAGGCTGCACTCTGGGACTTTCACTGCACTGTAGCAATGTCCACATGGGACATTACTGCTGGGAAGCTGTTGTGCTGTAGATTCACATCAACACTCACACATATTATCTCACTGTACAAGCCATAAGAGAGTTACATAGACTGTAGGGAAAATAGACCTTTTTCTGCTTTAAACAATATTTTCTAAGGGAATACCTTTTATACAGTGGTGTTATTCAGACGTGCTTTATCAACAGTACTATGCTGATAATGGGCTGTCACTTTCTTAATAATGTCCCAGCTATTGAGACAAAAGTGAGTTCAGTCAAGAAAAAGCAAAACAAAAACAACCCACAAGTGTTAGCAGTGTTGAGTCACTCTCACAGAATCCATTAGCAGGTCTAAATCATATAATTTCCTTTCTGTATTATACAAGCAATTTTGAAGATTATAGTACTTTTATAGCAGAACGGCCTTATTATTCACTGCAGTACCTTTCAGCACGTCTTGGCCATCTGTGACAAGTGTTTCTGAATCTGCAAACAGTCAAACCCTCAAATTAAATCTGACAAACACATAAAGCGTTTTGAGTTAACTTGTCCTCCCTCAGCGCTCACTTAGTATAGAATGACCTGTTCTGTTCAGTGTCCTACAAGACATACATTCCTGTAGCATGTGCTGATTGTAAGTTGATAGTTATATGATGTGACATTCACCAGCTTTTATATGCCAATGATTTAACATTAAAAGGGGCTGAGAAATAAAGACATATTCTGAATATAAAGGGCCCTTGCAGTGGATGAAAGAAATGGTATCCACATAGTCTCAGTGGAAGAAGACGGTTCTGGGCCTCTTAGCAATAATGTATCCTCACTGTGTGATCACGATTAGAAGTGTAGGCAAAAGGGAGAAGGGATACTGGTGTCACATTCTGGAGTGACATCCAGAACAGTGAAGAGCTGTGTCACCTCTTAACCTGAGTGCTTCCCGGTGCCTTGATACTGTAGCTCTCTTCCTGGGATGCCCAAGGTCAGCAGCCAGGACAGTCCCAAGGGAGAGGCAGGACCCTGGGCCAATCAGCTTCTAGGGTCCTCTGGGTGCCTTCCCATGCTCTGGGTGGGCAGGGCAGCCCAGAGGCTTGACTCCATGCTCCTGCTCCCTTGGGGACAGGGCGGGCTGGCCCAGAGGAGAGGCTCTGCACTTCCATCCTGCCCCTTGTCTTCAGCTTGCCGCCAAAGGCAGCAAGGGGCAGCACAGCAGCATGGGGCCCACAGAGCCATAGGGCCTGGGATGGCTGCCCCAGTGCCCCTCTCACCCCCCCCCCAATGGCCCTGTTTAGCAGCAAGCGGGAAATTTATGTCCATATATTGGGCAGCTCTTATGGTCTGATTCACAGCACATGCCAGCAATACCCATGACTTCCAACTGGTAAGATGACTCCACGCTTTTCCCCCACCTCAAAGTTTACCCAAACAGTCCAGTGTAACACAGCACTAGTTTGGTCATGATTTAGAAAACATGTTTATTGAATTCCAAAGAGACAGAATTTAAAATGAGTACACTTATTAGAATCACACATAGTTACAAGAGAAATAAAGACAAAATGTTTTCTAGTAACCAAAACTTAACAAGGTAGATTTGATTTAAGGTAAAATCTTCATCATGTTTCCAGCAAGCTGGCTGACCAAATTTCTGGGTCAGGGACAATCCCCCAGAAGTCCAAGGCCTGATCCCTTTGTCTTCTTACGTGAATGGGAGGTAACTTGGAACTTGCTGGACCCTCATTTTTGCAGTCCAGTGAAATAAATGATTGGATTCTTCTGAAGGATATTTCCAGATAAAAGTCAGTTGCTGATGATTCAACATAGAGTCTGTCTTGAAGGAGGTTTCCTACTGTGTCTTCCCTGATGAAGATGTCTGCTAAAGTGCTGGGGGGGGGTTCTGGTGTTTTGTGGTTTTTTTACATTTCTGCCACCTCCAGTGCAACTGAATGAACATTAGACATGTGATTGTCAATCTCCTCCTCATCCCTGTTAGATTGAATTTTGTCCTCATCTCTCCATCCCTTATTATCTGGGGCTGGGGGGTTCTATTTAACTGACATGTAAATACATAGCATTGTTTTTCAAAGTACTTTGGAAGTAACTCTCCAAAAAGGCGGCGGTTCCCAGCCTTTTCCTTATGTGGCCCACTTCATCATTCTCAAAAGCTTTTTGCAGACCACCATGTAAGAAAGCCATTTGAACCTTTTTTAACATAGCCTGTGGCTGACGGGAATCAAACTTGTATATCATGGGGGCACGAAAAATGCAGCTATTTCTAATAATTTATTATGTTCACTCACAAACATATTGCACTCGTTACAGTAAATTTACCTGCAGTAATTATCTTTCCCCTCCTGACCCTGTGGATGCCTTCAGCACCCTTGTGGACCACTAGTGAGCCACGGACCGCAGGTTGGAAACCACTGAGGTAGGGCAATCACATGCCTTTTCTCACATGGGATAACTCCTGCTTGGTTGACAAACAGTTTAATAGTTATAATTTCAGTTTCAGTCCATCATGTTCAATCAGGTGCGTGCACCCACATTATACTTTTATATTAATGACCAGTGAATCTTGAGCTCTTCAGTGACGCTTTGCATGATACTTATCAGACACATTTCATGACATTACAGAATTGGGGTACCCTTGAACTAGTTAAACCAGCTGCAAGTCATTACCTGAAACTGGGTTCCACTTGCTTGCTGCATTTTTCATAATATCACAGAGCTCACACTCATTTACATTATATAAAGGGTTCAATCTGCCATAATGCACATTTCATCACAGTGCAAATTATTGTCTCTCTCTTCAATCCTGTTGCTGATTTCTCTGGAATCTTAAACGTAGTCAATTTGCCAGCTGGACTGCTCTTACTAAGCACAGTCATTTATGACGTTTTAAAATCTTAACCACTCACAGCCATGCTACAGTTGAAAAATCTCCAAGAATACCATTTCAGCACTAAACAATGGTCTGCCTAAATAAAGATGTGCAGTTCTGACAGTACTTCTCGAGCTGTACAGTATGAATATACTCCAGCAAACGGAGCAGGGACACATTATAGCATTACAACATTGCTTCCAAAAACAAGTGCCCTGAAGCCATTAAGAAAACTGCTTGAGAATAACTTAATGTCAACATCCTGTTTAACAATATTCAATCTAATAAGGAAATTTAGACTGTGTAGGGCATGCAAAGCTTCAAAGCAGTCCTAAGATTGTGATGATAACACAGACTTGTAGCAAGAGAAAAGAAACTATTCACCATATGATGATCCCATTGGTCTTGTTTGGGGGGGGGGGGGGTCGTAGGGAAAATTATCACTGCAGCTGGATGTGTGCTTCCCAGCACAGAAAGACACACGTGATCTGCTCAGGGTAGCATGCTAAACACAGCACTGTACTTAGGGGGTAACATGAGTGGTTTGGGCTAACTGCCTGAATACGTATTTAGGCTGTCTGGGCAGGGCTGTACTCACTTAGCTAACCCGAACTGCCGCCCATGCTACTTAGCCTATTTTTAGCTAGCGGTTGGCTGGCAACCTTAGCTAGGGTGTACAGCCCCATCTGCAATGTAGACCTATCTTTGCCTTAGAGAGCTGTATTGTTTGCGTTCTCAGCTTCTCAGCACTAAAGAAAGTCCAGTAATTATAATCAGTTTACTGACATTTTTTTAACAGAGGTGATGGCCAGAGCACTGAATTAAGGACAACTATGTTCTATTGGCAGGTAACTGAGGTTTGGTTTTTTTTCCTCCTAATCTAATTTTCAATGTTTGTTTTACTGAGCCAACTACTTGGTTTCATCCAAATCTAAAACAAACACGTTCTAAAATCTAAAGAAAAATATTTTATCAGGTTTCTTTCCAACGGACCCTGCAAGGGGCCAAAAGTCCTAGTTAGAAAGTGGAAATATGTTCTGTGAACATTTTTCCGATCAGTTGTAAAGCTGAGCTCTTCCTGCTGGATGCTAGCTTCCGGCTGCCAATAGCATCAGTGGGAGCGCCTGGAACCTCACAGGACTGGTCCCATACAAAGGCCAGGTATAATGTGCTGCACTAGTCACTAAAAGACCCAGAACCTTAAATCTCCTGCTTAGAGTTTATAAGTTTTACAGAGGGAATAGGGAAAACATCCTGTTTTTCTATTAACACTAGTTTCTAAAAGAACAACATTTAAAAGGTGCTGTCATCTAGCAGTGACACTGAGTGTTTCAGAAGCCAAATTAGCAAACAGCAGTACCCAAAAGATTAACAGCAGTATGAATTCATTGTATCATTTACTATAGTCATATTTTATATTATATATATATAGTATTGTGTGTGTATATATATATATATAGGAAATATGGCTACAATAAATGATACAATGAATTCATATTACTATGGCTCTTCTGGGTAATGCTGATTGCTAATTTGGCTGCTGAACCACTGACGGCTGAGTATCACTGCTCTAGACCAGTGGTTCCCAGCATTTTCTTTGCCATTGGCACACCTTGATGCCTTTGATTAATTTGAGGCACACCACCATATAGTTTCCAAATGTACTCATGAATTTTCCTGAACCAATCTGGAGCTCCTTGAGTAGTTCTTTCAAAAATATTTGTGGTATACTTGCTCAGGCCTGATGGTGCACCAGTGTACAATGGCACACTCGTTGGGAAACACTGCTCTAAACTGAAAGTGTGCCGATTCTAAAAACGTCCCATTATATGAAAATAATTTGACCTCTAATAAGGTTGGTCAAACGTTCCAACCCAGGCCAGCATGCCATGTTGCTAAGGTACTCAACTGATAAAGCACTGCTCTAGACTGAAATATATATATGGTCTGACAAGGGAAATACTTAGCTTGTAATTGACTGACTAGTATTATTTTGTCAACTACAACTGGTTAATAACATAGTAGAACACCCTGACTAGTTAGTAACTTAGACTGGTTAATTAAATGAAATTGTATTTTAGTATACTGTGCTGCAAAGAGCTGCAGAAGAAATATTGTAGAGTCACTGCCACCTCACAAGCATCGGCGTATCACTACACTAGATAGTAAAGAAAGGAATGCCTCATCATCTGTCTGAAGAAAAGTAACTTTCTACTGATATTGAAAAGGCTTCTTGTTCTTAATAGTAAAGGGACAGGTATTATTTGTGTGCTGATGAAAGCTGTCTATGTGACCCCAAAACAGAAGTAAGTAAGCACCTCACTTTCTTTAACATACTTGTTTTCACAGCAGCCTGATAGATAGAGAAGTGCTATTATTTCTGTGTTATAGATGAGGAACTGAATCAGAGGGACTAAGTACCTTGCTCACAACCACATAAGGACTCTATGGCAGGTCTTGAATTTGCAATCGGATAACATAAGGGTAATTGCACACTGAAATAACTACGTAAGGCTGAGACAGAAGCAGTTTTGACTCCTCAGTTTTATTATCTGTTATAATGTTCTCCTCTACAGATTGTGTGAAATAAACATCATATTTCAAAGACTTTTTTTGGTTTGGAGGACATAGAATACTTATGGTTAGCAAGATCCAAATCCACTGTTTAGTCTGACTTACCTCAAAGAAGATGCCCATCTCCTAGATAGCTCCACACGTGGGTTATCCCGGTGATACATGTGTTAGGTAATCTTCATCTGCGTTTATGACTCCTCTGGTTTTTGACGCGCTAGAGTCTTATCTTTAAGGTGCATGTGCTTCAGAGATGCAAGTCCTTATCAGTCATCATCATTTTGAATGCCTTCTGTTGCTGAACCCATGATTACTTTCCAGCCAGTAGAACTGTTACCAATTTGTGCATTGAAAGCACTTGTCATCAACTTGATGTCATGGTTAGGCATGCCATCCAATACGTGCTGCACCTGCTCATACGATGTATCTTTGTCACTTCTGCCTGCTACATTTGTTGATGCACCTACTTCGATTACTGTACACTTGAAATGGCTTTTTATTTGCCTGTCTGTTATTATTCTGTCATTCACTGGCTCCCAAGATAGTTTGCGGTGGTGTTATCAAGCATAATTTCAACACCTCTTTTGTGCATTTGTTCGACAGAGCCCATCTTGCCACTCCCTCCCTATTTTCATCTCACTGATTCCAAGTATGTTCAGATGTGTTTTTTTCTTCATTACTCATGTAGCCTGCACCAAGAGTCCCACACTATACAAACTATGCACATTCCCCTACCTATTCTTTTTACAGATTTGGTCATCAGCATTCAACATCTCAAGCTTTCAGTTTCTTTTGACTTTCTATGATTATCTGTCATATGTTAGCTTTGTGCTCCATCTGCATCTACCATGCTCCACTTTCAGTGTAATGGAACAATTTCTTTTGCAACAAAATTTTACTTTAGTTGATTGCAAACCCAATGTATGGCAGTGGCACCATTGCTAAGAGAGGCTGATTTTGTGCATTAGCTGTTAGTAGCCACATTATAGCTGAAATTCCAAAAGCTCACATAGATTGGAAAAAAGATAGTTAAATCAATAGAAAATTCAAGGCCAAAAAGCATAGATCATACTCTAGATTGCACTTAGCCACTCTTACAGTGCAGAGAGGGGACTTCAAGCAGCTTTATAGAACAGATGGCTATGGAAAATGCTACATATTTTATGGGAAGACAAAAATAACACATGAAACAGTAAGAGTGTGAGCAGAGCAGGATATGTTAGAAAAGCCAATCAAAGAAAGAAGGCTTAGGTGTCTTTGATATATGCACCATAATTAACAGGGAACAAATCTAATCAAGCATGGAAGTTGATACTCAAGGAAAGAAAGAGATAGTGAGGGAGGACTTGCTGGCATCACCTGGGAAGAAGTAATAATTAGTGAGTGCCTGGAATCAGGGCTGTAACTGGGGCAGGGCAATAGGGGTTTTTGGTTGCTAAATTTTAGAGGGCACTGCAGAAGGTGCCTGGCCAGGGAAGCCGGCTGGCAGGAAAGGTGCCCTGCTAGGGCCCTCACCAGGCCAGCGGAGAAGGTGACCTGCCATGGGGCCCCCACTGGCCAGGAAGCTGGCTGGTGGGGAAGGTACCCCACCAGGGGACCTTGCTAGCTGGTGGGGAAAGCGCCCCCTGCTGGCCAGTGGGGAAAGCACCCTGCTGGGGGACACCCAGCAGCAGCAGGGGCCGGATCAGGCCCCAGAGGGGGCACATCTGGGGCTGCTTGCCCCACATGCCAACTTTTCTAGTTCCTGCCCTGCCTGGAATTACAGGAGAAATTGGACAGCTATGTGTCAGCAGCACAGGAAGAACGGAGGGCTAGGTAAGATAATATTCAAATTCCTGGGAAAACAGCTGGGACCCAGGCTAATCCCTAATGGTCAAAAGGTACTGCTGGACCAGTGAGTTAAGAGTCTAGGAATCATCCCTGACATTTCCCTAAACATATACACAAATCAAGAGAGTGTTAGAAAGAATGCCACAGCTAATACCAGTGAGGTATGAGGGTACACAGAGGCCAGACCTAGACCTTTAGTTGTCATGACATAAACCACATTTTACCCCTTCTGCTGTCATATCATATTCCAAAAACATCTTACTTTTGCTGGATCGAAACATGAAAATGGGCCGTTCTTTACTGCAAGCAGAGACAAAGGTAATATCATCTCATATGAATTGGCCGAGAGGCAGTACTGCAAAGGAGATTTCTTTTTCCTATGACTATATGTCATTAGTTACTTTATGGGTGTGTGTCTTCAACTTCAACTTCATTTACATTTCAGGTTAAGTCCTGGCCCCACTGAAATCAAAGAAAGATTTGTCAGTCATTTCACTGAAGCAAGAATGTGAGCCTAGTTTTCCCATTGTTGGAAGCAAGGTACTGGACCAAATACATGAAGTTGTATTCCTATAGGTAGGGCTATATTACTATTGAGTGACCCAGATCTATGATTCATGGGACCAGTGTAGGACACAGCAGAGATTACTACACATACCTTAAAGTTTTCACTGTTAAAGTTAAATTGAGTTATGTTATTTACTCCAGTTTTTCTCCCTAGATATATGGTTAAAGAAAAAAACTCAATGAAACTTTTAAACAACAACATTATTGTAGCTGTGCTTGGAACCCTAGGCAAAATAGCATGCCCCGACAAGGGGATACTATTGGTCTATCTTTTAAATATGTTTATCAATGGAATCCATTGTTTTTCAAAGATGTATAAAGCTGACTGAACTGTCCCTCCTCACCCTGCCCAGTGCTATCTTATTTTTAACAGCGCACAAGCTGAAATTTTATAAATGGAATCAAAATAAACAAGCAAAACTATGAAATATCCTAGAGAAAGTTATAGCAGCACTGAGGGCAATACAAAGACAAATATCAAACCCATATTATATACATAATGGCAAGGGAAAAAAATAGTACAGGTGAAGCATTGGTGGGCTAATCTAGCAAAACTATGTTTAAGCCTTTGACACCAGATTAAGTGCAACATTTGTCTGATGAAAGCTGGTATGGTCTGGGAGGCTGATGAAGAGAAAGCATTTGAGGGATTGATTTTTCAATACATAAGTGAAGAAATTGTTGTCTTTTTAAGAGAAAAAATCTACAGTCATTCAAGACTAGAAGAGATTTTAAATGATTAATTATGCTTTTGTTATATAGCCCCTGTCTCTATTAAGAATGTTTCCTAATTGTTTTTGTGTCCTTTGGCTTTGCCTTTTGTCTTGAATGTGAACAAGTAATTTCTATTCCCTCAGCAATTAAGGTCTGTTGCAAATAAAAAAGACAAACAAACATATTTTTGTTGTCTAGATTTTTTTTTTTTAAACAACACAGCTTTTTTCTTTGTTTTGGTCCATTTATTTTCTGGAATTCTTCCTCTTCGGGGTATGACTTTATCTGTTTCTTTTCCTGTTGGCCGCTGATCTTTCTGTAAATTATTTTTGCATGCTTTGCCATCACCACCACATCTTGCTCTTAATTTCCTCCAATGAGGTTTCTATTTAAATACTGGGCTCTGATAGTGCTGTGCATGAGTAGAAAGCAACTTTGACCAAATTGTGACTACTTTTCTTTTCTACTGCAGTTGGAGTCATAGCCAATTCACTTTTATTTGTGCTGTACCCAGCAGAGCCCCAACCCTTGGTTGACTAGCATATTTACTGCTGTCATTAGGAAGCCATAGCTAGCAGTAAGTGAATTGCACTGCTCCTGCTAATAAATCAGTAAAATGCATTAACTAGCACTTGGCCCAACTATTGTTTGGTACTAAATGTGGCCCACATGTGGGAATTGTTTAAGTGCATTCCAGGGCTGTATAGTTAACAGCTAACCACTGACATGTGGAATTTTGCCATTTCCATTCCCCCTTTCCCTGTCTTCCCATCACTGTCTAACAGAGTCCTGCCTACTACCTGGGGAAGGGCTAATTAGCTGTAGCAGGAAAGGCCTCTTTCTCTTGTAGGTTCACGCCTGAAGACAAGAGCATAGTAAAGCAATAAATAAATAGCTAAGGATACTCATCTGCACTACAGACATTGATTTTTTTAAGTATTTCCAAGGCAGAACCCTGACTTACATAGTTCTGCCCAAATACAGTGGAGCTCCATTATTTCGGACAGAGCGGGGCAAGTCTTTTTTTGATTGATAAAAATCACATTAGAGGCAGCTACTTTAAACTATGCATCAAACATAAGCTTAGAGGCAATACTCCACTCCGCAAGGACACAGTGAGTTCTAGTATGCTTTTTACTGCCAAAGGAGGTCAATTAAGTTTAATTGGTTCTAATTAGCACTTGCTCAAGCTGTTACATTCTTTACCTGCATCCGAGTGGCTCTCAAATTGCTGCAGATTGGTTTCCTGCTTTCAATTCAGCATAGAGACACCCATGTGCTCCTTGAAATCAAACGCTGCATTGAGCAACATAAATGAGGAGCAAGCAGCAGCCCAAATGACAACTGGCTTTTGGAAAAAATCAAATATAATCCCTAGTCTGGATTTCCAGATTTCAAAAGTAAAGCTAAATGTAAATATGTATTTTGTGGTTGATGATGTTAATATGGAAAGGAAACAAAATGAGCTTTTACTGTAATTGTTCTGATTTGGTAATTTGTTTAGACCTAGAAGATGCATAATATGGGCAGATTTTTTTGCACCTTACAAAGAGCTGAATAATGTTGCTAAAAGTTAGCAAAAAAGCCTACAAAAAGACTATGTATTAAAACCTCAGCTTTTCAAGTGAAGATTCTTTGCCATGAGACCAGTGTCATGAATGGGACTGTAGTCATGTAAGTTTGCCCTTGGCTATAAGATGATAAACAGGAGGAAATGGTAATTATACACAATGTTGGTGGATGACTGCAGCATTAGACTTCATCTTTTTTCATGTGTTTATTAGTAGAAAAGGGAGTACTAGCATCTGCATCAGAACTGAACTGGGAGAAGCTGTGCCCACCATTGCGTACAGAGATGATACACACAGGAAAAGGATCTACAAAAACTGGAAACATGGGCAGTACATGCATTCCATGCTGTTAGAAGAATGCAAGCTAATAAAATTGGAGGAAAAAAAATCAGAAATACTCAGGAGAGGGCCAAAACCAGTACAGCATTCATGTGGGCATGTCCAGCTCCTCAAAAGCATGTAGGTACCTAATTCCCATTGATTTCAAAAGTCTATACATAAAATGCAGTAATTAGATGTGAATTTGTAATGGAAAATGGTAGCAAAAGCAGCAAAGCAAAGGAAAGCAAAACAACACAAAAAAGCCTCTCTCCCAACACATACAGAGAAACCAAGCACTTTGGATAAATTCTAGCTGGGTAACCATGTTAGTGTAGTTCAACAAAACAAACAAGAGGTGCACCTACACTTCTTAGTTATTTTGAATTAAGGAGCCCTAATTCAAAATAACCTACTCCCCATGGAGGCATTTCATTAAGGTGAAGCAAGCATTTCCTTAATTTGAAATAAGGAAGTGCTAATTCAACTTAATAAAACCTCCCTTTAGTTTGAATTAATTCTTAAGTGAAAGTTATTAATTCGAAGTAACCCTATTTTAGCCAGGGGGTAGCATTTCTTCCAATTAAATGGGTTTCCTGGCTTGGGACAAGGGAACCCTGTGTGGCTCCCTGGCTGAAGGGAGCTGTGCATGGCTCACTTTTCCTGGCTCTCACGGCTCCCTTCTCCCTGGAGCTGCAGCTCCCGGCCAGAAGATGGCCACACTCCCTTCTGTTGGAAAGCTGCGGTTCCCCAAGAGAAGGGAGCCCCAGAGAACTGGCTGCCAGGCTTCAGTGTAGGCAGCTCTGTCTCCTCGTCTGACAGGAGAGCCCCAAGAAGCAGCCATCGGGGCTCCCTTGGGACAGGGGAGCATCTGGGGCTTGTGAGGAAGATAGCCACTGGTGCTCTCTTCCTGGGGCTCCCCTGTCCCAGGAGCACTGGCAGCTGTCCTCCCTGGCACTCCCTAGACAGGGGATCCCCGATGGTGTCCCTATCCTGGCAGTGCCAATGAAGAAAGCTGCCTGTGTTCCCCACGTAGGGGAGCCCTCAGCTGGTGGGGCACCTTGCCCACCAACCAGCAGGATCCCCTGTGAGGCGCTTTCCCCCCTGCCAGCAAGGATCCCCCATGGGGAGCTTTCACCATCTGGCAGCAGGGAAGGCGCCCCACCAGCTGGGGACTCCCCTATCCAGGGAGCACCGGCAGCTGACTTCCGTGGGGCTGCCCCAACAGGGGAGCCCCAGTGACCGCTTCTCCAGGGCTCCCCTATCCAGGGAGCCCCAGAGGCTCCCATCTCCTAGGGATCCACGGCTCCCGGGGAGAAAGGGGCTGTGGTTCCCTGCATGCCAGGGAGCTGGGGCTCCCTTTTGGAGCTGCAGTTCTCCCAGTTCAAGTTGGCAAGTCTAATGTAGACTCTCTAACTTGAATCACTAAATCCTACTTTAGTATGAATTAGGAGTCTAGTGAAGAGACTCTACTTTGAATTAATAACTTTGAACTTTTAAAGTCAAATTAGTTAGGTTTGAATTCATTAATTCAAACTAATGTTTGTAGCGTAGACACAACCAAGGAGTCTTGTGGCACTTTTAAAGACCCGTCTTCACTTACAGATAGCCTCCTCCTCCCCAACTTTAAATGGCTACTCACCAGCAACTTCAGACTATGTGTCAGAAACACTATGGCAGGCACATATCCCTAAAATAAACCCTGATGCCAAATCTGCACACATATCTACACTAATAGCACCATCATAAGTCCTAACCATACCAGCAACTCCATCAGGGCTTGTTCACCTGCTCATCCACCAATGTAATTTATGCCATCATGGGGCCAATAATGTTCTTTAGCCATACACATTAACTGAACAGGATGTCTCTGTGCCATACAATAAATGGACACAAATCTGACATCAGAACTGGCCACCAGTCAAGAAACCAACAGATCACTTCAATCTCCCCAGTTATTCTGTGATGGATTTACCTGTGGCTCGCCTTAAACAGGTGCATTTTTGGTCAAAGCTTCAAAGCGACATGTCAGAGTTAGTTTTCATATGCAAATTTGATGACATCAACGCAGGCTTGAATAAGGATATTTCTTTGCTTGTTCAGTGGAAACAGTGATTGCCACCTCTCTAGCCTTCCCTATCTGTTATTCCCTTAGTTTGACTCAATCCAACCTGGTTGACTTGCTGAAGTAATCTCTATGAGTACACTTATTTTATTGCATATGTTCCTTCTTACACTCCCTCCATTTTCAAGCATCTGACAAAGTTGGAGCTCTCCATGGAAGTTCATGCAATAAATAAATTTGTTAGTCTTTAAAAGTGCCTCAAGGCTCCTTGTTTGTTTTGTAGAACATTTTTGTAGATCTATTACAGTGACTCACAACTTTTTTGGTTCACTATCCTTTTTACAACCCTGGAAGACCACCAGTCTCTTTCAGAAGGCTGCCCCCTGCCCCATCTGCAGCCTGATGGAAGGTGTTCAGCAAGGCGGCTACCTTCTTGCTACTCCCCATCTCCCCGGCTGCAGCAGGAAAACTGCATGTCCTGTATCCTTGTGCCTTTCCTTGGCAGTGGGGGAACAAAAGCTCAGTGCATCAGAGTCATAATTACAGAATTTGCTGCCCCTTACAATGGCCAGTGCCAGGGGCGAGCAGCAAGTAACACACCTTTAATGGAGCAGCTCAGTGGCGCCACTCCGGCATGCCTGCAGTGCTCCCTGCTATGGCCAGGAGAGGAGAATACTGCGCTCCCATTCCCTTGGCTGCAGCAAGGGGCCTGCACCAGTCTTTCAGCCTCACAGAAATATGCTCCATCTGCGTCCTTAGGCAGCAGTTCCCTTTTGCAGCCATCAGAAGTGGGGGCCGTAGGCCACTTAAAAGCACCTGTGGGCTACTTTTGGCTATGTCTACACTAGCAAATTAGTTTGAATTAAGGAGCCGCAATTCAAATTAATTTGCTCCCTGGCTACATGAGGCTTTGCATACTTTGAATTACAACATGTAGCAAAGCTTAGTTTGAACTGGTTAGTTCGCCTTACCTGCTTAGTACAAACTTATTTTGAACTAAATAAATTTGAGTTAGTGGTTAGTTCGACCTAACCTGGTTTTGTTAGGTTGAACTAACATTTAGTTCAAACTAGCCATGCTTTAAGCAAAGCCAAACTAAGTGTTTCGGTGTTGACATAGCCAAAGTAACTGAAATTCAGGCCCTCTTTGGCTTTCGTAAAAAAAACCCCAAACTTGCAGATGTGGCACATCACTTTGGGCTAAGCTATGTAAATAATGCCAGCATCTCACAGCTACACTGCAGTCAATGTGTAGTTGTCATCTAATTTAACACAAAGTGCAGAACTATATGCTGCTGTTGGGGGTGGGGGGGGCAGAAAGTGATGAAGCTGGTGAATGATGCGGGACAACTGGTTGCCACCATGCACCTTTGGCCTTTTAGCAAAGAGAACATAGGCAGCAGTGGGAGGTGACGTGTAAGTACTACAGCTGTTGTAGGACAATTTCATAATAACTCCAGTGAGGCAAAATACAGTCTTTGCAGATGTACCCTGCAGCTTTTATTAATGCTTCTCCAGGACAGGCAAGAAGTAGCCTGAATATGGAGTTAATCTATAATAATGTTATAATATATATGTGACCTCATTATTAAGACAGTTAATGCATAGACATATTGGGATGAGTAAAAGGACTGATTCAGTTTTATAGATGACTGTTAGAGAACAAGTAAGAGCTGAAACAATAACTAGACATTAGCTATTGCTGGAGAAAAATTCTTCAAGGATGCAGAAGACACTAGCTGGTAAGCTGTTAATTGGGAACATACCTAACTGCCTGATGCCAGACACATAACCAGGCATGTTTTGCCAAGGCTTGGGGGGCATAAGCTTAAAGGACACTAAACCAATAAAAACCCATCTTTGGAGCGCATGCATGTGTGGGAGACTGGGGTTGAGTAGGTATCAACTGACCAGGGGAAACAGTGTGGGAAAGACTGTGAAATTGCAGTCAGAAGTGTGTTGGGGGTGGGGAGTGCCTTGGCTAAATGGAAGAAAAAAAACAATGCAAGCCAGAGGTGCGTAGCCAGATATTGTTTTAACCCAACTGCTGCTTTTATAGGCCTTTGGATGAATAAGGTATTCATTTTGTTTTCACGGCTCTGTTTTAATGAGCTGCAAGTCTCCGGGGTGTGTGTCTTACAAATGATAAATATGTGTCATGGTAAAGCCGTAAGAAACTGGGGCAACAATGGCATTTCAGAAACAATTCATGGAGCAGAAGGCACACTTGTGTCAGCCTATGTCATTATGATATAGCCTGGAAAGTCAGACAATGAAAGGAAAAGAAAAAAAAAAAAGTGGCAGCCATAATGAAGTAAATAGATATATAGAAAGGTTGGTGGGAGGGGGCAGTTTCTACCCGCCACCCCTTTGCCCTGTGACAGAGGACCCCCACCCCCAACCCGAATGGGAGCTCTGACCCAGATACTGAAGCTTAGAGTGGTTGGTACATAGGATTCCTCTTCTGAGTAAAAGAAGTGAGGCCTGTCACATGAAAAGTGCCCTTCAGGGAGACTATAAATGAGAGCTGAAGAACAGCTGTAACTTTGCCAGGGGGTTTCTAAGTAAAGTGCAGACTTGAAGTCTAATGGAGGCTGGCAGATACATAGGATGGCTGAACTCTGAGAGTGAACATAAATTTCTAAACCTATATGGTATTAACTGTTTTAACAGGGAGAGTGAATATATATATGTGAGAGTGCTTACTAATTGCAGCCCCACTAGGTATTTTGGCACCAGCCTCCAGTTCACACTCACTATTATAAAGATTTTGTCAAACAAACCCCTCCTCAAAAAAATAAAACAGAAAAGCTCAGCAAGAAAAGAAATTTTAAGGGCTAGATGAACAAACAAGGAAAAGAACTGAAAACTATGAGCTACAATGAACTCTGTCCTGTGTAAGTGCAAAAGGGGCAGGACGGTCACGTTGATCTTACGGTATCAAAAACAACAAAAGTCCTGTGGCACCTTAAAGACTAATAAATTTCTTCAAGTATAAGCTTTTATGGGCCACAACCCACTTCATCAGATGCATGAAGTGGAAACTACAGTTAGGACAATTGCAAGGGTGAGAACCAATACAATGGTGAGGCAAGTACTAACAAAGTCAACACCCTCTGGATCTTGATCTTTAGAGTCCACTGTAGAGCACAAATAACTGTGTGAGGCTTCATCTGTGAGCAATGCTACACACAGTAAATGCGACAAAGAGGAGGTGAAGTCACAGCTCCCTCTGACCTAGGCAACAGTCTACTATGAGAAACACCACACCTTACAGAGTCCTTACTGCAGCAGGGTGACCTTCCCTCATCTCCCATTGTAGAACATTTCTTTGGAGGGGTGGGGTGGGGCGGGGCGCCCGTATAACAGCAGCAATAAAGACGTGTGTAGTGCTGATAGGAGAATGGTTGCAAAGTCTATGATGGATTCAAACAGCCCAAATGGAGAGGAATTACTGAGTGCAGTAAGAGAATTTTCCTGATGAAGCTGTATTTTCTTTAAATTTCATCACATTACTCAAAATTCAAACTCTTTGGTGCCCTCCTCAATCCGTCTACCACCTTGGTGCAGTGTGCTGAGGTAGGGGTTGGGGAGGTGTGTGGCCTCCTGGTGCCAGGCTGCTGGGGGCGCCAAGCTGGCCCCTCACAATCTTCAGGAAGAGAGAGACGCAGGAGATGCTGGGCAGCACAGACACTCCTGTGCCACCCTGTTGTGAAAGGCCAGGTGTGGGCGGTGGAGGCTGCCCAGCATCAGAGGCAGTGGGGCCAGTAAGTGCTGGGGTGTCACTTCGCTGGCCAGCCTGGGCTGTTCCTTCACCAAGAAACAGCTTCAGGCTAAGCCAGTTGGGTGCTGCCTCCTAGTGCTGGGTGTGTTCGCTCTCTGTGTGGGTTGGGCTGCCCAGCATCCATAGAAATGAAATTCATCCAGCACCAGGAGCCTTGGGGCAGCATCTAACTGCAGCACAGCACTGGAGCCCCTGCAGGAAATGAAAGTGAAGGCGACTCCATGGGGTCTGATCAATGGGAAATCTCAGCATCCTCACCACACCCATGCCATGTGCTGTGAAAGGCCAACCCCATCCCTCCCACCTCCTCAGGCAAGGGGGGGGTGCAGTATGAGGCTACCTAGCTCCAGCCAGGGGCTGGGGTCCCACCTGCAGCAGGGGACAGTAAGCGATGGCAGGGGGGTGCTGGGATGCCCCTCAGTTCACCCCACCTTATGTGGTAAAGAGCCAATCTGGCCCCCCCTTTCCTCCTCAGGCAGGGAGTGGTTGTGCAGGTGCCTTGTCTCAGCCAGAGCCCGGGTGCTTGGCTGCTGCAGGGGACCAGTGACTGCAACACCCAGGGTAACTGTATGAAAGGAAGAGCAGGGGGGAATTTGCATCCCCCCCAGTCTTATGCCCACCTGTGGGTACAGACCCCCCCCCAGCATGGGGTGTGGAGCTTGGACTCCTCCTGCCCCAAGGGAGGTGGCATGAGATGTGTGGGGGCAGCATGAAGAAGGCTTGGCCCTTGGGCACCAGTCTCCCTCGGTACACCACTGCCTTGGTGATGGTGCCCTTTAGGGATTTTTCCAGTGTTACCCTGCCACGTCCCATTTTTAATTATGTTTAAGATTAATGTAACTAAAAGCAATCTGATAGCCTTTGTATTTTTACACATCTTCCAATTTTACCAGAAATCCTGATGAATTATCCATGTCCTGTTTGGTTTTAAAAAATAATTTATTTTTACCAAAAGCATTCCAAATGTGACAAATGAGATGATGATAATTTAAAAAAACCCTGTATTTTTAGGAGCATGAGACCTACATGGAAAAGCATGGAAGTGAAATCAGAAGTCTATTAGCGAACAGTTCATAATTAAAAAAGAAAAAAAAAAAGAAGAAAAAGAAAAAAAACACCATTAAAGCAGGAACGTGTGGTTTTTTTTCCAGAGCACTTCAGTTCAATTTCCACATGAGATAAATTAAAAAAAAACAAAACAAAACAAAAAAAAACAACACACACACACACACACACACACACACACACACTCTGCTAATGGCTTACGATAAACCAAAAATACTCAGTGAAGTTTTTAAAAAAGCCAATTTCTGCCCACCTCTTTTCATTTCTCAAGATTCTCCTTCAACACTGCAACTGAACTTTTCTGCTGTCAGGTTAAACGACTGAAGGTAAATATCAGCTAGAGTATTTTGGACTTATTCATAATTTTGCGTGTAATTCTCAGTCTAGTTTAATAAATACATAAAAATAATCCATGCTATTATTTTAATTTTCAATCTCTTGTACCCCCCCAGCATTTTACAAAAAAACCGTACAAAAATGGTTTCTGTTGTATTTATGACTTTTAAGAAGATAATTGCAATCTGGGCCTTGCATACTTCAATGCCCAGTTGAAGTTAATGGTGGTTTGGAGTGTATTAAAAATGCAGGGCAGGGCACATTTCAATCAATGGAAGGACTCTTACACTAGAATGTGCTTTGGGCCAGATCCTTCAACAGGGAATAAAAATCTGTTGGAGGATGCCATTTTTATTTCTGTAGGCATCATTGAAATAGCTGCATAAAACATTTTATACCACTGAAGCATAGGTAGAGAACTTTTTTATTTCAAGTGTCTCTTCCTGATTAAAATATTTACTCTATGCAAGCATCAGGGAAAACTGATTTTGGGCCTGTTTATACTTGGGGATATTTGTACCAGCGTGGCTATAGCTAAAGCAGTACAAGTCCCCAACATAAATATGCTTCATCAATGTAAAACAGTTTCAAACCAGCGCAAGGCGCAGAGCTGCAAGCCTTGTATTACATTGACGCTGCACTACACTTGGGAGGGTTGCACCCACATTGCTAAAAGGGTGTACTTACATCTGTACAACTATCCTCATTACAGAGAGGCCCTTAGACATGCATATTGCCATGATCACCAATATTTACCACTAGTCTAAGCAGGCACAGCGGAGTTGATTTTGATGATGTCATGCCCCTGACATGGATGCTAGGTTACTTCCAGCGTTCCTAAGAGAGTTAGTAACTCTGTTTAGCAATATCTGTTACCTGTAAGTGGACAGAGCACATTACAGCTCAACCTATGTTTAAATTCCCTGTTTGTTCCCAGTTTATAGATTCTAAGGATAGAAGGGACTCTATCATTTAATCTGATCTCTTGCATAATACAGGGCCTAGAATTTTTCCCCCCAAATAATTCCTAGAATAGATCACTTAGAAAAACATCCAATCGTGATTTAAAATTAGTCAGAGATGTAGAATCCACAGTGACCCTTGGTAAATTGTTCCAATAGCTAATTATTTTCACAGTTAAAAATTTGCATTTTATTTTCAGGCTGGATTTGTTTTGCTTCAATGTCCACTCATTTATTTATGATATTTTAGATTATTTACTATTTTCCCATATTAATTTCTTATTCACATTATTTTAACATACTTTTGAAATGTGAATATGATTTATTTGTCCCCCAATAAATATACAATACACACTTTGACAGTACTACTAAGCAACGTCTTCTGCCAATTAAACTTCGCTGCACTGGCAATACCAATGAAACACATTAAGAGGTCATACTTTTTGTGAACAAAGTGTAGCCAATAAACAAATTAAAAAAAATCAGAAAACTAAGTCCTACCACAACATCCCTTAATAAGAGCAAATTTTTCACAATAAAGGTTTTCAGTTTTTAAAAACATGATTTTTTTTTATAAAATAGTAAATTAAACTGCATTTTTTAAAATTTGTATTGCTTGTTTTTGGAAGCATATTGTATATGAAAAAAATAAAAAATAAAAGAAACATCACCCGTAAGATAACGGAGACACTTTGAAATACACACTGACGTCTTATGTAATATTGGAAGCAAATTATTAAATGAACAAAAACATACAGAAGCAGATGGACAAGTTAGTGAACATCATGATACCGCACAGCTTTAATACTGACACACAATTACTTTCCAGTGGAATAGATAAAACACATATCTGAAAGGATTTGGGATGACTTTTGTCAACTTCTAATGATTCCAAGTTTAAAATAGAATATAGTGAGAAAGGTGTTCCACCAAAGCTCAGCACAACTGTTCAAATCAAATGAAAATGTCTTCCAGATCTGCAAAATTTGAAATGCATGCTAACAATCTATACTTTCACAGGATGATATGAGGCAGCAAAAATCTGATGCCCGTTTTACCTTCATGGAATATTTCCATACATTTATAGACAATGGTTTTAACGATATCCATTTAATCAGCAGGAAAATTACATATATTCATTTGTTACATATCTAAATAAATTCATACATTTTCCTCATTTGTTTGTTTTTGACTCGTAACCTGCTAAGTAACAGTTTTGGCCTGAAGTGAATGAAATAACAGTTTTTTAAAAATATTTGACAGTTCTGAATACAATTAAAAACTGTAGTGTTTTATCTTATAATGGAACAGTTAAATAAAATGAAAGGAAATACATATATTTAGGAGAGAAATTAACTTGTCCTAGGATTTTGTCATCACTAAAAGTGTATGTCACTTAATACTGGTGAATTCCAAGGTAATATACAAAACAACATAGACAGGATATGCTTGCAAACTTGCATTCATGATTAGGTGATTAACAGAAAAAAAAAGCTGTAGGATGTAATATTTGAATTAAGTATTCAATGAATGTGGAATATATATATCAAGTTTTCTAATACATATTGGAAAAATTTACTCATTTGGATTTTGGAGGTGCAGAAAATCTAGAGAAACTAATGAAAACTAATGATGAGACAGGATGCTGTTATTAACGTCCACTTACAGAGTTCAGTTTATTCAAAAAGTGTATAAACATGCGTTACTTTGTCATTATAGTAGGGTTTCAATTCACGCGTTAAAAGTAGATCAAAGGGTTTTTGTTTGTATCCAATTTCTGAGAACATATTGCATTGCAAGAAAAATATTTACTGCAACCTGAACATATTTTTTTACCATTGCTTTCTTTTTCAAACACTAAGAATTTTACTACAAATTCTGTGGCTTCAAATTCAGTTATTTCGGACTCCAGTTAATAAAACACAAAAGTTTCTAGACTGCATAAAAAACAATTAATATAATGAATTTCAGTGGTTCAGATCTATCATCTACTATTGTACTGTACATGTATTGGAAAGATGAAATAAGATAGTTCAACATATTTCATTTTTTGGAAGCATCTTGAATATGTCTCAATAATAAACTGCATCCTAAACTACTTGCTACATAATCCCAGAGTTTATATTTGTTGTTGTTTTTTGTGGGGGAATTTCTCTTTTACATGGTGGGTCTGAGAGATTAATTATGGTCATTCTTTTTAAAATGTCAAGTGAAACAGCTTTAGTGAAACACCTTAATTTCTTTCATATGTAGCAAGATTTTGTCCTCCCCCCCATCATTTAATTATATTGGGAAGGTAAAAACTGATCCTAAGAGTTGAGAAGCTTGCATTTGTATGCAGAGATCATAGTTCAACCCTGTAGAATCTTTTTTTTTTTCATATTCTCTCTTGAAACTCACTTTCATCTTTTGATACCCTCCCCGTTTTTAAATAGTAAAAGCAACTACGTTGCCTCTTGTTAAAAATTTAATCCTGTCCCTGATGTCTTTCCTAACATCAATTTTGCCTGTCATCTTCCTATTTCTACACCCCAATGGAAAACCAGCTACCATACTCGTTACATCCAGCATTATCCAACATAGCTTACAGCACAAATGCTCTTCACACATTCAGTCTCTTCTTCATGTCACGAGGAGTAGAGTTTTGTGCTTATCACCAAATAAAATTGCAGTGCAAACTTTAAACCTAAAAGTTACACAATTAAAAGTTAATATATGGCACCACAGCCTATTAATTCACATATAGTACAACAGACCAATAAGAACAGACAATAATATGAACATTGCTAAAAAGAAGGTGAGCTTGCATAGCAATGCAACAAAAGAAATTATATACAGAGGGAAATCCTTTTCATCCTGGTGGGTGATTTTTTTTCTTTCTTTTTTATATACTCCTGACAAGAAATAGTTTAAGGTGGATGGTGTATTAAAGAGACGAATACAAGTATCTGTGGGATATGTGTGGCTGTGTGTCTTTACATTGCATTTACAGTTCTTTTAATAGTACATAAATAAAGAAAATGTTCATTGCACTGTTTAGCGTCATCACTTCCATGAGTTCAGACCTGATGGCCCTTCAGAGCAGCTTGGGATGTTTATTCTCAACTACTCTACAGAAAGAAAAAAGAGAAAACATGCAATAAATAAAACATCCTCTAGTAATATTTCTACAACACAATGCAGACTAATTGGAATTTTTTAAAATTGCTTTTAAAATTACAAGTTGTTAACATTAAAATTTCCACACTTGCCACTAGTTTTACTAAAGATACCAAGTTTCTCTTCCTGCATATGTGTAGGTAGGAGAAAACTGCTCTCTCTATTGCCACAGTATGAGAACTGCAGGTAAACAGAGAGTCCAGTTCCATGATGAGCCTCATGGAGTGAAGTGCCCTGTGCTGAAAGCCCAGTGGGGTGCACACATCTGTGTGCGTGTATTGGAAGGCAGTGATGGAGAAATCTTTCCCTAGTTAATGGGACTAGCGGAAGTACTAACCAACATCCAAAGGGATAGCCATGTTAGTCTAGTTCAACAAAACAAATGAGTCTGGTGGCATTTTTAAAGACTAACACATTTATTTATGACATGAGCTTTTGTGAGAGAAAATTGCACTTCATAAGATGCAAAAGCAGAGATGGCCTTCACCTATCCAGAAAAGGGAAAAGCATATTTGGGCACAGACCGGCTGACCTAGTGAGGAGGGCTTTAAACTAGGTTCAATGGGGGAAGGAGACCAAAGCCCACAGGTAAGTGAGAATGTGGGTGATCTGGGGGAAGGGATGGAACTTGGGGGTGCTGGGACTGTAGCACCAGGAATAAAAGAGAAGGTAGTTGGAACATGGGGGGGGATCAAATAATTGTCTTAAGTGTTCTACTGAAGCCCCAATACGTGAGGGGAGTGGGGGAGAAGAACTCCAAGAAAAAATGCAAGGAGGTTTATGTAATAGAATTGAAAATCAACATGACAAAGTAGGGCAATCGGCCGGGTATCTTAGGTGCCTATACACTAATGCGAGGAGCCTGGGAAATAAGCAGGAAGAATTGGTAATACTAGCACAGATGAGGAACTATGATATCATAGGAATGATGGAGACGTGGTGGGATAGTCTGCACGACTGGAGCTCTGCCATGGATGGGTATAAACTGTTCAGGAAAGACAGGCAGGGAAGAAGAGGGGGAGGAGTAGTGTTATATGTAAAAGAGCTCTATGACTGCTCAGAGCTCCATTATGGAAGTGGAAGCGTGCCAATAGAAAGTCTGTGGGTTACATTGAGAGGGGAAAACAACAAAGGGGATGTTGTGGTGAGTGTCTGCTATAGACCACCAGACCAGAAGCAGGAGGTGGATGAGGTGTTCTATGGACAACTAGCAGAAGCTTCTAGATCACAGGACCTGGTGCTGATGGGGGACTTCAATTACCCTGACATCTGCTGGGAGGCCAATACAGCAGTGCATGGGCAATCCAGGAAATTTTTAGAGAGTGTTGGGGACAACTTTCTAGTACAAATGCTAGAGGAACCAACTAGGGGCCTTGCACTTCTCGACCTGCTGCTCACAAACAGGGAAGAATTGATCAGGGACGTAGAGGTAAATGGCAAGCTAGGCAGTAGTGGCCATGACACGGTTGAGTTCAGGATGCTGATTAAAGGAAGGAAGGAAAGAAGCAAAACAAAAACCCTGGACTTCAAAAAAGCAGACTTTGGCTCCCTCAGGGAACTGATGGGCAGGATCCCTTGGGAAGCTAATCTGAAGGGGAAAGGAGTCCAAGAGAGTTGGCTATATTTTAAAGAAACCCTGCTAAGGGCACAGGAAGTTGCCATTCCAATTAGGAGAAAGAACAAACACGTGAGGCAGCCAGAATGGCTTAGCCAAGAACTCTGCTCTGAGCTTAAACATAAAAAGGAAGCTTACAGGAAGTGGAAGCTTGGTCAGATGACCTAGGAGGCATATAAAGATATTGCTCGGGACTGCAGGGATAAAATCAGAAAGGCCAAAGGACAAATGGAGTTGCAGTTAGCGAGAGATGTAAAGGATAACAAGAAGGGGTTCTACAAGTATGTTGATAACAAGAAGAGGATCAGGGATGGTGTAGGTCCCTTGCTGAATGGGGCAGGCATCCTCGTGACGGAGGATGAGGGAAAAGCTGAAGTGCTCAATGCATTTTTTGCTTCAGTTTTCACAGGCAGGGTCAGCTCCCAGCCCACTACCATGGGTGTGGCAGATGGGAGAGAAGAAGACAGGCCCTTGGTGATGGAAGGTCAGGTTAGGGACTGCTTAAAGAAGCTGGATGTGCACAAGTCCATGGGGCCAGATGAGCTGCATCCAAGGGTGCTAAGGGAATTGGCTGATGAGATAGCAGCACCGCTGGCCATTATCTTTCAGAACTCATGGAGATCGGGGAAGGTGCCAGAGGACTGGAAAAAAGCAAATGTAGTGCCTATTTTCAAAAAAGGGTAAAAGGAGGATCCGGGGAATTATAGACCAGTCAGCCTCACCTCAACCCCTGGAAAAATTATGGAGCAGATTCTCAAAGAATCCATCCTCAAACACTTAGAGGAAAATAAAGTGATCAGGAACAGTCAGCATGGATTTACCAAGGGTAAATCATGCCTGACCAATCTCATTTCCTTCTATGATCAGATGACTGGTTCTCTGGATGCAGGAAGAACCGTTGATGTCATATACCTTGATTTTAGCAAGGCTTTTGATACAGTTTCCCACAGCATTCTCATTAGCAAATTAAGGAAGTATGGGTTGGATAGGTGGACTATAAGGTGGATAGAAAACTGGCTAGATCAACGGTTTCAGCATGTAGGAATCAATGGTTCCATGTCTAGCTGGCAACCAGTCAGGAGTGGTGTGCCCCAGGGGTCGGTCCTGGGGCCGGTTCTGTTCAACATTGTCATCAATGATCTAGATGATGGAATAGACTGCACTCTCAGTAAGTCTGCAGATGACACCAAGCTGGGGGGGACCAGTAGACACGTTGGAGGGCAAGGACAGGATTCAGGGAGACCTAGATAAATTGAAACCATGGGCCAATAGAAATCTTATGAGCTTCAATAAGGGCAAGTGTAAAATCCTGCACGCAGGACGAAAAAAACCCATGCGCCGCTACAGGCTGGGAAACATTCAGCTAAGTAGCAGCAGTGTAGAAAAGGACCTGGGGGTCATGGTGGATGGGAAGCTAGATATGAGTCAGCAGTGTGCTCTTGCTGCCAAAAAGGCCAATGGCATACTGGGCTGCATCAAAAGAAGTGTTACCAGCAGATCAAGGGATGTGATCATTCCCCTCTATTCTGCACTGGTGAGGCCACATCTAGAATACTGTGTTCAGTTTTGGGCTCCCCACTACAAAAAGGACAGGGACATGCTAGAGACAGTTCAGAGGATGGCAACCAAAAATGATTAAAGGGCTGGCGCACAAGCCCTATGAGGAAAGACTGAAAGCATTAGGCTTATTTAGTCTGCAGAAGAGAAGATTGAGGGGGGATTTGATAGCAACTTTCAACTACTTGAAGGGATGCTCTAAGGAAGATGGAGCTCGACTGTTCTTGGTAATAACAGAGGACAGAACGAGGAGCAATGGTCTCAAGTTGCGGTTAGGAAGGTCGAGGCTGGATATTAGAAAATCTTTTTTACTAGGTGAGTGGTGAAGCATTGGAATGAGCTGCCGAGGGAGGTGGTGAAATCTCCATCTTTGGAAGTGTTTAAGGCCCGGCTGGACACAACCATGACTGGGATGGTTTAGTGGGAGTGGTCTTGCCTCTGGCAGGGTGTTGGACTAGATGACCTATGAGGTCCCTTTCAACCCTATGATTCTATGATTCTATGAAAGTGGGACTTTTTCCCACAAAAGCTCATGCAATAAATAAATTTGTTAGTCTTTATAAGTGTCACCAGACTCCTTTGTTGTTACTAACCAAGAGTTTGATCCAAAGTTCACTGAAGTCAGTGGGAGTCTATCTATTAACATAATGGGTTTGGGACCTGACACTAAGGTCATGTCTACGTTAGAAAACTTACAGCTCTGCCACTCTAAGATCACTCCTGTAGCCACACTCTACCAATGAGAGAGCTCTTCCTTCGGTATAATTAAACCACCTCCAACAAATGGCAGTACCTATGTTGGTATGAGACGTTCTCCTGCCAACATAGTGGTGCCCAGGCGAGCATTTCTGTCAGTGTTTATGTCACTCATGGGGTAAATTTTTACACCCAAGTAACGTAAATTATACCAACAAATGCAATAATGTAGACATAACCTAAAAGCCTTAGTTTTTCAATCTGATCCACATTTGTAGACTCACACTATTTGCAGAACTCCACTGACATCAGAAGTGCTTGTAGTGAACCCATGTACTTCCTCAGATATAGCCAGAGGGAATCTGGTATAGGTACGATTAAACAGAGCACAGCACAGTAGAACTGATTGGGTATGTCCATAAACAGGTTTTAGATCGAAATAACATGGTCTATTTCGATTTAAAAGATGCTATGTCCACACAATGGTTCCTCATTTCAAAACAAGGAGCTCCCTTATTTTGAAATAAGGAAAATCATTTTAATATAATAAAACCTAGTATTAGATCGAAATGAGGATTATCTCGAAATTGAGGTTTTGAAATAACCAAGTGTGGCTGTGTTATATCAATAAGACCCACATATCAATATAATAGTTTGACCTTCCTCCCAGGGTGCATGGCACCCTGGAAGGAAGGCTCCCCCTTCAGCACTCTGGCCAGGGAGGGAGGGGGAGTGCAGGGCAGAGCAGGGACCCCCCCCAGCTGGCTGGGCCAGTGCTGGGGGGAACATCCTGCGCCTGGCTTCCTCCCCCAGCTGCTGGGTGGAAGGGGCAGGGAGCCTGGCACCTGGCTTCCCTGCAGCTGGCCAGCTGCGCGGGGATAGTGAGTCCCATGTGGCCAGCTTCCCCTCACTTTGCCAGATGCGCAGCAGCAGGCAGACCCATGCGCCCAGCGTCCCCGGAGCTGGCTGGGCACATGGGGCAGGGACCCCAGCGTGTCCGGCTTCCCTACAGCTGGCTGGGTGGTGGGGACAGGAAGCCCAGTATGCTGGGCTTCCCCCCAGCCAACTGCAGGGAAGCTGGGTGCACAGGACTGCCTGCCCCCACCACCTGGCAGCTGTGGGTGGAAGCCTGGTGCACCAGGATCCCTGTCCCTGCTGCCCAGCCAGCTGCGGGGAAGCCGGATGTGTAGGACCGCCCGCCCCCACGCACTCGGTAGGTGCGGGGTCGGGGGGAGTAGGGCGCCCTGGACTCCCTGCCCCCGCCACTGGGCAGCTGCGGGGGGAAGCCTGGCCTGGGGGTCCCATCTCTCCAGTGCCTGGCTGTGGTGGAAGGCTGCAGCCAATCTAGGGGACCATGTTGCCACACCTCCCAGAGCGCTCGTCACCTAAATCAAACTTGCAAGTCCTGCCTTGGACATGCTAGTTCGATTTTTTTTGTTGTTGTTGTGTGGACCTGTTAAATTGATTTAAGTTAAATCGATTCAATGGTTGTTATATCAATTTAAGTTAAATGGTTTCAAGTTAAATCAATTTAACTCCCTGTGTGTGGGCATACCCATTGTATCTAAGAAACATTTGTCTGAATAGACCTGTAAAGTATGTTCTGTTACCACACTGGAAGTGCTGTCCGGGTAATATTTATTTTTCAGTTATTAACAAAGTATTCTATTTGTAGCTTTTACCAGAGAAAGAAACACTGACCAGAAGACAAAGCTATACATAAATAGGAAAAAACAATATACTAAGTATTTTTAAATGATGTCTATATCTTTTTACAATGGAACAGCTAATGCTGAAGTCAGATCTAAGGTTCAGACTGGATCTCAAGTAACACCAGGCAATTTAGTTATATACTTCAAAGTGTTTCCACTTGTTCCACTGGATCAAAAATGCAAACTATTAACCTATTCTTAATTAAGTGAGATACCAGATCCACAACTCAGGAGTGCTTGGCAGAGCTCAGAAAGAAAGATGCAAAGAGAGCTTAAAGCCACCTTTCCAATCCTCTGATCCTGGGTCACTGTGATAAGTTGGATTCCTAGCTGTCTGTGGAACCATGGTGTCATCATGAAAACTGGGGTTCATTGAAGAGTAGCAAAGTCGCAACCACCGCTGGCCACATTCCCTATGTTGGTTGCATGATGGTTCACTATACCTAAGATCTTGTCCACACTGGCAGTGGCATGTAACGTAAGTGTAGCTATGTGTTGCAGTGAAATGCAGGCTGCATTCACAGAGCCTGCAGCTACACGTATCAGTGAAAGGCTATGGCAAGCGGGGAAGGCCTTGGGGAAAGACTGCAACAGCAGAGAGCTTTCAGAGCCTTTCCCCAGAGCTGAAGCATTTCCCCGTGGTGGGGAAAGGCTCCTACAGAGGGGAAGCAGAGGGACATCACAAGGCTAAAAACAGCAGAGAAGACAGGAGAGTTACTTCTTGGCTATGAATAAAGCCACGTAGGTCACATAGCCTCAAGTTTTGGCATGTCTACTAGCCTAAGCAGTGCCTTGCTGGCTACACAGCTATTCATCGCCAGGCTGGAGTATATACTCAACATACTACTGTATGTGTTGGCCTAGCCTAAGATGTTCCATGTACAGGAGAGCCTTCTGGCACTGTGTAATCCAACCGTAAGGTTGCTTTGCACAGACAGACACCAGCAGGAGTTTCACATCAAGCTTTTCTAAATGAGCTGTTGGTGAGATCAGAAAATCCCAGAACCTCACCGAAGAATTCTGGCCCCAGTGTGTTGTCACTGTGCTGCCTAGGCAGCCAGAACACCACAATATTAGGAACATCCTGCTACTCAAAAGTCAGCTTCTATGGCTTAACATTGTTTGAGGCCTCTTGTGAGTGTCATCTAGCTCAGCGTTTCTCAACTCGTGTTCTGTGGAACACTGGTGCTCTGCAGACGTCATGTAGGTGCTCCATGATCCAACCCAACTCCTCCCAGTTTCAGGGGGGTGAGAGTGGAAAGAGGAAGAAGCAACTTTAAATGCAATTTTCAGGTGTGTGGGAAGCAAACTCTGACACACTCCTCTGAAGAAAAACAACAAGAGTCCTGTGGCACCTTATAGACTAACAGATTTCTTTGGGCATAAGCTTTTGTGGGCTCCAACCCACTTCACTAGCTGCACTCCTCTGAGGTTTGCTGTGGCTGGGGAATTTTAAATCTCCTGCCACTGTTACTAACTTTTTCAAGAACACTTTCATCAGGTGTTTCACATGAAGTAATTAATACCTTTAGGTGTTCCACAGTCCACTAAAGGTTGAGAAACTCTGATCTAGTTAACATATACACAGCGTGGTACCAGGTGTGGCACATACACAGTGCTAATAGATTTGGGAAGGCATTCTACTGCACAGGGCAGCTTGAGAAAAAGGGAGAGGCACTTTATTTGGGATGAGAAGAAGGCAGACTGAATCAGGGGCACAGAGACATGAGAAAGCTCAAGGGGAAAGAGAAGGGATGAAGTAGGGGAATGATAAGCTTGACTATTGTAACTTGTCAAGCATAGCATAAAGACTTCTTTTAATGCACTCTTAGAACACCGTCACTAATGACACTTTCAGGTCAAGTAACTTGAACTTGGCCAAAAAACTCTAAAGCATTATGAGGAACTCTGACCAGCTAACCTGACATGTTTCCATTGACATTAACATCACAGATTTAAGGATGTGTTAAATTGATGACCCTGGCATGAGTCACAGAACTAACATGGATTAAAAATCAAATTGCAGTGTGCAATCTAAGATAAATCTAAAGGTACCAAAAGATGAATTTCAATCATTTGTCTTTGTCACAGACCTTTCAGAGACAACAAGAGGTCTGAGTTAGAATCACATTTTACTGTCAAACTGAGCTTCCCATTCTCTTGCGCTCAATCTTGCAGCACTAAAAATTTTAATAATTTTTTTTTTGGAACATTTGAATTGTAGAGAGAAAGCCACTTACATAATTCACCAGTAAACTGTCCTTGGCTATTTGTTCCCATATATCCTACATCAAGAAGGTCACTAGCATTACGTTGGTGACCTCCTCGCAAGGCTTCACCTTTCCTGGGTCCAGTTGATCCTTTAGAAGAAGCTGTTCCTGAAGAGCTGTGACCGCCTGGGGATGGGAAACTGGGCTTACTATATGGCACCAGTGCCTCTTCTAAAAGGAAAAAAAAAAAATCAAATCATATATATATATATATATATATATATATATATACAGCATCATCCCATGATGAACATCAGATTCATCCAGTGCATACTATATTTTGCTTAATATAAAGTAGCTGCACATACAATTTCTGGAACAATGCAATAATTAGATTTTACTTCAAGCACCTAGGAGTGGGGGTTCCCCCCCCACTCTTTTAGTTTAACTTATCTCCTCAACACTACCTCCTCAATCAATTTAGATAAAGAACTGTGGTATCAGCTAATTTAATTAGCTTCCTGAAGCTCAGTAATTTCCAAGGATGTAAAGTACAGTGGAAAATCTTATTTTACAAATAATGCTATTACTTACCTAATTGTAGGGGAATAAATCTTTCTGTTTCAGGGGCACTACATGATCTTTTCTGAACAAAGTCTCACTCAGTTTATCTCTCCTCTTCCATGGAGGAATGGTTGTAAGAACAGATTGCTTGGGAGACAAAATGCCTTTGTGAAAAGAGGGATTGATTCCCAATAATCATAGACTTGCACCTTGGTGTTTGTACAGCACTTAGCAAAAAAGAACCTGAAACCTCATGAGGCTTCTGGGCATTATGGCAATAACAGTAGCAGCAAAAGCAACAAACAGCAGCCCTGGCTGGGCTTCCAGGCTGAGGAGTTGAACTGTTTATTTTGTGAAACTGTTTTTATTTGGTTGTCATACACACAGCACTCTAATGGTCTTGACTAAATCTTGAGTTTATTAACTAGAGCTCCAATTCATCAAGGCACTTAAGCACATGCTTAACTTTGAGTTGATGAATAACCCATGCTAAAGTCAATGGGACAATTCAAAGCATAAAGCGTGCAGTTACGTAAGTATTTTTCTGAATTAGGGCCAATATGTTGCCCCCCCATCTGTTATTTAACTGGGCAAATTGTACCTCATTTAATGGCAGGCAGAGAGATGGTGGGAGAAGCAGATAGGAACTGGTGGAAAAGAGAGGCGATTTGGCTCCCTTTCATAATCTGAGGGGCAATGGATCTAGATTACTAGTACTGCAGGATATCACCTTCAAACACTATGATTGTGCCATTCTTGCTGAAATTTAAGTGAATATTTAAAAGACCTAGAAAGTTGGCATTTAACTGTCAAGGAATTTTAAATGTTATCAACAGTTATTTTCACAGCAAATCCTAACAATAGAATCAAAGGGAAACTCTCATTCCAAAAGCCGGATGAAATATGGAGCAACCTTCAAAGGCAGCAGTAAAGATAAGTAGAGGAAATTAGTTTAGCTTTAGCTTAGCTTAGTTGGATACATTTCTAGAGAATGGAAGGAAAAAAAACCCTAGTTTTGAATACATTTAGGAGGATGAGATTTAACATAAAGTGGTTTGTTTTCTCAGTTTTGGGATGAACATTAAGGTTTCAAGGAATAATCCATTCTTTGCCACTCTTTAAGGATGAAATGAAATATTTAGCACTAACAACCTCCAAAAAACATGCATGTCTTATCATACATTCGGTCAATTATTTAATTGAACATATGTTGCGGCCTGAGAGATGTGTAATTCATAAAATAAACACTAACAATATAAAATAGGGTTGAGTTTTCCAAACAGTTTAGAACTTGGAAGATGTTCATCTAAGTAGCTTTGAAGGTTACCCCTTCCCTACTCCCCTCCCCACAAAACAGCTTCTTATTTCTTGATTCTGCAGAGTTCAGTGAGTTTCCACTCATGTGGTTCTCTTTGTAGAATCAAGGCCTTAATCTGCACATACAAACTAGTGTTTCTGTGTCCAGACTGTTTGTACAACACACCGCAGTTGGACAGCAATGTCTTCCTTGTTCTCAGAACTACTCTAATCTGGTTTATACAGTGTGTCCATCAGTGGGGTTGCTGAACCATATCATATTTGGGTATATTGCAGCTGTTGCTTCACAGCACAGCCCCATTATCAGGAACTCAGTGGCTGAGGATGTGCTCAAAAATCATCAGTGAAAATATGGTTTCTGGTACTAGACAACTCATGCTCTTCTGAAAAAATACATGGAATTAGGGGGTTGGTCTTGCACAATTGAAGTCAATGGGGTTTATGCCCTTGACATCAATAGCAGCTGGATCAGGCCCAAGGAGGGACCCTATAATAGAAAGTAAATAAGAATCTCTTTGTACCATAATTAAGGTTATTGTTATAACTAGTACAGTACTTTAAAATATTTGTTGACAAATATTATCTATTGAATAAATGATCTGACAAACAATGATAAATTTTCATTATGTAAGTGGATCAAAGAGAATAATGCGCCCAAAGCAGTTTTGGTGTTTCACAGGTAAAGTGCATATGGTCCCTGCCCAAAAAGCCTACTATCTCAAGCGCTGACCCCACAAATACTTATGCACATACACAGCTTTACTCATGAGAGCAGTCCCACTGATTTCATTTCTGAACCAAGTGAAAGGAACTACTCCAGTACTCTGAGGCACAGATTTTGTAAGACTAAATATCTAAATGTAGTGAAAGCAATTAAATGAAGAAAGAATGGAAGGGAAGATGAGGATGACAAAAATGTCATGTATGTACTGTGGTTTCTTCTGCATGTTTCTTGGTTTTCCTTGTGTGTGTGTGTGTGTGTGTGTTACTTAAATTCATGTGTTTGCAAATAGGTTGCAATTATCTTTGTATTGTAAAGCAGATTATGACTCATCAGTTTCAAACTAAAAGTCATGCTTTCAGAATGTTAAGATTAACACTTGGTAACAGCAGAAATTGTTTTGAGTGATGTTAAGGAAATAGAGCAAATAATATTTCAAGAAGACAACTTTTAAAAATGGCTTCTTTTGGAAATCTTTGTTAATGTCTAATCTTGTTATCAGGTGAATGGACACCCAGTGAACATCATCATTAACTGGGGAAACAATTCAGGTCATGTTTCAAGGAAAAATACACTCATAATTAATATTATAAAAACGACAGATGACTATCCATTGCTGAACCTAATAGAGAAAAGAATGTGGAGACAGAAAGCTTCGATACAAGAAGCTAGAATAGAAAGAAACATACAGTAAAAACTGTTGGCACCACTTATGTAAAGCACATTGAGCTTAACTAAAGGCCCTACTGGAAAGCACCTGATGACAAATCTCTGCCTGGCTCTCACTGAAGGTATGGGATGCAGCTTCTCCCAGTGTACCTCCAAGACGTACATGGGGGAAAGCCAACCGCTTTGGATCTCAAAAAGTTCACAGGACAGAAATGCTGACAGGTCTGATTCAGCACTCACCAAAGCCAGTGGAAATAGCCCATTGTATTCAGTGGGTTTTGACTCTGACCTGAGGTATGAGAGCTTTACCACTGTAGACCTCTCGAAGTTACATAATAGCTGATGTCCTCATCAGCTCTTCCTGTGCATTTACTAAGGAATGGAGATGGGGAGTCCTGTTGCTGTAGAATCCAACATTTGGTAGCAGAGGAGCTTCCCTAAACATATCTTCACATAACAGACACATACATACAGTATAATAGTGGGTACATGTATAGAAAATAATTATAAGTTTTGTGGGTAAGACTTAAGGTTGTTATTGGACAATCTCAAGTGAATTCTCACATACTAGTATTGTTTTTTTAAAAATACATCTGCACTGCAAACAATGGCAGAATAGTCATATAAATTACCTTTCATCTTTCCATACAATTGAAGACTTGTTTGTGTTTGTTTTTCATAGCAATGGTCTTGTTTATTAAAATATGGGTTATCACATTTACAGTAGAAACTGCAACTGGACATTAACATAGTTTTTGCTTTTGTCTAGAATTGAACTGGCCAGTCATTTTTCTCCTCAGTCTGTTTGGACAAGGATAACATACAGGTACTGGAGAGTAACTGGTCACTTACTATACCATGTTTTACAGATATGAGGTAACTGTATAGATTCTCTTGGAGAATTAATATTTAAATATTTATTGCCTGTGTCATTCTGTAAGATTAATATATTTATGAAGCTCCAGCATGGCCAACAAAAAAAGTCTTGTATGTACCTTGTTTTTATACTGTATGTTCCTTGTGTAATTGTCTTTTTGCATCATTCTATTTAATCCGCACTGGGCTTAGAAGTGAGAAGTGGGTTAAGGAAGACAGTTAGGGGTCCTGAAACAAGAACTGTTACTGACTGACGGCTGACAGAAGGAATCTGCAAGTGCTGAAGAGGTGAATCTCCAATCTACTCTCACCTCCTGAACATGTTTTTACATCCATTTAGTAGTCAAGCTCAGTGCTCAGGAAAGACAAGTTCCTGGTTAAAGTCTGCACTGTCATCAATCTCAGTCTAACAGAAGAAGACTATTTTGTCATATACTTGAATAAAGAGGAAAGGATGTTATAAATATATCTGGAAGAAATGCTTGGCAAATGAGGGTCAGCTCTCTGCCAACATGCAAAAACAAGCACTGCCAATTTCATTACTGGTTGAAGACACTGCAATACATTGTCTGACATACAATTAAATACATTTTCTAGAGAGAGAGAGTTAAAATTCTGCTCCTCTTGCCTTGCCCATCAAGAACAAGGCTCAGATTTTATTTTTCTGGTACTACATTTAAGAACATTAATTCCCTAAATAGTATAAAGAGTGTATTAGCTTAGGAGTTAATGAGATCTCATTGTAGGAGGAAACACAGAACTTTGAACTTGTGTCATAGCAGATAAAGAGACTTTTATTTCATTAATAAATGTATTTATTCTTCTAATATAAGCCTTGGTAATGTTGGGGGCTGTTTGTTTAAGCTGAATTTATATCCTTGTGAGTCATAAACCTCTAGTGGAAAAGATTTCAAGAAGCTATCTACACTTCTTTGATTGGTGCCACACACACACCTGATCCAAATGCTTGTTTATGTTGGGCTTTCCTGAAATCTTCTTGACGTTCTGTGGAGCTTATCCATTCCTGGGTTTGTCGCTGCCACTCTAATGATGTTCTAGCTTGACGATCCAATGAGCTCTTTGTTTCATCCATGTTGGATGTATGCTGCCTCTCAAGAGAGGTTCCTTTTCTTTCTGCCGAGCCTCCGGGTTGGCCAGGGCCTATTTGTTGCCTTAAACCCTGACCAGGAGGTGGGTCTGGTGGTGGTGGAAGATCTAAAAAATGTGAATAAGATTTAGAACAAACTAGTATTTAATTGACAAGTTTTGTTTGAAACTGAAGAGGCAAAAAAAATGTCCCCTAAAAAAGGGTCTGAGTTGTTTATTATGGTATCTTTTAAAATAGAAATTAAGGCTGGTCAGCAATGCAGTGAATTTACTCTACTACTTGCCTCTGCCTCCAGCAATTATGCTAACTTCTTCAACCATCCAGTGAAATCAACAGAATATAAGCTCTGATTTTTTTCTTCAGTACATGATATATTTCTGTTGTATGTACTTCACCTGGTTCATTTAGCAACAGTCAAGGAACTAAGCAAAGTTTGAAAAATTAATCTGTTTTATTTGACTTAGTTTCTTGTGTTTCGGCCTTGTTGGGGTTTATCTTTCTGGTCTCACCTTTGAGTTTCACTTTTAGTTTTCATTTTGAATGAACACAAAATCTAAATGTAAAACTGAATTGAATCTCGCCAAATGTAATATAAATATGCAACATATAATTTAAAAATCTGTCATCATTCACAATATATAGGTCTAGATGTGCTAACTAAATTTTAAATAGAACCATTTAATAGGCTGAAAAAAATTTGCAAAAAAAATTCTGAGGGGAAAAATTTGGTCAAAACTTACTGTTTTTAAAAAATTTCAGCTACTTCTAAGTTTAAGGATCATATAGTTTACCCAAATCCAAATAAATTTTCAAATGAACATGAAAGGGACATGTCTCAGGATTACTTTGTGTGCTACATTTTCTAGTTTATAGTCCAAAACATTAAAGTGGTAATTCTGTTTAAAAAAAAAAAAAGGTTTCAAAATGTGTTTGTGATGATGAAAGCATATTTCTCTCACTATATAGCTCCTGAGACAGTGATCAAACTTGGAAAACTATAGTTCAGAAGGGGAAAATATGAGTAAAATAATACAATGGGGAAATGATAGAGCATGGGATTTTGTGCATCAAAATCAGATTGTGAGGAATTTAACAAAAACTGAAGTGCATTTGAGAAGGTGTCCTCTGCTGTCTACCCATAGAATATGTAGATCAGCCTGTATTCAACACACTTATCTACTATGTTATAATCAACTAATTGTACTGGGAAAGTTATACAGCTATCTTGGGAGAGAACCTTAAAGAGTTTAGGCCAATTGACTCCAGTGGCATTTTGCCAGTTTACACCGGCTGAGGCTTTGCCCTTTGTTTTTGCCCTTCACCATCTGAAGACTTTTCACTGGAACATGACCAGGGAACAATGGACAGTACAGAGGCATATTCCTCTGCTGTTAGTACCTGCAGAGAAGTCTTAGGAAGCGAGGAAGGACCTGAAGCAATTTTACATACTGATATGGAGAATTTGGTCAACAGTCTTATTTTAAAGATCTGGGAGCTTTTCAGCTTTATATAAGGTAAGATTCCTCATTCTCATTTCACTGATGATAGTTGCCTCTCCTATGTGTAGGGCAGCGATGTCTCCAAAGTGGATGAGACATCTTCCTACTCAGCACTTTTGTCTTGTATAGTTAAATGAAGAAATAATGGTTATTTGGACCAACAGGTCAGTGTATGGGAAGAGAGTTATATCTGATAGAAGCACTTTACTTGAATGTGGTGCCAAGCCTCAGACTGAAATCTCTCTCTTCTGGCTAGCACAACATTATAATAATCTGCCAGTGGGCTTGCTATATATTTTATGTTCAGTGCTAATTTATTTGAGAGTTTTTTAGTTATGAATATAAATGTGACCTTTCATGCCAATGACTGTGTTTGAGTTATTATGGGTGGGTGAATGGAGGGGAATGGGAGTCTGCCAATGTTAAAATTGCTTTATAGAGTTGGCTTCCAAAATAGCATTTCTTATAATTGATTTTACTGCAATCATAGCCAGTTAACTTACAGTACCACAACACTGGCATCTGCTTATGCAATTTGAAAGTCTGATTATTGAAGTTGTAATTTATAACCTTTATTTCAACATCCATGGAACACAGTAAAGTCTGTCTGTTATATGGATTCTGATAATGACATTCTCTAAAATAGAACTATTACAATTTTACATGAACAAAGTAAAATAAGATAAGAAGGAGCAACAAATGTGTGAGTTTAAATCTGCAAGACAGTAGCACAGAAAAAGAACATTAAATTCAAAAACTGTTGCAGCATTAATACTTTACTGTATACAGTGCCTTACATGTGACAATCCCAACACACTTAGCAACCTTTAATTAATCATATACTGGAGAGGAAGAAAGTCTTGTTCTTAAGGCACAGACTGGGCATCAGAAGATGTGCACACAACTCCTGGACTGGTGGCCTATTGCCTTTGTGACTTTGGGCAAATCACTTAACTTAGCCCTTCCTATTTTTTCCATCTGTAAAATGGGTATAATAATTTTCTGCTGCACAGCAGTGATGTGAGCTCTGAGATCCTTGGATTATATTGGTAATTGAAGTTAAATGAGTTAGTTTTGAAGGAAGTGTCTTATACTTTTGGAAGGAGGGGAGGTCTGTTTCACAAAATCCATTTAGGCTGTCCTAGCCCCACTCAAGAGTTATGTGAGGCCCATTTTGTGCAGGTGCTGCCTGGGAAGGACTATAGGGAATGATGGCTCTGCCATGCTGTCATGACCTGATTTAGGATTGAGACATCAGAATGCTTGCTGTCTGTCTCAGGATTGGCTGGCCAGGCAACTCCCCTTGCTTTTTGCAGAAAGGGAGACCCCTTTTGCCTTATTTCTCCTTCTGTGGTTATCTCGTGTCCTTTGCAGCATTGATGATCCCTCCTTTTACTTTCTCCCCTGAGGCTATATAAAGACCTCATTGCATCTAGAGCCATGATGAGCCTCCTCACATATCACAGTAGGCTAAGCTACCCCTCATTCTGTTCTGTGTGTGAATCAGTGGTAGCAGCACTCCACTGAATATAAAAAACACCTCCTGCTGGCCAGTCAACAGGTTTGGATTCAGGCTACCAGCAAAGGATAAGAGAGACAGGGGTGGATTTACAGTCTCCCTTCCCTATGGCTAGGCCAGTATGGTTAGTTGCATCACTGCAGCACATGCTTTGGGGAGCCAACTTATTTTCTAAAGTGAAAAGCTCCAAGAAAATTATAAATCAAGAAATTTGATTTCAATGGAGAGATAGTGGTACACTGTGATATTACCTAATATCTTAGTTGACCCATCCCAACAGGATTCATCTTTCCAACACATTTATCTTGGCTACCTAGATCTGACTAGCAGCTGCTTAGTCGTGTGGGATACCAGTCAATTCATCACTAGCAATGTCTAATGACTGGACCATTACAGAACACATTTGCAAGACAATTTATAATTGAAATGGAGGTGGGTGTGCAGGGAAGGCAGGTGATGGTCTTGTCTCTCGATTGTTTAATTGAAGAACTAAGGATTCAGATGCTTTAGCAAAGCACAACTATCAGGCAAAGGCTAATGGCGGGTTGGCTTGGAATTATCTATGAGTGTTGAGTATTGGCTGGCTGCATTGCCTGGTCAACTACCAGAACTAGTCAACCAGGCTCTTGGGTTGTCTTATCAACTGAGTTAAGGGACCATATATAGTTGGAAGGTAAGCTGCAAGACACCCCTTACTGGAAGATCGAGCTATTCATCATTTTCCCAGAAGTGATTATTATTACGTTCATAGCCTACTGCCTTATTGAATTGTTCTTTGCAATCAAAGTGAGTGTGTGTGTGTGTGTCCTCCTTGCAGACTCTCAGGGAAAAGTGAACAAACAATGACTGGGCAATAGGAATTAAAAGCAAATTAGCAGCAAAGATGAGGAAAAAACTGAAGCACTACTTCCAGATTCCCTGCTTCAACCACTAGACATACTTCCTCTCTGAATCTTCTTATAGGTGTTTGTCAAGTTTTATGTTCTACTAATGATATAAATTTAACATCTGCCAGGTAGGTAGAATAGTATGGTTAAACACAGAGCTTGTGGTGCTTTACAATTTATTACTGCATTAATTAAAAGAGGGGGAAAAGTAACTAAAAAATAAATCCCATTGAGTCTAAATCTATGCTTATTTCAACCAAAGGGCACTTTGGTCTAACTTCAGTAGAAATGGGATTGGATCCAATATGTAGACTTTGCTAGTTCCAATAAACACTTATGTGCTTCTGAATGGTGGGATTTTCAAAACGACTCAGGGGATTTTAAGTCACACTTCCCATTGAAATTAATGGAATTTCTGTCTAAATCCCCACATTTAGCTTTGAAATCTCAGCCCAAGGGTAGGATTTGCAAAACCACTTGTAGCATGACCTAATGGGTACAGCACTGTGTTGAGACTCAGGAAATCTAGATTCTATTCCCAACTCTGCCAACAGCCTGGTGGCTGACATTGGGCAAGTCACTTCCACTCTCTTGTGCCTCCATTTCCCGTCTGTAAACAGTGATTAATGATTCTGACCTCTCTGTAAAACGCTCTGAGAACTACTGATTAAGAGAACTAAATTTTACTATATTTAGCCTTACCATTGGCATCAGTGGGTGCTGAATCTGAATGCTTTTGAAAATCCCTCCAGAGAGTACAGTAATGTTTCTTTGTTCTCTAAATCAATAGATGGAACACTCCTAGAGTGAAGGGGCTAAACAGCATATCAACCAGATTTTGTCTTTTGAACTCACTTTGACATAATATTACTCCAACAGAAGGCAGCTGTTCCAGAGTCAGCAAAAACCCATTATAAAACCCCCAACCTTATCTAGGCAATTGAATTACTCATACTATGCAACCGTTGAAGAAACACATTAAGAGTGTGATGTTCTTTCATGGGGAAAGGGGATAGGAAAGAGACTGAGTATATCTTGGGTTCTTTTCTTACTTTTAGAACATGCACAGCATCATCTCCTTTTAGACCACATTGTATCTATTTTAAACCAAGACCCTAATACGGCATTTCCAACTGGTGTGCCATGGCACACAGATGGATTTGCTGTCAGGCCTGAGCAGGTGTGCCATGGAAGTTTTTGAAAAACTACTCAGAGTTCTGGACTGGCTCATGAATATTCATGAGTTCATTTGTAACTATATAGTGGTGTGCCTCAAAATAATTAAAGGTATCAAGGGGTGCCATGGCAGAGAAAAGGTTGCCTTAATAGATCAGACTAATGATCTCCAAAGATGAAGTACAGTAATTGTATGATATTGCCTAATACTAGGAGATTGATGGTTGAATGAGAAGGCCAGATAAGTGGTGTTATGAGTCAAGTTTACAAAGAAAACTGCCTGAGAGATATTTTATTATGAAGAGAGAATTAAAAAAATTCAAGCAGGAGCATCTTCTTAATAAATCATGACTTTTAAAAATCTGATTTCCTTCACTAATTTAAATTGAGGCATGAATAGAAAACTATGGTACTTAGCAATGCTTTCCATAGGGAACATATTCCTCCTAGGTTTTTGATGTGCTTCTGGGTGCCCACATTAGTACTGAACATTTATGTTGCCATGGTACCCAAGGACTTCAATCAGGATTAAGTCCTCATTATACTCGGTGGTGTACAAACATATAGGTAAACATAGATTTTGCTCCAAAGAGCAGTCTAAGATGACAAGTGACCTACAAAGTGAGGGGGAGAAGAATAAATTTAAATATATTCATATTTTATATAAGAATGCACATTTGCATAATAAAAATAAAAATAACGTAAGTGGCAATCGCTTCATTTAGTGCACACCTGCTCACTATTAATTTGTTTTTAATAAGTATTGTGGCAGAGGTGGGCTTTGAGGAGAGATTTGAAGAGGGAGAAAGTAGTAAAGCTTTAAACAATAAAATCTATATGGTTTGGGTCATGGCTATATTGGACATCATCTGTTTCGTCGCATGATATGATGGTGGTGATCAGCTGTGGTTCCTGAGTTATTTACCCCTGAGTTTAAAGAGGGGACTCGAGATAAGACATTTTTGCTGAGGTGTTCCCTCACCACATTGGTCTGCCATGGCCTGAATCTGCTCTTCAAAGAATACTGAAAAAAGCCTATCTGTTTTTCTAGATTACTTCTGAGGGGAAGACTGACCAACTGAGGGGAAACTTACAGCTTGGCTGGGTTGAGGATGTCAATGGAGACATTGGTCCAACTGGTGTATTGGTAGTAAATATTGTACATGTGCCTAAAGCAACATATAGGCCCATTATACATAAACAAAAATAAACATGATCTATATAACCTATCTGTCATGTGGTATCTGAACTCGCAATATAGTAAGGAATGGAAGAGTTTACTTATAATTTTTAATTAGTGCACTGAGAAATGTTTACAATGGAACCTGACCCCAATTGTCTCTTGACTACGGCATTTATTGGAAGATTTGTTCATTAGAAAGAACAAAGTCATATTTTCTTGATGAACATAGACTCACAAGCATAAATTCCACCTCAACATTATTTGAGGGATCAGAAGTTCAGCTGATCCTACTGTAGTAAGGAGAAAAATACAGTTTGAAGGGATTCCTTTCTTTCTGTCTTTGATTTGGTTGTTTGGAAGAGAGAGAAGCTACAAAACATCAGAAGACATTGAAGGATAGACCCAGACAATTAGGAACAGTGAGGAAAGCAATGACATCCCTACTTTCATTACAAGAATGGTGGAAGTGACTGGTGGCTCTTTTAAAGTTGTTTCTCTGTCTCCCTGCTACCCTTTGCTAAACAGTCAGCATTTACAGTAGCCAGCCAGCTATGAGAGCAGCAAAAGTGGTAAAACACCCACCCATGGGAGTAGCAGATGGTGGTACTTTCTTCTGCCAGTCACAAGTGCGATTAAGATAGGGATACTGGGAGAAGTTGTTCTATGGGTGATTTAAGGAGAAAAAACAGATCCCCCTGGGATTTGCAGGTGGGAAGAAGGGATTCCAAAGAAACAGAGGTGTCAGAGAATTAAAGAGAATGACCGTTACTAGTGAGTTTAGGGTGGAGGAATTCAGGAATGGGGCTGCATTACCAAGCAGTGGGACAGGTGGGCAAGGAAATCATGGCATGGATAAATATAAACCTTTTCTATGGGTGGCACAAAGGACATGAGGAAAGCCAAACAAAGTGCGTCCACTTTGAATTTGTTCTTGAGAAATCCACTTGAATATTGTTACATTCAGGCATTAGGTAAAGTCATGGTTTTGGCGTGAACCCAGATGAAATTCTGATATTTTCACTTGTGGTCTGCAATAAAATTTGAGAGATTTTAACCTACCCATAGAGGACTCAAGGAAAGGCTTGACTGAAGCCCTACTCAATGACTGATCAGCCAAGTTTCACACAACTCACTCCAATATTATTCACTTGACGACTTAGAGATCTTACATCATGATCCATATAGCACTTTGAAACATTTATTAAGGGAACACTTTACATTTTTTTCAATCCTGCATATACACAATATATCACTACTACAAAGCCAACTGCAAGTCAAAGAGCTTACCGTCTGTCATCCCCTCCCTGCGGTGAGGCAATGAGGGTTGGTCTAGTCTGCCTCCCTTATGCTTTTTAGTAGGCCTAGGCCTCTGACTCTGATTCAGGGCAGCGCAAGTATTACTGTCAGTTGAAAAGGGACTGCTTGGCCGAGGTCTCTGAGAGGAAGGGTATGCTTTGCCTAAAGAAAAGGAAAAGGAAATCAAAATGGAAAATATTATTGCAATGAAGTAGACTGTCCTCTTATGTGTCTGATGTGAAGTACTGTATATCTTCCCTTTCAGCTCTTACATGAAAATTATAAGCCCTTTGGGGTAGGGACTATCTTTTTGTTCTGTATTTGGACAGCACGTAGCACAATGGGGCCCTTGTCTATGACAAGAATCTCTAGGCCTTATGGTGATATTAATAATAATGATGAGGATGATGAAGATGAAAAGTAGGTGCACTGCTAAAATACTCACAGATGAGAATCACTTTAAAATACACCACAACATGCAAAATGAGAAACTCAGCATTATAGTTTTCTTTAAATTTTTAGTTAAAGCAATCCCATCTATTATGATAGCACTGTTACATGTTGTGCAACTCATACCTATTCTGCTTGCTAAACAGCTGTGTCAGAATAATTTCTTACGTTTACGGGGGAGAAAATAGTTTTGAACCTCTGTAATATTTATTCACCACATGCCATCTTTTCCTCTGTGCATAGCATACACAGACTGGGCCAGGTTCTTTTCTTGGTGATTCCACGTACTGTGTATGTGCCAAAACTCCAATGAGTCTAATGTAGTTGATTTTCCAAAATATATATTAACTCATGCTTGTATAGCTATGAATCCAAACAACTAAAGAGCCAGAGCATTTATTCTTGTAAAGATTTCCCCATTACTTTATTTATGCCTTGTGAGTATGCATTTGTGTGTAAAAACTTATCCTGAAGACATATTGGCTAACTGAATTGGTTACTCAGAATTCTGTTTACACTGCATGATAATTATGGTGTCTATTAAAAACACCTTGTCCTGCTTGACCCAATTCTAATGGTGTGTTCAAGAATATTATAGCAAGGGTTGAATGAGTACAATTCAGTTGTTTTATTCATTTCATTTTTATGTGTATGTATTAATTCAGTCAAATTCTCCAGTGTCTTTGAATATATTTGCTTATTTTCTAATAAGGTTAAATGAGCCATTTGGAATCTTCCCAGAATGTTTTATTCTTGTTTCACTTGTTTGACATTTGTAACAAGTGTCTTAGGAATTTTAACACTGTGTTTTGAACTGGTGGTTATTTTGATTTTCCTTACTTTTTTCCAGGGTAGAATATTTAAGGCAATCAAACTTGCTGTTTCTGTTTTTAATCTAAAAGGACCAGGGTTTGGGTCTGACCAAACTGTACAGGACTTGATGGAACAGAGAAGGCAGCTAGTGTGCTAGCTTTGTGCTCCCCAGATTGTTTGGGAGTGGTTTTGGTGTCTGGTGTAAGTTAGAGAAGACCTTGCGCTGTTCTCATCTAAACTGTCTGTTAAAAGCGCTCAAAAAGTCACTATGCTTGCAAGGAATCATCAGAGTGCTATATTGTTCACAACAGACTCTGCTTTTAGTCATACCCAGCCTAGCACATACTCTACTCTGGTGGGAATGTGTTAGTATAAGTGTAGAGCCAGGTGTTTTACCTTTCTGTCATATGAGATATTTTACATGACAAGGGGATACTCATCCGCCAAATGGTACAGCATCAGAGTCCCTTACACTGCCAAAGTGGAGCAAAGGTATTGGGTGAAAGGCATCAAGATCTGCCACACAGATTGATTTTAAATAATAAATACTTGCAGAATTGCTTTTTCAGCATTTGATTTCTTACTTTTCCTAGATATAGATTCAACCAGAAAGAAATCCATGCCAAAATAGTGAGTATTTGATTTAAATATAGTAAGGCAACAATTCAAAGATATGTTTGAGATTCCATCCTTAACTGACTCCATAGTGCAACACAGATGTTTTGTAAAAATAAACCCTTACCTACAGCACAGGGACACCACAAGAGTGAAGGCTTGTCTACATGACACTTTAATCCATGCCAGAGGACATTTAAGTAAAACTGTTCTAGTGTGCATTAGTATAGTACTGTTTAGTGAGCAGTTGGCATTTTTTAGTGCATGTTGCAAGGGTCCATACTGATCAGCCAGTACATGACAGCGTAACATTTACACCCCCTTGTTGCAGATTAAAGCATCACGTAGACAACCCTTGAGTCTAGGATGAAATTTCATCTTTAACTGATTTCTCATGCTTTCCTGGTTGTAAGTCTGACTCTCAATTCAGCCTGCAGGCTTTTGGAAAAAAAAAAAAGTATTATATGTTTATGAGTCACTTAAGAATCCATGAAAGAGAATGGTAATAAGTTATATAGTGTGCAAGCTTCCCAGCACAACTCTTTGAGTGCCCCTCACATCTGAGCTGTGGCATCTCTGTAATATTCTTGTCTTAAGAAAAATTTGCTCAGTTGTGCCAGACTGTCTGTATTGGTGATATAATTGTCACATTACAGGATGTTATAAAAATGAAAAGAAAAAAATACGCAAACTCTTAAAGCTATATGACAATTTGCAAAGTGGCACCTGTAGCCTCAGTGAGCATGTCATGTGGGAAACTTTGGTACTGATTCACCAGTGCCTGACCCCTGCATAGTTAAAGGCACCCATGCAAAATGAATGTAAGATGCTACCATATCAGAATGCTTCATTCACCTCAGCAGCGATGTTTTATGCTCACGTGTTACTGACCATGTAGGGTACAAGGTAGTGGAGAAACAGGCCTTGAGTCCCCTCTAAATGACAGTCGTAAAGCATAACGCTTCATTTCAGCTAGAAAATACCCTGTGAAGTGTCATTATGGTGCATTAGGACAGTTATATACATTTTCAAAAGTGCATTAATATACTGTTTGATAACCCAAGATAGACCAGGAGTTATCACTGAAAGCATCTTATAGTCATTAAACTATATCAAGCCCCAGAGAGCTTTTTGTGGCTGCACCAGAAAGTAGAACAATAACTGTTTGCCATAATGGTCTTATGATGACAACAGGATACTGTGATATGGTTCTAAACTGTAATGGTCTATCAAACAGATAATATGTAAGTGTGCAATTTTAAAAATGCATATCAGTCACTTGATAAACCAAACCATCACCATCAAAACCTAATAGGTATTTTTTCAATATGGAAACACCCAATACTTGACCTTTCTTGCATGGGCGTGTTATACAATAAGACCTTTTAAAGCTTGTGTGTGGGATGGGGAAGAAGGCCTGTGCCTCTGATTAGGCCTGATCCAAACAACATTTTATCAATGGAAGTCTTTTCATTTACTTATTCAATGGACTTTGAATAACACCCTGTAAGAGCACACAAAAACTAGCAAAGGTGAAAAAGTATTGATGCTCTCACACAAGGCTTCTCAAAGAGGGTCTTCAAGCAAAATAATAAGTTTCAAATGGTATTTTGGCTAAATTCTAACCATTTGGCACATCTGAAGGCAGGCAGTTTGTTTATTTCCCTATGAAAAGACAGACTTAACAAATCAATGTTTCACTACCGTAAAGAAGCAACTGGAGATCTTTGTTTGGTTTTGATAGTGAAATAATTGTTTTTAAGATTGATGAATTTGACTAGAGAGTCTGGGTGAAATCCTGGCTCCATTGAAGTCTGTGGCAAAGCTCCCATCGATGCCCATGGAGCCAGGATTTCACCTTTTGTCTTTGTGGGTGGCTTGGGTGAGTGCCACAGACCATTAGTCCCTTTGTAAAGTGTAGCATCACTGAGGTAATTCTGCGTGCACAAAGACTGCAGGATCCACCTCTATGTTTATGAGCAATTTCCCTAAATGCCAATAATGCATTAGCAGGCAAACTGTACATGAGAATAGTACTAAAAGTTCCAGAATGATGGGAAGGCAATGGTACTTTCAGGCATGAATGTGAAATGAATGTGTAATTAAAAAAAGGAGTGCCACAATTAATATTGTGCTATTAGTTTTTGTCAATTTAATTAATAGCAAAAAGTTATTTTGCAGTTTTGATAACCCCAGCATACAGAAATCCATTCTCACTGTGTCCAGAACTATTTTTTAATTAATTTTGCCTTCTCTCTTTTTTTGCTAGAAATGAATATGTGAAAAATGACACATAAGAGGTGTGTAAATTATGATTTACCAGTACATAAAATAATTTATATTTCCTACTCATTTGTTTCAGAGGGAAAAAGTGTGTGGTTTTCCAAAACAATGCTCATTTTGCCACTCTCACATTTAGCTTGTAGATGCAGTTGGTATTTTTTTAATTAAGATTCTGCAATCCAAATATAAGTTATTCCAAAAAGTGCCATTAAAGCAACTGTTTAATAAGGCTGTTAGTGATAAACTTATACCAGCTCACCCCCATGCTGAAAGAGTTTTCCCAGAAAATACATTGTGCAAAAGAGATGCACTAGAAGAGAAGTTATGGAGATAATGGCTAAATGTGCTTTTCATCAGTAGAAATATTATTGATTGTGAGAAGACTTCTGCAAAAAAATAATTAATCAAAAATTGCATGGCAAAATTAGTAGTCTCTTTGCTGCAATATACAAGGGAGCACATATCAGTAAATTCATAGTGGAGTAAAAGTAAAGGGAAATAGCAGACTGAAGCTGGTGATTAAAAGCTCGTGCTGTTCATTCCTTAGGAGCACTGAAATTAAAACACAGTGTAAGGTTTTGATTAAAGATGTGTAGAGAAAAATTGTCCAACCTCCTTATGCCATGCACGTGAAATAAATTCTGAGTAAGATTCAGGTTCACTCAAAAGGAGAAGAGAAAGACAAGGCAGAGACCCCCTTCATGCAGAAAGCATCAACTTTGAGTCTACAAACCTGTTCTTGTCAGGCTGGTTCCATCCAGCCTAAACCCAGCTTTATCTGCTGCTGCAACCAGTGCTTGTGTAAAACTGCCGCTGGTAAAGATCGAGTCATCTGAGGAGCTACCTACACTAGATCTATGACTAGAAAAGTTACGGTCCTCATCAGACGCAGAACCCCATCCATTTACCATTGAACCTAAAAACAAATGTAGGGGTCTAGTGAGTTGTATACATTTAATATCTTATCTGTTTATCTAAAGCTCAAAGGTCCATCAAGTTTAATTTCTCTCAGCAGGAAAACAAAAGTTTATCTGGGAGAGTATGGCATCCAAGCAATATCTGAAAGGAATCTTTCAGGAGTAGATGGAATCACATTCATAATTTGTATAAAATGGGCCAAATTCTGAGAGTTGTAAACTCATGAAAATTTTATGTTAACTCTACCAAAGACTATGCATTTACTCCAAATTTAAAGCAATGTAAAGAAAATCTGTTGCCATATGATCCATCTCCATATGTTGTAAAGCAGCATATAGTCTAATTAAGGAGACCGTGAACATGCATAAGTCTCTCTACTTAAGATAAACATTGAACATGTGCTTAAATACAACCCAGAACAGGGCAGGAGTTAAGAAACTAGGTAAATGCTTTTCTGAATAGAGGCCTTAAAATGATTATGTGATTGTTAAGTCAAAACTAAATACTAAGCAGTATGAACAACTTTCGTTAATTCAAAGAGTTTTTGTCTTAAAGTTTTGCTAGGAATAGTTTTCCAGGAAATGAGTGAATACATTCTGAATTTAATATTAACTCACTTATTTATTCAAATGCTACCTTTCTGCCTTGCTCATGGGCTACTGTTATTGTTAGAATAAAGTAACAAAAATGTATTCAGAAATAAATAAAAATGGAAATACAATGTATCAGAGATAGAGAGCGAGTGCATAACAAACATAAATACTTAACATTGATAGAAGGATACATTCTTTTTGCTCCTCATTTATCTATTATTTTTAGTATCTGAAGCAGGGTTTTGATACATAATGTACAATATGTATGTACTGCATTTTCAAAAGATAGCCAAGTATCACGTGCATCAACAGAAATGCTGTTTTTTTTCAAGACCTGTAAGGATACATGTGGAAGACTAAATCTTCGCTTAGGTTTACTATACCCACAGTGATGATGAATTTTATATATGCTTATAAAGTCATTTATGAATATGGCTGTGTACTTTTAGCACCTGACCATTTTCATTATATGTTCAAGAGAGCTATTTAAAGCCTAATGTCTAAAAGAAAACCTTTAAATCATGACTTGTGTATTAGACCTAAATTGATAGGATAGCTATTTGTGGTATTGTAGATTTTTACAAACTATCTGGTAAAAGTACATAAAAGAAATCAAAATCAGGAATTTAATCATTAGCATCCAAGAAAGAGGAAAAGGAGAAATTCTGGAGCTGCTATTTTTTTTTTTTTTTTAAATCATGGACTACTTTGCAGTGCAGTAGTGATCAAATCTTTCAACATCAGCAAAGCAGAAAGCTGTAATAACACAGGTTCATGCATTCCAAAGATACAAGAGAAGAGAAACTAAAGAGGTCTATGGAGGTCAGATAGGCAGAAAGTGTGTTAGGTGCAACAGAGTGAGAGTTTGATTCTACTTGCCAAGAGCACACACAAAATTATTAGTTTCCAAAGATACTCCACCTGACAGAGACAGATGTAAGAAAACCATGATAATGGCAAGAGAAGGCTGAAAGTGAACCTCCACCAAGAGGACAATTTCTAAACTAACAATCAAGCAGTCACAGAAAGGAGAGCAGTAGTTTGGGAATCAATATTGACATACAATATGAAAAAGAAGAATATAAACAGATGTAAAAAACAATGAGTATAGACAAAAGGAAATGAGGTGTTATAGCTGAAACACTTTAAAAAATAATTGCCTTCTCTAACCTTGATTCAGCAAGATACTTAAGCATGTGCCAAACTTTGAGTGCACAAGTAGCTCTATTGATGTCAGTGTTGATACTGAAGGGCTTAAAGTTCATCACCTGCTTAGCTTACCATGATGAACTGGGGCCTACAATTTTAACAATGCAAATAGTACAATATGAATAGGTAACTATACGTTAAGGAAGAAAATGAAATCATGCTTGCTATTTGTATATAGTATTCCATCAACTTGTGTACCAGTTGCTTAATTTGCTGAAACCATTACGGATACCAACACAGATAACACAGGCAGGTTAACTTAGCAATTCCTTGATTTTAGTTATTCCCAGACTTATTATTATAAGAGTACCTATTTTTCTTTAAATGTTGGCAAGCCTTTGTGACTGAAGTGCCATTTTAAACACAGAACTAGTAGCAGCATGGTCAACAACATTGCACTACCCCTTAATCTGCCAGACATCAACTATGTTGTAGAGCAGTGGCTCCCAACCTTTTTTCTCCCATGGCACACCTTGATACCTTCAAATTTTTCAAGGCACACCACCATTAAAAAAACCTCATGAATATTCAAATTAACTTAATTTACTTATGAATATTCATGAGCCATGCCACAGTGTTTCGGAAATGCTCCTATGTGGGGTAGCAGAGCAGGAGTGGCAAAACATGGGAGGTAAGGAGTCATGTGCAGTGGCAGGAGTGAGTGTGGGGAGCAGAGCTGGGCAGGGATGGCAGAAGAGGACAAGGGCAGCCATGTGGGGAGCAGCACAAGGATGGCAAGAGAGGAGAGAGGAAGGGAGAACAAGAGTGGCTTTGTGGGGGGGGGGCAGGAGGCACCTGGGAGGTGCGAAGGTAGGGCAGGGGAGCATGGCACAACACCCACATCCCCCTTCTCCACAGTGGCGCCCTGCCACTCAGGGCAAATCCTCACCCCACCGCTGCTTCCTCCCACCCCAGTGGGTCCCGTCCTCTCCTCCCCCAGCCCCCATTGCCTGCCATGGGCCCTCCTATCACTGCAGGGGCCAGAACTAGGCCCCCAGTCCCCAGCTCCATGCCCCCCACAGCCACCCCATCCTCCAGCTACACACACCCCCAACCAAATAGCCACCCCACAACCCCAGCTACACACCCTCTGCTATACATCCACTCCCACCCACCTCTGCTACACACACACACACACACACACACACACACACACACACACACACACA